>OX401406.1:25198721-25528721 GCA_947846245.1 Cerastoderma edule
GTTTGCATAAGCATGAGCATGAAGTTGGTTCCAGCACTATAAGGGTCAAAACATCTTTCTGCAACCATGATATATTTCCAAACACATAAAACAAATATTTAGCACCAAAGGCATTATTTGCAACAAGAGAAATTCGAATTACGGAGACCTAACCGAAAGAAAAATAGTTTACATGTACATTCTGAATTATATTAATTGAGTTTCAAGATAAAAAGAAGAGGTTGTGATGTACAGGCAATATTGCTTTTTTTACCATTTCATTTTCATACATGTTTATTTCACCTGCAGCAAACAAACTGAAAGCCTAACCCATACTATTAATTTTGGCATTCCTTTAAGATTCATATTGAGAAAATGGTTCTTTGTCTCATAGGTTAAGAAAACAATCTAAGAACAACTTCCGATGGGAAACAAATTCACAATTTCAACAAATAAAAATGGCTCCATTTAACTGACTAAATTCGTCCGCAAGCTAAGCAGAAGTTCAGTTTCATCTAATGTCAATTCAGATAGGTTGATATCCCTTAATGCAGCCTTGGCCTTTTTGAGAATATTTCCATCTTTCTTTGGTGTGTGTAGAGCTTCGTATACCAATTCTTTCAGTAGAAGTGCAGATCCAACATTCAGATTGAGCACCATGCAAGCCTGTTTTACACTGAAAAACAAAAAATATCAGTAACTTCCCTTTTTCTTATTTTTAACAGGCTCAAATTTATAGCAGACGGCATTCAAACTGTTTTACATATAAAAAAGAAATACATCAATTACAAATCAAAGAATAACACGACACATAATAATTTTTCCAATAAGCAAATTCACTTCTTCCCCACTGTTTTTAGATTTTATGCTATGTATTTGCATCACAGTGATGTAGGTTTGATGTTGAATAAGTATCTATAAATGGGCCACGTCACACGAAAAGGGGCACTCGGATATAGCAAACAGTGTAGCCTCAGATCAGACGCCACGTCACTGACGTGGCGGCTGGTCTGGGGCTACACTGTTTGCCATCTTAGAGGACATCCAGTTATACCTTTAAATAAATACAAATGATAACTTTCGTGACTAGATGCTGGAATAATAGCGCTAAGATAGAGCTGAGTCAGCGCTTTTTTTATATGTCCAAGTGCCCCTTTTCGCGTGACGCGGCCAAAATGCAATTTCAAACCATTTTAGGGTATTGAATCTCTTATAGTAGTGGAAACTTCCAAGTGTCAACAGTCTATTAGCTGCTCATAAAACTTAAACACATGATGAGAAAAAAATGTACAATGTTTTAAACACAATGCATGTTGCAAAAGCATAAGTGGGCAACAGTGGATCCTTGGTAGAGTGTGGCCCTCTGGTACTGATTGTGCATGGTTCAATCCTCGTTAGCGGCAGTGAAAATGCTGTGACTAACCTACAATTTGGTGTGAGTACTTTCTTTGTTTGTATGGTGTTTAACACGGTAGCAACAATTTTTCATTTATGTAACATCTCTTCTTAATCCACCAGTACTAGGCTAGGGCTCTGAAGTTACTTGCTAAAGGTCACTCCTATGAAACAAGAGCTTCATATGTGCTGGTGGGGCTCGAACCCGGGACCCCTGAGTTCTAAGTGCGCCAGCTTAATCACTTGGCCACACAGGACCCTTGGTGCGAGTACTGATTATATATCCATCAAGCTGACTTGAGAGTGATCAACCTAAGTTGTAAGAACATTTTTCACATTCATTGTAAAGTAAAGTTAATAATAATAATAAATAATAAAGGCATTAGAATCAATAGAGCCAACATTTCAGCAATATGAAGATGAGATAAATATTCTGTACTCACTCTTTGAAATAACTCTCTGGTCTAGAGGTATATTCTCCAAACAACGGGAACAAGTTCCGTGTCATATCAAACTGCAGCTGGGACGCACCTCCTTGGTTAAACTTATTTCTCAGAATCACCTGTCATACAAATATTACATAATTATCACGAACCAGTTTATGTTAAACAGCTTACTGATTAGATATCTTATTGAAGCATGTAGCCTGAATTCAAACATCTTCGTTTTGAACAAAGAAGGAAAATTTGAAATCTAAAAGCCTGAAATCAGGACTAGTTCTGAAAATTAACAGGCACGAGTCTGTCTTTGAAAAAGCATTGTGGCAAAAGGAGAAGTTGCTTGTCACAAGCAATTTCTACTTTTGCCACAATGCTTTTTCAATCTGTTCACAAATCACATCAGCAGAACTGAAAGGTTTTTCACATGTTTACAAAGCTTTTCTAATGTCTTTCTATGATTTTAATTGAGACCAATCACAAAATCCTACATGAGTTTTATTGGTTAAAAGATGAAAAAGATAAGAAATAAGGTTTATCTAAACCTTTATCTTCAACTCTTCTCAAAAATTTAAGCTAAACAAAGCCATTTGAAAAGATGGCATTTCTTTCTTTTAATTTCTTTGTAGCTCAGGTACTAATGATAATAGCATGCCATGTCAATATCTATTTCTGAGTTGATGCCATATTTTCTTGAATCTCTGGCATTAGTTTCTGTCAATATGTTGAAATATCACTCTTTGATTTTCACTAAAGCCAAAACAATATTCCATTTCTTTTAGTACTTGAGTAAGGCTTAAAACCTCATAATTAACATGATTATTAGATCATGTCAGATGAAAGATCTGATTCAATAAAACATTGTTTCATTTCCATCTAGTAGTCCTTTACATTTGCCTAACAATCACTGTATACACACCTCTTCATAGATGAACTTATTGAGATGTTCAGCCAATCCCTCCCAGTATTGGTTAAACAGTGGTTTACTTATCAGTTCTCCGACATCTAACAGATGGTCCTTCAGTACAAGGAGCATTTCACAGGCTGATGTGGATAAACCAAGAGTGACCTCCTTCTGATAGGGTAGAGAGATCCATCTACAAATGAAAAAAACGGATTATCTTCCAAGCAAGTATACAATGCAGGATCCATTCCCTATGGAGAGAAATCTGTTAGGAAAACCAAGTGAAAATGAATCATTTTAGGAGCATTTGAGTTGCTTTATGGCTGGTGAATTATTGGGGGAAAAAATAATAAAAACAAAAACAAATTATTCTGCAATGCTGTTTGAAAAAGTCTTCCGAGGTCTGAGTAACTTCAAAACAAAAATAAATCCCTACACTTTTAAACAAAAAATATGCCACATCATTAGACCTATTATATTTGCTATCTCTTAACTATTAAGTGTTAATGTTGTCCTTTTTGAGGGTGTTTTTGGCGAAAAACAGAGAGTGGACATAAGATTATAACTGTGTCTTTAATCATATTGTACAGTCGTGAGGATTCATAATTTGTTATTAAATTCCCTTTAAACAACTAAGAAATGTTCCAGTAATTGCTGGAACCAAGGTTACACTGCTCAGTTGACCTCAAACTTGCTTTAATGCTATTACACCCATTACCAACTGGAGGAAGGTCTTATATAATGTGGTCTTTTGGTATGACCTGGCATAGCTTTTTTATGGTGTTTAATGCCACATCAACAACTTTTCAGTTATTTAACAGCTTTTCTAGATCCACCAGTACTAGGCTAGGGCCCTGAGGTGTCTTGCCAAAGGTCACTCCCATGAAACCAGAGGTGTCAGTTGGGCTTAGACATGGGACCCCCGAGTTCTAAGTCCACCAGCTTCACCACTGGGCCACGCAGGACCCATGACCTTGCACAGTATCGATCTAGATACAGTCTTAACTCGAAGCAGATGAAACAGTTTTGCTTGATTTTGATTTTTACCCACCTGTCATCCCTGTACGGTTTACTTCTGGCTTTAACATCTGTGAAAACGTGAGTCACAATAGCCTTCATCATGTCATTTCTCAACCTCTCATACAGGTTAATGGCCTCTTCAAACACTGTGGTGTAACCAAATGGAATGTCTGAATCGGGCACCGTCTAAAATGGAAATGTTTTGGTAAGCACAATTGCTTTTCTAATGCATAAATATGGGATAGATTCACGTTGCAAATAAGTTTTGTTAACATGCTATTAAACCAATATGTTGTCATGCTTATGCAAACAGGTTAGAACCAGGCCATTTGGTGCCTGGCCTGTGATCTAACCTGTTTGCTACTCTGAGCATCTTTCCTCATCAAAATTAAGCAGATATTGAAGGTTTGGGAAGCAGACAACACAAAAATCTATTTTTAGAAAATCATCCAGCATTATAAGGGTTAAGTCTTTTTTTTTACAATGCTACAAAAGCTCAGTCATTGATTACTGGAATCCAGACACCCTGGTCTTATTTAAATAAATATTTGTGTCACTTACAAAAAGGTCGAATATTTCTCCTAGAAAATATATTTACAAGACATTTAGAAACTTACTATGACTTTTGGGATTCAACGCAAGACTACAGTAAGTGCTCCACAAATATGAAGCACTTACTATAGTATTGCGTTGAACTCCAGACTTAATCAAACCACATTCATAAAACAAGAACAAATTACCGTTGATTTGACCAAAGTTTCAACAACATCTGTGCCAGGTATAGTTTCAGGTGGATTTTTCTCACTGTTTTCCATTTTGAAGTACTGCAGTTGTAGGAAAAACTGAAAACATGAAAATAACAAGTTGCAATGTTGATCTAGATTTCAATGTAACTGCATTAACTTGTAGGCATGAATATTTTTATAAATTCTGTAACACACACATGAAAAGCAAGGGGAGACTTAAGAGTGAGTTTGCTCTTTACCAAACACCAAACTTTCGATTGTCCCAAATTGAAAGAGTTTGCAGACAACATTTCAAAATGTGATTAAATTGAAAAATAATCATCTGATAGGGCAGAAAACATTGTGGAAAAAAGGAGAAATTGCTTGTCCTATCATAACATAATGTGGATTATAATAATGAGAAATTGCAAGATTGACTCCACTTTTCATGTGATTTCATTTAATAACGTTCCTACCCTGATTCTGACCCCATGTCTCAAGATCACTATCCTTCACAAGTTCATTGTTTACATAAGAAGTTTTAATTTAATTGATTAAGTATTTACGCCATAATACATTACTGACATTTCTAATACAGAAGTCTTTAAAACCACTATGGCAAAAGAATAAATTGCTCCTTATGAGAAATTCATCCATTAATAACAGTTTCAGCCCTGTACCATAAAGGAAACGTCATGCTTTTTTGATACGTTTTCCTCTTCTGCTGTTATTTTCAGTTTTAACGAGACACACCTTTAAATACGAACTTATGGGTAGAAAAAGCTTCTCTTAGACTTAAAAACTTGTACTGTTACATGGTTGAAACTTCTCGTTCTAAATCTTGAAAATGAAGTTCTGCTATACCATTATATCTTCAAATTATATAGACAAAAAGTCTGAAAACAAGAGGGCCATAATGGCCCTTTATCGCTCACCTGAGTTCTGTTTGAAAAAGAGGTATATTTAAGACAGAGTGGTTGGTATGTTTCAAACTCTTCTAAGTGCTAATTGCATTGAATACTCTAAGCCAATGCTCTTGCTTGTTAACATTTTTTTATGTGTATTGTATTTGTCTTCTTGAGTTAATGTTCACCAAGACAAAGAGAATTAAGATGAAGGAAATTTAGGTTTGTGAAAGCAGGGACAGTAACAATTGGTTGGGCAAATTAAAATAATAACAATTGGAAAATGTATCTCAAAGTCGTTTATTGGTTTTCAACAGTAAATAAATTTGGAAAATTTTAAGACAGTCAAGCTTATGGTAAATAATCCAATCATTCTGGCCAACTTTCATCAAAATTGGACCATAAATGTGGCCTCTAGAGTGTTCACAAGCTTTTTAAATTATTTGACCTAGTGACCTAGTTTTTGACCCCACATGACCCACTTTCAAACATGGCCAAGATTTCATTTTGGCAATCCTTCTGACCAACTTTCATCAAAATTGGACCATAAATATAGCTGCTAGAGTGTTCACAAGGTTTTTCAAATATTTGACCTAGTGACCTAGTTTTTGACCTCACATGACCCGGTTTCAAACTTGGCCAAGATTTCAATTGAGACAATCATTCTGACCAACTTTCATCAAATTTGGACCATAAATGTGGCCTCTAGAGTGTTCACAAGCTTTTTAAATTATTTGACCTAGTGACCTAGTTTTTTACCCCACATGACCGAGTCTTGAACTTGGCCAAGATTTCATTGAGACAATCATTCTGACCAACTTTGATAAAAATTGGACCATAATTGTGGTCTCTAGAGTGTTCACAAGCTTTTTAAATTATATGACCTAGTGACCTAGTTATTGACCCCACATGACCCAGTTTCAAACTTGGCCAACATTTTTATTGAGACAATCATTCTGACCAACTTTCATCAAAATTGGACCATAAATGTGGCCTCTAGAGTGTTCACAAGCTTTTTAAATTATTTGACCTAGTGACCTAGTTTTTGACCCCACGTGAACCAGTTTCAAACTTGGCCAAGATTTCATTAAGACCATCATTCTGATGAACTTTCATCAAAATTGGAACATAAATGTGGCCTCTAGAGTGTTCACAAACTTTTTAAATTATTTGACCTAGTGACCTAGTTTTTGACCCCACATGACCCAGTTTCGAACTTGGCCAAGATTTTATTGAGACAATCATTCTGACCAATTTTGATAAAAATTGGACCATAATTGTGGTCTCTAGGGTGTTCACAAGCTTTTTAAATTATTTGACCTAGTGACCTAGTTATTGACCCCACATGACCCAGTTTCGAACTTGGCCAAGATTTTATTGAGACAATCATTCTGACCAACTTTCATCAAAATTGGACCATAAATGTGGCCTCTAGAGTGTTCACAAACTTCTTAAATTATTTGACCTAGTGACCTAGTTTTTGACCCCAAATGACCCAGTTTCGAACTTGGCCAAGATTTTATTGAGACAATCATTCTGACCAACTTTCATCAAAATTGGACCAAAAATGTGGCCTCTAGAGTGTTCACAAACTTTTTAAATTATTTGACCTAGTGACCTAGTTTTTTACCCCACATGACCCAGTTTCGAACTTGGCCAAGATTTTATTGAGACAATCCTTCTGACCAACTTTCATTAAAATTGGATCATAAATGTAGCCTCTAGAGTGTTCACAAGCAATTGTTGACACACGCACGGACGCACGCACGGACGACGGACATCTCGGTATCACAAAAGCTCACCTTGAGCACTACGTGCTCAGGTGAGCTAATAACGATCATCTTAACTCCTTTACCTATGCTGTTATACGAATTAACAATTTCTTACCAGAAGTTCACTCCATTCTCTCAGCACCTCGCTAATGTAAAATGCTGTGTTTAGTATGGAACAGTAACGTTCACTCAGGGGATTATGGGTATTGTCCTTGACCTGTATCAGACGTATACGAAAGTCCTCGAGGAGTTCAAGCTGCAAGTCTAGAAACTGAAGCTTGTGTGAGGAATATGGCAATGGTTTATATCGGTCTGAAAAAGATCAATATGACAATGCTTTATATCTGTTTGAAAAAAGAAAAATATGAAAATGGTTTATATCGGTCTGAAAATATAACAATATGGCCATGGTTTTATAAGTCTTTCAATGATGTGTTACATTACAATACTTTAATTTTATCTACGATACTTTCCAGGTATTAAATGTTGATTTTTTTTGTGTGGTGTTTAATGTCATATCATCAATTTTTCAGTTATAGGCTAGGGCTCTGGAGTGACTTGTCAAAGGTCATTCCCATGAAATCAGAGGTGTCGACGAAGCTCAAACTCATGTTCCCCGAGTTCTAAGTCCCCCACCTTAACCAATTGGCCTAGTAGGACCCCAGGTATACACGTTTTGACTTACAAAAACCAATTCCTAAAAAGGTTTAGTAAAACACTAACCAGATGGGCATGTTAAAGAGGGGTAACAGCATGGTTGTTATTAATTTTTGGTGTAAAAGGCCAACTTTCAATTTGAGGAGGCCAATGAAGTCGATACCCCAAAAAATTAGTTTTTACTTATGACCACCTATCATATTTTATCATATTTTTTGTTATTTGATCTGGCAAAAAGTGATTCAAGCGGTCAAATTCAAATTGGCCGGCAGCCGGCTCTTAGTGAAAACCATGGTAACAGTTACCTGTAATAGTGAGCATTAGCGTCATAAAGCTTTCGCCACACTCGGGCACTTTCATCTCATCCACGTCTGCGATATGTCTGTACTGTGACTCCCATGCTGTTGGCGATGACATCATCACATCTAACTTTTCTATCGCAACTGCAGAATAAGATGTTATTACATATATTTTCAGATATGTCATTTTAGATTTGCCTTAATGTTGTATCGTTATATTCAATTTTAGATTGAACCAAAAGAGAAAGGAGAGGTGAAAGGAAATATTAAATAAGATAGACTATGTCTATTAGAATTATATGAAGTCATCTGTTTTAGATGTGAGGCAATTTTGAAAGTTAGGAATTCATTTTTTTAAAACTTAACAACAGCTGCACTGTTACATGATACGCACTGAAAAGGCAGTCATCAGAAGCGAAATAATATCGTTTAAAATGTGAATACTATGAATTGACAATTATCTTGATCCAAAAATGTGACATTGCTTTTGAGATCAACCGCATTTAAACTGTACACACCTAGGTAAATTAACACACTATAAAGAATGAAATAGTATTTGCCTCCAATGACCATTTTTCAGTGTGAATCATTTAACAGAACAGCAGCTGTTGTGCAGTTTTAAAGAAAATGATTTTGAACTTCTATTTTTCTTAACATCTCTGAACAAGCCCCTTTATACACTGTTGAAAATAACCAATGGCAAGATATACAACTTACACTTTCTCTCTATTTGAATCCACTTCTCAAACGGTACCTTTTCGGTGAGCACATGTAAGCTTCCAGGAAAGGCTGTTGAAAAGCGGTACGAGGTTCTAATCTCACGATCAAACAACAACGCCTCATCTATGAGATGTGAGAATTGGTGATCGTCGTTCATCACATTTTGTATGTCTGTGACCATCTTCTCCATTGCCATGGTTACCATGCCAATCATAAACTCTACCTGTAATAGTCAAGGTACAATAAGTTGAGGGTTCAATGCAACGCTATAGCAAGTTCTATGTCCTTAACCAAGGAGTTGCCAATGCCTTACAATGAACCATCAAAGTATCATTATCTCTCTCTAATCATCAGTGAATGATTCAGCAGGCCATTTAAAAAAAATCATTATTAAGAACAATGAAAGTGCTAAACAAAAGAATTCTCTTTTTTTAACCTCTTCAGTCAGGAGTATCTTCAAAAGTTTGAGATTGTCTTATTTTCTTTCTTACACCAAATTACAAACAAACAATTACAAAATAGATAGGGTTAGATATATATGTTAGGCAATACATGGCTGTGTATTTGGAAAACAGCTTACCTCTACCTAGTGTATAAACTGTATATTCTCACCAATATTTAGAAATATTTAACCTTTTAAAAGTAATCAAACTCACCTAATGAAAGAGATCTTTGCATAAAGGTTCTTGTTAATAGATGTAAGGAAATTTGGAAGTTTAAACCCAGTTGATTTAAAACTCTATTGTTTTATGATACACATCGAGGAATAGTCATTTGAAGCAAAATTAGATCATTTTTATTTCTTTATGTAAGTATACAGTAAATTTACATGTATTTCAATCCAGAAGTGTGACATCAATTTTTAAATCTACCACATAGAAATTGACACTTCCTGAATTAATCAAGCTTTCAAAATCTATTTCTAATCATATATCAAACAACATACAAAAGCTATATTGTTTCAATGACTTTTTTTTACTTTCAAATTTTCTTTTCTGTGAACAAGAACCTTAAAATAAGATTGAAAGCGTGCATTAGATAAAAGGGTTAGAATTAAAAAAAGGTTCCTCTCTTTGGTCTCCTCAAACTTACCCTTGCATCGACGCCCTCCTGGCCGTGTTGCTTCAATAACCTCTGTATACGCGTCTCCAGAAACTCTAGATGGTCTCTTATCCAATTCAGTATTTGTGTAAAGTACCATTCAGACTGAAAATTAAAGTGAGTACTGATTGTGCAAGGTCTATCATGACATATGCTTGCTTAACCCTTTCCAAAACAATAACGCCATTTGACCACTTTGTTGCAGACGACTTAAGAAATCATTGTGGATAAAGGAGAATTGGTCGTAACAAGCAATTTTTGCTTTTCCCACAATGTTTTCGGTCCTATCAGAAGATTATTTTCCAATTTTATCATATTTTGAAATGTCGTCTGCAAACTCTTTCAATTTGAGACAGTCTAAAATGTGTTGTTTGGGTAAGGGTTAAAAAAACAGGAATATACATATCAATTGCAATGATCGAGACAAAACTATGCAGTTCAGATTCTCTTATCATTTGTAAATAAATGTACATAAGGAAATTGTTTTAATAATTTGAATGCTATCTGAAATAACTGAGAAAAAACTTGTTTTGTCTGGTGTTTAACACGGTTTCAACAATTTTTCAGTTATGTTAAAGCTTTCCTGGATCCATCAGTACTAGGCTAGGACTCTGAAGTTACTTGCCAAAGGACACCCCCACGAAGCCAGGTGTTGTTAGTAGGGCTCAAGCCCAGGACCCCCGAGTTCTAATTCTCCAACCGTATCCACTTGACCAAGCATGCATGACCCCTAACTAAGAAAGAACTTTTGGATGATGAATTTCATCTTAAAGATATACAATCCAAATCCATGTTAAAATGCATTCAATCATTATTTCTTTAAATATATCTCTAAGATTTGATCTATATTTCCCATGCTAGCTTTTTTTCTTTTAAAAATGTGTATGCAGTGACTGAACATGAAATCTTCCTTACCTTTCCAATGTCATTGGTCTGTTTGTTCCCATAGAAGTGGTATTTAAACCTCTTTTTCAGTGGTTTAATCATCAGCTGTATGGGTAGTATGGGATTCCGTATACCTTGCAGACCAGACAACATCGGATGAACTGACTCTGCTTCATGTAAACTTGCACTTGTACCATAGTTAAGGTTTCACCAACTTCCTATGTAATTTTTTGACATTCTTACATATCAAATATTTACCCAATAGAAAGCATGTTGACTGGTCAATATGAAACAATAGTTAGGGCCTCCACGACATAATGGTTACATATCTGAACTTCCAAGTCGTCCTCTCTAAATGGGTATAAATTCCAAAACCATTATTTCTTTTTACTTATCACAATACCAAACAATAACTACATTTGACCAGTTTGTTGCAGATGACTCTTGGAAACATTGTGTGAAAAGGAGAAATTGCTCTTAATGAGCAATTCCTCCTTTTCCCACAATGTTTTCTGCCCTATCAGAAGATTATTTTTCCATTTCATCACATTTTATGTTTTCTGCAAACTCTTTCAATTTGGGAGAGTAGAAAATTTGGCATTTGGTAAAAGGTTAATGTTTATGAGATGGGCACCACAACAAGTACTGTTGGTGCAATTAGCTGGATCTAATTACACAATTTTCTAGTACCTTCTGGTGATCTTAATCATTTATCAGACATAAAACAATTGACAAAGCTTGGAAAACAAGCTACAAGAGGACAAAAACAGTTTACTGTTTGTAAGTTTATCACATGTGAATTATTTCAGATAAAAGGATGCAAATGCTTGATATGCCACAATTCATCAATTGGATTCATGTTAATCATCATAGATAGTTAAAGAGAAAGTTTTAATTTAAAAGGTAAAAAATATGTAAATAAAAACATTCTCTCTAAGGATACGGTAGATTCAACTTGAGAAGTTTGCCAAATAGCAGTTCCATCTTTTCCTTAATCTCTGCTTGGTTTTGGGGTGTCACCGACTTCATCTTCATAGCAACAAGAGGCCATTTCATGAGCTTTAAAACTTCCTCAAAGTCACTGAAATGCATGCATGTACAATAATTTGTCATGGATCATACATAATTAACTGAGCAGTACTATGAATGTTAAGGGCATTAGACCTAAAAATTCAAATAGAGCTACAACTCTTTTTCTTTATAAGAATGAAGTTAATCCCTATTTTCAAAAGTGTGTCTTTATCATCTGTCATTATACAGCAAAACCCATGCCAACATATCCTTTTTTGCATTTTGTATTTCAAGATTAAATTTTACTTCACATACTGAAAAATAAAAAAATTCTTTGAAAGGAATTTTGTAATATCTTCATTTTTTTGCAATATGCATATCAATTTTTATTGTTTTTTGTCAAAAACAAAATTTTGAAGAACTGATTTGGATTACAAAAATGGTTCAGATTGTTATAATTCAAATTACCATTGCATTATAAAGTATTCATGTTTTTTGTGTTAATAAACCTTTCAGAAATCATTTTATTACCTTTGAAGATGGTATGGTCATTTTGACATTTTTGCCCAAAACGGTTACCATGGAAACTGTCATTTAACAAAAAGTCACAACTCTTAACTATATTTCAAATCAAAGCATAACTCCACTAAAAGGTCCATCAATAATTTCTGGCCCCTAAGGTTTTGTCTATTTGGAAAACTTTCTCCTTTTGCTGTCATGTTTTCTACCACGTCATATTCAATAAATGTTACGGTTTGTTGTATTTAAGTGCCAATTTAATAGTATTTCTGACCTATTGGGTACCCAAACTTTCAATACTCCTAGCATTTCCTCACCAGTACTGCACAATTCTCTTTCAAAACTGCTCAATGTTATATTTCTAAAAAAATATATATTTTTTCATATTTTATAATTGTCATTTGACACTGCTTTCACATTGGACTTCCAACAATATTCAATATTAATAAATCTGTTAAACTGTTAGTGTCAAAATGAACATACCTTGCTAGTTTATTTTTCAGTATTCTATACCAGAACAGCGTTGTATTCTTTGCATAGTTTACCAGGTTAATGCATTGTGACTCATGCAAGGTGCTGAACAAAGATGTCAACTCCATGAACGCGTTCACACTTTCTCCTATATTGTCTGTAGTCACCGAGGCCTGGATCTTGGAACTGGAAAAAAGAGAAACAAAATGTCAAGACTAGGAAGAATTTTGGTGTATTTCTTTGTATTACTGGGAGTATAAAAACTACATAACCTTTCTGTAACTCATATGTCTGTGGTAAGTCATTACAACCTCCATTTAGAAGGAATCAAGAGCTTTCTACATGAGTCTTTAGTTCCTTTGGAGGAGATGGTACATGTGTAGAGTGTCAGCCTCCGGACCCGAGGGTTTGAATCCCTTGAGAAGAGGGTTCCGCTTTGCAACCTTTCATTAATCCACATTCGGCATGAGTACTGGTTTTGATCCAAGAAGCAGAATCAAGAATGATTAATCTAAGTTGTAAGAGCTTGTATCACAATTGATGTAAATAAATAAGTTTTAACTACACTTAAACTTTAGTTCCTTTGTTTTATTTCTAAAGAAAACCATGCCAAGGGCAACTAATGGTCGAACTCAATCATTAATGAAAGGGACTTTTTATCTAAGGGGTCATTAAAATCTAAATAACATTGACATAGAGGTACCAAAATTATCTCAACTTCACAAGTGCCAACAACAAACAATATGAAAAGCATTTTCATTTCCTTTTGATATATGTAAAACATTTCCATTTTGTTTAGTTAGTTAGTTTAGAAAAACAATAGATATATTATTTGGAGATCCTGTATGTCTTTTTGTATTGGTCTGCTAAATTTAACATAAATGCTTGAAAGCCTGTTTTTCATATTCTTTCAAGCTACAGGATATAATGTATTAGTAAAGAAATGCACAGTATTTACAAAGATAGAGTAAAATCTTCAATGTAAGTGAAGAATATACAATAGTCTTGCACAAAGCCTGACAAGTTGACAATCATGGGACAATGAATTACCTCAAATCATCAATGCGGAGTATGCACATCAGATACTTTGAAAGTCTCTCAAGATCTGCAATCTCTTTTGAAATCTTCCCAGTGTCATCCAATAGCTGAGTAACATCGGTAGTCTGATGTTGTATCTTTTCATTTACATCTGTCTTTTTGTCTCCCAGTTCTATCACTTTATTTCTTGCATCTTCTGCTTCATGGAGTGCTTTCTCAATTTGGTTTGGAACATCACTGCTAGCCAGGGACAGCTTTTGGAAAGAAAATATTGAAAATAGATACTGTCAATGATATGAGCCACGTCACGGGAAAAGGGGCACTCAGACATAGCAAACAGTGTAGCCCCAGACCAGCCGCCATGTCACTGACGTGGCGGCTGGTCTGGGGTTACACTGTTTGCCATCTTAGAGGACATCAAGCTCTACCTTTAGATAAATACAAATGATAACTGTCGTGACTAGATGCTGGAATAATAGTGCTAAGAAAGAGCTGAGTCAGCGGTTTTTATCTATGTCCGAGTGCCCCTTTACGCGTGACGCGGCACATATCATGTGCATAAATATTAACTCATAATCCTATTCTGTCCTTTTTAGGTGCTTTGCAGTAGGTGACTTTAAATCAAATTATACAAAACGTGAAAATTATGAATTTAATCATTTGTTATATACTAACAAACTTACAACCTAAAAATGGATAAAATTCTTATTTTTTTCCCCCTAAGCAATGTTTTATGTTTTTCTACAGTCAATTGCCAAATTGAGGAATTATAAAGTAGCATGCCAACAGTCTAAATCTTTGTATAAATCCATTAGTTTCTGTCCGCAAATCCATTGAATGCATTTTGACTGTTCTTACTTTCTCTAATGAGGAGATCTCACATGCATAAATCACCATTGTGACTAGTCCAGATAACTGGTCTCGAAGGCTATTGCTATTTTGACTGACGCTTTCGAAGCACGATAAATGTCCAAATGACGAAAACAGCTTTGTTCACGGATCATTATTGAGACTACATTGTGACTTTCACTGATGTTTAAACTTTAAAAGAACGCAAGTGTGTCAAATTTAATCAAGGAAGGGGAAATTGATCTGTGCGACAAGGCAGGATTACAACTTTCATAATATTACTCTCGGTTGGAACTTTTCATACTGGTTCATAACGGCACTTGCAACCATGAGGTGACTGATGTCACTGAGAATGTAGACGGTGTGGGGAGCTGTCAAATGGGTTTACAGTTAAAACGTCCCAATGTCAGAACGTCCCGTTGTTAGAACGTCCCAGTATTTGTCAAAACGTCCCAGTATATTTGTCAAAACGTCCCATTCATTAAAGATATTTGTCAAAACATCCCACAATTATATTGTTATGCCAAGCCAACAAATTAATTGATATATAAACTCAATTTCTTTGTTCAAATAATGTATCTATATTATATTTATACTATATTAACTTGTATAAACATGTGAAAATAAAAGATCGTAATTCGAAATTGTTTATTTTTATGTTAATCTCCAATTATGAACTCTCCAATTATCACGCAGTAATTGGACGTCCTTAGTTTACATAATCGAAGCTAATCCGAGGTGAGGAAACCAGATTAAAGGATGACAGTGCACTGGCCGACATTTGATGTCCAATTAATTAATTACAATTAGGTCAAACTTTCTTATGATCATAAATGTCGGTTTCGACTAATATCAATGTGTAAAAAAAATGCAGTACTATATAATGGTACGTTTTTTTTGCGTTTCCAATCATTCAATATCAAATCGCGTGTGCATTTAGATCAAGAGAGTGTATTTTGGATACAAAGTTTGACTAAATATTTCGATTTTTGTGATACATGTTAATTTTGTGTATGATGGAGCCCCTGTGTATCGTTTGTGAGAAGGAAGTGAGGAGGAGGCAGCACGCCATGCAGTGCGACTGCGAGCGATGGCAACATCTCACGTGCACTTCAGGTAAGTCTCAATTTTAACTGCAACTTAAAGACCGAATTGAACAGAATGATTCATGTTTCATCTCTGTGAATGTACTTGCACTCATTCTATAAAACTGACTTTGAGATTTTCTATTAGACACCAAACTCACATATCCAATTTAATAGTCATTAGACATTTAAGCTCAAGTCATTTGCGTATAGAAGTTATTTCAGAATGTACATAACACCTAGCCACATCTTAAAGGGAATCAAATGTGCAAGTAGTAAGTTTTATATTTGGGAGAAATGCATGCTTTTATAGACATTTCATGGAGGATGTAGTCTGTATTTTTAACGCATGACTTAGATGATTGCATTAAAACGACAAAACAATTTGAAGCCCTTCATTGAGATTGAGTAGGGGTTTCGATAGTGTAAAGTCGCTTTAAAATACACGACTTCTACGTGCACAGCGAGTTCCCATAATTACTCCTGCATAGAATGAGCACGTGCATTTCGGATAGTCCTTTTTGTTTCTGCTATATGTTTTATTTTCCGATATATGTCACTTTTCCATATTCTAGCATATAGGTACATTGTATTATTGACATAATAAGAAGCCAAATTATGTTGTGTATTTCTAAAATATAATCAAAACGTTGACGTTCGCTAATTGGACGCACATGCTTACTATAATCCGCGATATAATGTATTTTTTAAGAATTAAGAATACTATATTACATTACTTCTTTGGGAAATGACATGTTAATAAGTCATACATCATACCCAGTATATTTGTCCTCTTACATACAACCCTACTTTTAAAACAAAAGATGTGTCTTTTTTACCAAGATCGTCATCAATGTACATTTTACAGGAATCAGCGTTGATGTCTACAGAAATGCGGTTCGTACTTCAGATCATTTTATTTTACACTGGAGATACATCAAAAAATAGAATTATACGTTGCTGTCCTCCGTAGTGTCATTCAGATGCTGCCTGCCTGCAGTGTGGAGGGGGGTCGTCGTCGACTACGAGAAGGCTCTGTGGAAGGCGACCCGTCGAGTCCTGGAAGACGTCGTTATCCGGGGCTGCGCGTTCCACTGGGGGCAGGCTGTGTGGAGACAGATTCAGAAGTTTGGACTGGCGACCCAGTACTTTTCCGACAAAGGGACCTACGCCTTCCTCAGGAAACTACTGTGTCTCCCGTTATACCAGCCGAGCACGTCCCTACTACATTCAATGCCATGGCGGAGTTCAATACGTGCGATGCCATCGTACCCCTGATGGCATACATGGAGCGTTTGACGGTGGGCAGGAAGACACGGATTAATGGCAATCAAATATTATGTATATTTGTGTAAATTGTGTAAATTAAACAGTATTGAATGTAAACTGTTGAACAATAAAATAAATATTACACTTATATTGAATATATGCGCCTGTTGTTTATTTTTTCCCTCAAAGTTATATGAGAAAATATGAATAGATATATAAATGGAGTAGAGTGATTAAGATCTTACAAACGTTATTAATTGTATAACTAATCAACTTTAATTGAACCTTTAAACTAACTGATTCCATTATGTGCCGTTACACAAACACGCAGTCAGTGACGCGTGCGAGACGCGATTGGTTCCGAAACCTTTCATTAGTAATTGATTTAATCATCGACACGTGTACCGTGTTACACACCAGTTATACAGTTATGAAATGACATTTCATGCATAAAGATTGATTCACACTACATAGGAATAACCTGTGTTAATAGAATATCTTCAATTAAATGAAAATAATATTGAAATATTATTATTGCCTTTCCCAAATTCCTATATTGATATCAAATTCTCTATGAATAAAACCAATAACGTAAAACCAAAGACCTAATAAACATTATGTCATTGATATAACATATACATTTTTTAAACTAGATGTACTTATTTAACATACTTACCACTATCTTACTTATACTCAATTAAGTGGGACGTTGTAGTGGGACGTTTTGACAATTTTTCCTACCCCTACTGGGACGTTTTGACAAATACTGGGACGTTCTAACAACGGGACGTTCTGACATTGGGACGTTCTAACTGTAAACCGTCAAATGCTCTCTAAAATTAGTCTGAATAAGGGACTTCATTAGAGTGATCACCTGCTTCTCCAGCGACGACTTTATTTCCGTTTGATCCCTGTATATTTCTTTAAGGTTGGCAAGCGATTTCAGGTCAGATGTAAAATGTTTGTTGATGAAATCGATAGCATATCTGTCAGATTTGGTTTTGCTAATTGAAGCTTCCATGTTGGCATCACGATTCAGGATAAAAACCAAGCAGTCCAACTGATCTCCGTTTAGTATGCGGGTCCTATTTTAATCTTTAGATTCTAAATAATTTACCAAACATAGGAGAAAGGAAGAATTATTTATTTTAATGACATATTTAAATGAAACTTATTTATTTTTTTCATTTCAAAACACACGTTGTTCGATGCTATCAGAAAATGAGAAAAAAAAGCAGCTAGACGAAGGAATGATATTGAAAGTTTTTACAAAGTTACTTCCCTTGATGTCAAAACCGCCATTTGTATGTAAACTCTGATACTGTAAATTTATAATTATCAAAGTTTACATGTGTGGCGTTCTGTAAAATATTCAAAGAAGCGCTTTTCTTATCCGTATGTATCAATTGATCATTCCATATAGTTAATAAAGATTTATATAGTTTCCTATTTTACGAGAAATGACAATTTATGATATCAGTGGCACACGCTAAATGTGGGTCTCTCTAAAACTTGAAAAGTTTTGATCAACTTGATCAATACATATTGTCTTAGATGTATAAAATGTGAATATAAAGTGAATATAAAGTGACTCCTCTCTCATATAAACACTCTCCTTCCACAAGTTATGTACAATTCACTCCAAAAGTGCATTTGAATGCAACAAAATGGTTGTAAAGTCAGATTGATCTATGATTTCTGAATGGCCATCCAAATAAAAGATATTGCATTATCTAAAAAGCATGAAAACTTTTTCCTGATATCAGCTTGAAAAGGGGTTGTGTATATATAGAAACTGCAAATTCACCAACAAGAGTCAAAAGCGAATCATTGCATTAGAACTGGAAAAGCCAGCTCTATGTTACAAAGTAGTTATACTTGGGTGACAGTGGTACAGTGGTAGAGCGTCGAACTACTGTACCGAGGGTCCCGGGTTCGAATCCCTGTTAGGCGAGGTGAGAATTGCCAGGACTAGCCCTCAAACCGGTGCAATTACTGATGTATTCTCCAGGAAGCAGTCATCGAGAGTGACTCGATGGGCTATAAAGCCTCCTTCACAATCGATGTAAAACAAATTGGAAAAGCAAAACAAAAAAGCATAAAACTTGCAATTAGTCCTGATTTCTGGTAGCTAAGACTCTTCCTATATTGACTGATGCCTAAGAAATGTCCAAATGTTGAAAAAAAAGAATTTTCACAGTTCATTATTGAGACTAACTTGGAATATATTTATGATACATTTAGTTTAAACTTATCTAATAAACACCAATTGTGACAGAAGCTCGAAGCTTATGAAATGTACTTTTCATGACTGCTTCCTGAATAACAAGCCAATACTTATGCTGGTTTGTGGGCTAGTCTGAGCAATTTTCATCTCAACCTCTAACAGGGATTTAACCATGGACCCTAGGTACAACTTTCAAGAGTCCCTCTACCATTGCACCACTGTCATCCAAGTAGTTATACTGGCTGGTTTGGATCACTTGGAAACTGTTACATAACAAACACTTTTAAAAAGTGTAAAAACCCTTATGTGCACCACCAATATTGTGCTAGACAGAAGGTGAATCTGTCTCGCAACACAATTATTTTAGCCATATTGTAGAACAGAATATATTTTGCACCAATTATCCTTAAAATTATTTTACCTTAAAGTAAATGGAATTTGAGAACTTTTAAAGCATTGCTATATGGAACTTGCTGGTACACAATATAGAGACACCATAACTGACCTGTGAACAACAGTGTTTTTCTGTAATCAATTGAGTACATGTTTTTCGGAAGTTTTCTTTTTTCCTTTCATGACATTTGTGAGAGTCATTATTGTATAGAATGTTATTTAAAGATGTAAGATCCTTTTATCAATATTTTTATTCATTTCCAGGAAAAGTCATTATATTGGATAATGCCAGGCAATGAAAGTCTCTTGGCGGCAATGTTTATTGGTGTTGACTGGTATTTTAGTTTTCATCAATGAATTCCTTGTGTATTACATACAGAGTAAAAGATGGCCATTAATGCCATCACTCGGAGAAAGGTAAGTTTATCAATTTGCAAGCAAATTTGTCGCAAGCAATTTGCCATTTAAATCTTCATTTTAAGCAATAATATAAACAAAAGAAGAAACTTTGAACCATGAGAACTGCTTAGTCTTTCAACAATCACTGTACACAGTGGATTCAGAATATATAATGTACATTGTATTTTGAATTAACAATTATCTTAAAAATGTCCTTGAAATATTTTTGGATTCATAAACAATGTTAACCTTAAAAAGTATGTGCCGTAGCTTTAATTTGCAGAATGAGTAGAAAATTGCATTATGCATTAATTTCTATGTGCATACAAAAAAAGACATACATTTATGCAT
Organism: Cerastoderma edule; assembly: GCA_947846245.1. Taxonomy (NCBI): domain Eukaryota; kingdom Metazoa; phylum Mollusca; class Bivalvia; order Cardiida; family Cardiidae; genus Cerastoderma; species Cerastoderma edule. The sequence goes on from OX401406.1 coordinate 25,219,133, forward strand.
TAAGAAAGCACTGTCACAAATGCAGCAATCGATTTATCCAAAGTCACAAACATTTTTTTAGTTGTTCCATTTTAAAAGTGAAGTCTTCTGTTGCATAAGAGCTTTTCATTAGGAGGAATTATTGGTTTGGGAAAAGGCCAATAAGTGAAAGGTGTAATGTCAGTACAAACCTTGTCAAATCATCACCTGATTTTCCCACATTTTTTTACAAGGAAGTTTCATGGCTGATCTACATTGAAAAATAAAAGTAGATGACAACTACAATACTCCAAATAAAAATACTTTCTTTGTGATATTGGGAAGATGCTATTATAACAAAATCATAAGCAGTTTCATTTTTTACATTATTTGTATGTTAAGTCGCCCGAATCATACAATTAAAATGAGGGTGCTGCATGGCCTCAGTGGTTAAGGTGGCAGACTTAGAACTCTGGGGCTCTGAGTTCAAGCCCAACTGACACCTCTGGATTGGTGGAAGTATCCTTTGGCAAGTCACATCAGAGCCCTAGCCTAGTACAGGTGGATCCTGGAAACCCGTAGCAAAACTGAAAAACTGCTGACACAGGGTTAAACACCATACAAACAAATATAATTAAAAAGATTGTTTATGAGGAAAAGTGTTATCATTCCAGTGACAGACAGGTGTTACTGCTAGTGGCTGATCCTCAGATCCAGGGATATCAAGATGAACCTGCCTTTCCTCTCGGCGCCCTAGCACGTTTTGATATTGACAGGTATGAGAAGCACAAGTTTATTTCACAACAAACTTACCTAATAATACATTAGAATTAACCTTTGACCTACGAAGGTTAGTTCTAATGTAATGTTAGGTAAGTATTGTTATTCATAAAATTATTATTTGAAATACAAATTTTATATTTTTATTTCACAACAAACTTACCTAACATTACATTTGAATTAACCTTCGTAGTTCGAAGGTTAATTCTAATGTAATATTAGTTAAGTATTGTTATTTACAAAATTACTGTTTGAAATACAAATCTTATAATTTTTCACTGAAAAATCCTCTAAACGTTGTATAAAGAACATTGATGTCACTTTGAAGGGTATTGAGCTGCACAGATAAACAAATATAAGAAAATTATTAGATGCAATGTCTGCCTCTATAACATTGAAATTTTATTGAAAATTGCATTCAAGGTTAAGATTTACAGATGGCTGTGTCATTTGACCCACAATTTCAAAATACATGCACTGTGTACTGCTTTCTACAGAATTGGGCATGTAGGTTGAACATTTGCAAAAGTATGAAGTCGATTCTGGCGCTATAATGATTAACATCCTTTTCAAACCATTTGTTTTCTCTTATTATGATAGGTTTCTGCGGAAGACATTTGTGTACGCATTCATGCACTGCGAGCCTGATGTAGTTATCTATCTAGGGGACCTCATGGATGAGGGTAGTAAGGCAACAAGGGCGGAATATAGGGCGACTCTCAATCGATTCCACAGCGTGTTTGAGCCAGCGAAATTTGTTAAGGTGAGTGCCTATTGTAAACGCGTCATTTTGTGACACAATTAAACTCTTAGTTCATTGGATGTTAATTGTTGATAATATTGGAGTAAAGTTGCTATTTTCAACTGTATTTCAGTCATATTGCAATGGTCAGGGCCATTTACATTCTCCCTTCATATCATTTTGAGGTTTCAATGCAAGACTATGGTTAGTGCTTCATAAAAATTATGCACTTTCTATAGTATTGCATCGAACCCTCGATTTCAGTGTTTCACAATATTCTTTTCAATTTACTGACTAGTTTCCCAAATTATTGACTGATCATTTGAGACAAATAAATCCTGTCACATCAACATCATTTCATGTCAGAAGAAATATTTGTCCAAGTTGGGTCTTAAACTTTCTTCCTGTCTTAAGGCAATATTTATTGATTAATGTATAATGGAGCTACATTTTAGAAGTCTTTCTTTGTTTCAAGGTATCTACCCAGTGACACAAAGAACTGTTGTAGTTGACTGTCTTTCTTATTTTTTCTTATTTTAAATATGTCATTTACTAATACACACACAAACCCTGGTATATGGAAACAGGATCTGAATTATATTCAAATTGTAAATGTCGGAATGTATGTTCCAGAATATATACATTCCCGGAGACAATGATATTGGCGGGGAAGGAAGGGATTTTGTGACAGAGGCAAAGGTAGATAGGTTTCAAGAACATTTCGGGACCATTACAGATATCATCAAATTTAGTTTCCTAGATTATATAAAGGTAAGTTTGGTCATGTTGCTTTATAAATTGGTTTGTCTTATCACTCTGTATATATATCTAAGTCAGGGATCAGGAAATCTCCAAAAGCCAATCAGTTTGAGAGACAAACTAAAACTCTCTCTGTTATCCCCTTCCTCTCCCAAAAAATCTTCTTTCTTTTTTATTTCTTTCCTCTTTTTCTTACTTTCTCTCTTTCTTTGCTTGATTCTTTCTTTCTTTTAATCCTTGATTTAATCATGAGTCCTCATTTCTTCCTAAAACATTATGAAATTGCTATTTTGTTGTTGTTTCAGCATCCAAAAAATGCCTTTGGTAACAAAAAAATGAACTTCTGTTCATTCATTTAATTACCTGCTGATGAAATGAACATTGGTAATTAGTAACTTTTCTCCAATCCATCAAACTGATGTGTGTTTGATCTGAAAATGCAACAACACAGAGGAACTGCACATTATTTGCTAATTTTTGTCAAAGGGACATTGGTGTAAAAAATATTCTAACCCTAAAAATGATGGGTAATTTTCTGAAAATAATTTTTTTTGTTGTCTGCTTTCAAAAACCTTAAATATTTGCTTAATTTTGTTTGACGAAAGATACTCAGTGTAGCAAACAGGTTAGGTCAAAGGCAAACTGCCAATTTACTTGGCAACTGGCCTGTGATATAACCTGTTTGCATAAGCATGAAGTTGATTCCAGCACTATAGCATCTAAGAGTTGGCAAAATTACCGGTAATGTGTTTTAGAATGCTTTTTAGCTCGATTCATTTTTACGGCTAGTAAAAGTTTGATACTTTAAGAAAATGCCAAGATCTTTATACTATCCTTGGATACACATTGACATATATAGAAACATTTAGATGCAAAGTTAATTTTTAGAATTGCTTTTACTTCATTTAACCCCACACTAACAGCAATGGCAGATTTTCCTTGATTTATGCTAATTTGTGGAATTTTGACGCCTTAAAGGCACGTAAAAGGAGATTAATGCTATATCAAACTATTTTATTGGCAAACTTTTAAGTAAGTTATAAAAAAAAACGATCAGCAAAACTTGAACATGAAAGTCTACCAGAAATAACCTAGATTAGCAAGTTTAATAATTTAGATTGCCTCGGTTGATACACAAACATTTGAATCGACCAATCAGAGTTCTTTATTTTGAATATGTAAACAAACAGGTTGTTGATAAACATAATTGAATTGGAGACAACTATATTTCAAGCACAAAATAACTTGTTTTAAAGGAATCTTTTTAATAGGGTCTAAATGCATTTGTAAATTAATACTCATTACTCCGTGGCCTAGTGGTTAGAGTACAGAACTTGAAATCACATGGCCCCTCTCTGCGTGGGTTCAAATCCTGAGAGGGATATGGATTTTCATGAGAGGCAGTCTCCCGACTGACTTACGGAATGCCGATGGTTCTACCCACCTTGACCAGCCCTTGTGGGCAGTTGAGTATGGGGTCTTCCTCCATCATTAAGAGTCTGGCATCGCTACATAACTGAAATAATGTTGATGTGATGTAAAACCCATATGAAAAAAAAAAAAAAAAAAAAAGGAATCGGGGGTAATTTACTATATCAGCTCTTGGCCTGGGAAAACCCTGCAATGGTGAATCACCAAATAATAGGAGGAAAATTTGTAAAGGCATTGTTAAGAGAGCTGATTATAAGGGTTAAAAAGATTAAAGACCATTTCATCTTTGAAGATTATCTTTTAGATACACGCAAAAGCATGTTAGGGATAATTTATGATCATGTTTTTGTTCAACAATTAAGGCCTTTTTGATGTGCGTTAAAGGACTTGTTAAGCCTTATAATTGCCATAATCCTTAACCCTTGTAATGCTGGAACCCACTTCATTCTTACGCAAAAAGGTTGGATCCAGGCCAGCCGCCAAGAAAATTGGCGGCTGGTCTGTGATCTAACCTGTTTGCTACTCTGAGTATAATTCCTCATCAAAATCAAGATATTTAAGGTTTTGGAAAGCAGACGACACAAAAGTCTAGTTTTACAATAGTACCCTGCAGTCTAGGTGTTAACCTGTTCCCTCATATAATCTTTGTGTGGGCTAAATTAAGAGTAACTGTAACAGCGGATAACATGTCAAAAAAAAACAATACCTAATAAACAATTTTGACAAAATGATGACTTGTTCATTTGGAGCAATTTATCCTTATAATTATCCCATTTATAAAGCTTCCCAAGCAGATTTGGCAAAGTTGTATCAAAATGTAAAAGGTTAACTCTTCAAGTGTCCAACGTTTCTGTTATAGTGGTTTAACCATTATAGAACTGTAACCTACTTCATGCTTATGCAAATAGGTTAGATCCAGGCCAGCAGCCAATTAAATCGGCGGCTGGTCTGTGATATAACCTCTTTACTATTGAGTATTTTTTCTGATAAAAATTAGGCAGATATTTAAGGTTTTGGAAGGCAGACGACACAAACATCTATTTTTGGAAAATCACCCAGCATTCTAAGGGTTAAAAACGAGAGCAAAATCATTTTGTTGGATGTAATAATGAGTTACACTTTAAGAAAAGAATTGTAATTTTAACAGTTTGATGAAAGGAAATAGTGCTGATAATGGCATAATATTGTCTGCTTGATGTATTTTGGAATGTAATGAGAGAAAGAATACACATATAAATTTTTACTTGTTAAGTATAACAACCATTCACTTTGAAGCATTTATATTTTACCTCTCATGAACAAGATGAATTATTGTGACAAAAGAACTCCATTATAGAAAGTTTTCTTTATAAATGTTTTGTAATTATACAAGAAACCCACATGAGGGATTTGGTTTGATCCTTAACTTCAGCTGTGAAGGGTCCTAATTTGATGTTTAAAGGGCCACTGATTACAGTAATTAAGATATGATCTAGGTTGTAAAAATTCTAATCTCTTTCCTTCATAGGTATTCTTTGAAATGTCACTTTCAAGTCAAAGCAGGACAATTTATTAGTAATACAATATTTTCACTGAATCAATAAAAGCCAATATTCATTTTTTGGTGCAGTATTTACTATTAAACATTCAGGACCCACTTTTTTGCATGGTTTCATGAGATGATTTTTTCCTGTCTTTATTTTTTTTTGTCTAATTTGTCTTTACCAGTATATTTATCTAGATTAGTTAGAACTGCTGAAAACACAAAGAGAACATAATAGTCATTGACTACAAAGATATAAATGATAAACTGCTAAAAGCCACATTGTGATCATGCATAATACATTCATATTTATACCATTCAGCCGTAAATTTTGCTATGTTTATATTTTTATGATGCAGGCTGCTTTAATTCTTTCATCACATATTAATACATCAATGCTTACTTTAGAAATTGCTGTATCAAAAGGGTAAATTGCTTCGATTGAGCTGGTGTATTCATTTTAGACCAGTCTCAAATATTGACACAAGAAAGAATTGAACACATCAAATGTAGTTGATTCATTTTGTAGTTGAGTTCTTTGACATCTAACCCATTTTAATGATTTTGCAGGATGAAAATAATAGGTTTTGTTTTCATGGTAAGATTCTTAACCTTTTACCAAACACCAAATTTTCAACTGTCCCAAATTGAAAGAATTTGCAAAACAAATGATAATCTTCTGGTAGAGCAGAAAACATTGTGGGAAAAGGAGAAATTGCTCGTTAAGACCAATGTTTTCTTATCCTACATTCTTTTCTTGAGTCGTCTACAACAAATTGGTCAAACTGTATTATTATTTGGTAATGGGTTAAACAGTTTACTTTAGCTGCAAGATAAATGGGCTATATTTATTCCAACATTTTTGTTGAGAAACAAATCAATATTCTAGTTTTATGTAACTTCATAGATTTGTGTTGACATTTAATGAAAAGAAGACATTTTTGTTCAAAATGTTAAAATCCTAAACTACGAGCCTGCTAATTTCAGGCCTGGTCCTGTTTTAAGTCAATGAGGTTTTAAATTTTCCATCTTTGTGCATATTGAGTCTGATTAAATTCAGGCTTTAAGTAATGATTTTCAGGCTTGAGCATTCCTTACCAATAGCAGGCCTGATCTTTGACATATTCACTTTAATAGTAATTCTTTACAATTTCAGCTGGACGTCCATGTGCACAATTTGGCAGAGTACAAGGTGAAAGTAGCCCAGGACATGATCAGAAAGAAGCTGTCACCACTCCCAGTCATGTTGAACCACGAAACTATGCTTGCAGGGGCCAAACATTTTGTATATCCAGTAAGTAATGTCAACCTTTCTAATGCTGGAATAGACTTCATGCTAATGCAAACTGGTTAGATTCAGGCCAGCCGTCAAGTAAATGTGTGGCTGACCTGTGATCTAATGTTTTTTGCTACTCTGAGTATCTTTCCTTATCAAAATTAAGCAGATATTTCTGAGTATCTTTCCTAATCAAAATTAAGCAGATATTTAAGGTTTTGGATAGTAAATGACACGAAAATCTATTTTAAGGAAATTACCAAGCATTCTAAGGGTTAAATAAGCTTACTTGACTATTCTAACATATGTTCAAATAAAGGTAATAACAGACTACAAAACTATAATGTTTTCAAAATTAGATTCATATTAAACATGAATTTTATATTGAAAGTAATATAACATATAAGAGATAATTGAAAATATATAACTATTTACAGGTACTTGCATGCTTGATAAAAAACTTGAATATCTGTAGAAAGCCAGTTCGGCCTTTGACCTTTTTCCTCAAATGAGTTTATTTTTCAAAACCATTTTCAGTTTGTTAAAGGCATACTTGCGCTCATTTCCAATTGAATTATTAAAGTTATGGAATAATTGTAAGTTAACTTAGATAGTGCAGGCATTTTATTGTTGTGATCCTGTGGTTTTTCACTATGTTTCAACATATTCTATCTTAATTGATAACTCATATTACCCAGTTTTGTAGTTTTTCTGAGTGCTAGTATGCTTTTAATCAAACCCCATCGAGAAGAAACAAGGTTTTATTGTTATTTTTTTTTGTTTAGTTTCTTTTTTGTCCTCTACTGTTGCTTTTGATTTCTACTTGTTACAAATTTCATTTTAGCTATTGGGTTGAATCTGTTATCAGCTGTTGCTTTCATTTTAGACCCATATGAGACCAGAGAATTGGTAAAACGTATCACTGTTAAGACTCTGCAATAGATTTAAAAGATTCTCGCTTGTTTTGTATAGGTTTTGTTTATTATAGTGTCACCCCTATTGAAAGAGCCAGCCAGTTTTGGCTTATGGGACAATTTTCACTGATTATATGAAGTACCTCCAAACTTCTATCTTTATGCTGGGCGCCAAGCGGACATAAGTCGGTAACCATTAAATTTAGCTAGCTCACAGCTCACAAACTGGCCAATTTGGAACACAAATATGTATAAAATATCTTTATTGTCTTTTCAGTTCACCAAGAGGTTGAGACCAAAGCTTATATTCTCTGCTCACTGGCACAAGGTAGATCTACAATTGTCTTGTTCCTTATATAGTTTGCCTCAACCGTTTACTTTATACATGCAGTGCTTGTTTTGACCTATGCACCATATGGAAATTTGTGATGTGTCAAAAAAAAGACTAAACTTGGCATGAAGAAATAGCGTTAATTTTGTTTAAACTGTGTAGCATATAATGCTACAAAAGGACAAATAGCTTATGACCAGTGATCTACGTTTTTGTCGCAGTGGTTTTTAAAGTTTTTAGCACCAGATGTGGTAGAATAAGGTTCAATGTATAATGGGATCAAATTATAAGAGAATTTGTTTTTAATATTTAAATGATCTGCATGTCACTTCTACTATATCTGTATTCTTCCTATGTTGTGATGCTTTTGGAGGTTTTGTTCAAAATGTATCTTGGAGGGGATATCAAACATAATGTTTGTAAAAAAAAATTGTTTCGGTATCTTGGCTAAAGCCGAGCACTTTAACCTCAACTTTACATTCTTTAACATTTAAGGCTCTTTACCAAAATTGGACTGATAAATTAAAAAATGTATAAATGTAGTCAAGGGTACAGTGTTATTTCTTCTTTAAGGAAGTGTTATATTACTACTAAATAAATGATTTGTCATCTAATAGAATAATGATAAACATGATCTTTCTCAATTTATAACTCGTTTTATTCAGTTTTGCAGTTTTTTTTACGGCAAGTATACTTTTAAGCAAATATTTTCCTTAAGTCGTTTAGTAAAACCCTTCATGTTCTTCTTTTGAAATAGGCAGCAGTGTACACATGTGACGATTGCCTGATGGAGAACGAATACAGCTGGAATGTGTTGCGGAATGATCTGACACACATGGACGATTTTCTGACGATTAATCTGATGGCGGAAAATATGCTGGCAGAGATAGCTGTACCTACCTGTAGTTACAGAATGGGTACATCCAATATGGGATATGGAGTGGCTATTATTGGTAAGCATGTTATGTTTATCAGTAGAATGCTGGGTGATTTTCTAGAAATAGATTTGTGTGTCGTCTGTTTTCGAAAATCTGAAACATCTGCTTTATTCTGATGAGGAAAGATGCACAGAAAAGCAAACAAATTAGATCATAGGCCAGCTTGCTGTATATCTCTAAGAAAAATGTGCTGTAGCTTTACCAAAAGGTTGTGAATGGGGTCAGGAAGTGAATTGACTTTCATGTAACTCTATTGCATAGTGTTGTCATTCTATCCATAGAATATATTTCATTTAAAAATTAAAATAAAAGGAATACGATCTGTTGGATTGTAACTTTAAAAGACAGGGAATGTACATATATATTCATTTTTGCTAAATAGCATACTAGTGCTCAGACAAACTGCAAAACTGGGTAAAATGAGTTATGAATTATGATAGAATAAATTTAAACATAGCGAATCACCACAGGAACATGACAATATAACACCTGCACTATTCATTATCTATTTAAAAAGTGCTATTTTCATAAATTTGGTGCCCACCAATTTTTACTTCATTGTTTACATATGTGTAACATCTGAAATAGCAAGGAAGGCTTGGATTAACATGTTGCAATCATCTGGTAAAATATCATGTGAAACACTTAGAAGTACTGTCATTTAAACAATACCAACATCATGAACATTCAAAATGGAGAATTTCTAGGGATTCCTTGGTTCCCCAACGTTTCTTGGCTTACCTTGTGTAAAGTGTAAATGAGCGCAAGTATGGCTTCAAGTTCTTTGTGTCTCAAAATCGAGAAAAAATATTTTAGTGCATGAGTGACATTCATTTTCCCTGTCATGTGTTCATACAGCTTGGAAGAAAATTTCACCAGACAAATTAATTGTGGAATGTTTATTTTCATTTTGTTATTTCAGAGAAAGATAAAACGGTGAAATTCACAGTGTTGTGGTTACCAAGGCGATACACCATGTTGCTAGGCTACCTTGTGACATATCTCATTTTTGGTGTGATCTATCTTATGATTGGTCGATCTCGTTCAAGAAGATAGCAACCAAAGAAACAGTTGTAATATGCATTTTTGGTCAGTTCCAATGACTCCATTAGTTCAACGGGTTTTTAAGACATAACTTGCATATATACAAAGGTCTGAATTTGATGCAGCTTTTCTATGGTGATTTAATGAACTGAACTATCAAAAGAGGAAATGTTTGCTACAAGGAAGCTTTTGATCTTATCATCGTCATATTCATATTGAAGATGTCATTATTCAGCCATCTTAATTGCATGTTTGTTGCTGCCTTCTTTTTGAGGAAATTTCATGTTTATACATTTATATTCAAGTATGACAGTATGCAGAAGTTATTGTGAAATAAAAGAAATTGCTTATCTTAACCCATTACTAAACAATAATGACATTTGATCAGATTGCTGCAGACAACTTTTGAAAACATTGTGAGAAAAGGAAAAGTTGCTCTTATTGGGCAATTTCCCCTTTTCCGACAATGTTTTCTGCCCTATCAGAGGATTATTTTTTAACTTCATCACATTTTAAAATGTCTTTTGCAAGCTCTTTCACTTTGGGACTGTCAAATTTATTCTCGACTTGTATGACCTGTGCATATTTTGAACTCGATCAGATGTGACTATATGTTTATTCTGTCAACCATTTCTATTAAGACAGATAAAAACAGTGAAATACAAGGACATCTGTGATTTGTACTATAACATTCCATTGCATGTGTTGGTTTGTGTTCAGTTAAAGTTATCCATGAAGATACCAAATGAAACATGTGTTATTTTTTTTATTATCAAAAAAGATGATGGCATTTTTCTCTTAGATTAATGAATACTCAACACTTATCCAGAAGATACATTTGATGTCATATAAAAAATGGTATTGTCCTATAAGATTTGTTTCAAATATATGTACATGCATTTACTTCACCACGTATCATTACTGGATAGCTGTCCAACAGATCTACTGTATGTTCTAATAGTTTATGTATTTCTTACTTTGTATTCTTCATCACCTGTTAAAATTTAGTTTTATGAATAAAATAAATAAAAAACATGGCAAATGATTTTTCTTGAACAATTTCTTTAATATTGACTTGGTCAAGTTTTCGCTGCAAGCAAGAGCTTATGCCCACCAATATTTTACATAATTTCTAGAGGTTCCTAACATATTTAGTTCTTTTACAACTTCAAGTCAGCATCCAAAAACCATAACCTTGACTATCAGCTCCAATAGTAGATTTATTAACCCTTATAGTGCTGGAACCACCTCATGCGTATGCAAACAGGTTAGATCCAAGCAAGCCGCCAAGTAAATTGGCGACTGGCCTGTGCTACCCTGAGCAACTTTCCTCATCAAACCTTAGTAGATATTTAAGGTTTTGGAAAGCAAACGACACAAAAAACTAATTTTAGAAAATTACCCAGCATTCTAACGGTAAACACTGCCCTAGTTTGACAGTTAGTCAACAATTTGGTTGTTTTTTTGGTGAGAATCATCATCGTACCATTAGAACTTCAAAAGAGGACATACAATATACATGTACCTGTATAAGAGAATGCATTAGGTGAATGCTTTAAATGAAAAAATGTATATATTTAGGCAGACACTTCTTTTTAACAAAAATATCAATTTGTCACTTGTTTCCAAAGACTTCTGCATTAGATGATGTTAAGTGTGGTATAATGAAGTAAGTGGGGAAGTTCTTGCGCGTAGCTGCCTATACGTGATCACGCGGCTGAATCCAGAGTTCTGACAAAAGAAAATCAGGATTTATTTCAAAATTATAGAAATCTACTTCAGTGATTTATAAATCCATAACGCCTTTATGTATTCTATTTGTCCATATTCGAATATAATACTACATAAATGACACTGAAATCGCCTTGATTGCAAAATTTAAAAAAAGAAACGGGGGAGCATGCCCCGATCTCCCTACCTCAAGCCTGAATCCATCTCCATGGAGGGCTAGCTATGCGCCTGGGAACGTACATGTATCGGTGTACATCAGACATTGCCTATGAAAGTCCTCTCCTGGGAGTAATGTTACGTCTTGGAAGTAATTATAGCGTTCGGAACACGATTATTCCTTATAATCAATAGCTCAATTCCACAGTACACGTTCCCGTATAGGTTCATAGCTGTAAAACGGTAAACCAATTAGGGAACCAAATGTATTGTTATAGAGAACTGGCGGGTATATAAAATAGACAACACCACTGACCAGTGGATGGCAGTGCTTTTTTTCTGATCGTATGTGATGTCTTTTAGAGGTTAATTTGTCCATTTCGTAACATTGGTGGCAGCACTGGGATCAAGCCTTCTTCATATATCAGAGTTGCCTTTCCCACGAATCTCCCAAGGGCCAATGTCTATTACGATTCCCGGCGATGGTAGCCTTGGGCATGCGGGTATGCATGGGCCAGGACCCCAGGCTACGGCGGTGGGAGGTATGTTCACGGAACGTTATGTAAATTAGGGAACCCAATGCATTGTTATAGAGAACACACGGGTATATGAATTAACTCACAACTGATCAGTGGGCGACAGTGTTTTTCACTAATCGAATGTGTCTTTTGAAGCGATAATTTGCTAGGTTCAATGCAGCCGTTTCTCTTGTTAATATCACCCATCGCACTTGGTGTATGGGGTTTCAATAATAAGTCGGACAAGCAAAATCAATTCTCATAACGAACACTTACGCCATTACGATGATGGCACCAGACTCCCAGCCACGAGGTAGACACCCTTCGCCACTGCGGGTTATGTTAAAAAGGGAATGTGGTTACCTTTAGACTTTGACTCCCGAGAACTTGGTCTCTATCAAAATCTAATTATTTCTCAACCCTAATGGCATCGTTCTCTACACATGATTCTTGTAAACATGCCGTTTCAGATTGTGATGGAAACATACTGACCATGTGCAGTGAATAAATTCTCTTGCTCGCTAGCCGTTCCTAAGAGTTGCATCTGAATGCTTACTCTTATCATGGTTTATGGAAATTTTGAGTCAAGAAAGTGTAGTATCACAGTTCAAACGGAAAAAATAGCATTGTGCCTGGCTCGTACGTATACCCCGCAATAGGCTCGTAAGCATTCGGCCAGGTACCCAGGCCACGGGGAAAAAAGGTAAGAAGATCCGAAGAAAGAGACGTGATCTTCCCTTTGATTGTATGTGGGTCTTATTTCGCAAAGGAAACGGCGGAAACAAACACGGTTCTAGTTTCGTCTACGTTCAAACAATGTCAAAGTTAAGTATTTCTCGGGCGTCATCAATAATCAATGAGTTGTTTTTCTATCCTCGCTCATTCTCTCTGTCTTACAACGTAATTGACCCAAAAACTCGTTGATTTCTTAGATCGGGGCACGGAAGATGGAAGCAGCCGAATTAATAGTCTGTTCCCAATTGAAAAAGCTTGCAGGCAACATTTCAAATTGTGATCAAATTGAAAAATAATCTTCTGATAGGGCGGAAAACATTGTGGGAAAAGAAATAATTGCTCGTTAAGAGCAATTTCTTCTTTTCCCACAATGTCTTTCAGAGTCGTTTGCAACAAACCGGTCAAATGTCGTTATTGTTTGGTAATGGTTAAAGCATTTAAACAAATATTATGTCCTATGCTAAAATTACCCAGATCCGTATGTATATCAGATCTGTCTGTTTGTCGTTAGTTCTCTGAGGTGCGTTTTCAAGACCAAGAGTAGTTAGCCGCTATCGTAGCCGCCCGGTTTGAAGTCAATTTGTGTTTCAATGTTAATGTTGATGGATAAAAACAATTAGCTAAGTCATAGTATGCTTTATATACATGTAAAAGCAAATTTGAGATCGTTTCTTATTTCTTTTTTCCGCACGATTTCTCAATTTCAACCTGATAAACAGTTAATCTGAAACGTGGAAAATTAGCTATGGATTACGATAGATTACATGTATGCCGATGTTCTACCGATGCGATTATTGACCAATTATGTCAGAAAGGTATAATTCAATTATTTGCATTAGGCACTGAACAGGGGAGAAATAGTCTATTAGCATTAACTGAATGTTATTAAGGTCTGCCTGCAGAATGCTAGGGTTAGATAATTATTAAAACGAACATTGGTTGTCACACTGATTGTCAACATTGTCTCTATATAGTTATCCAGTTGTTGATTAGCTAATAAGGATTAAAGGTATTTTATTCTTAAGCGAACATGTCGGAAAATTGAAAAAGTTATAAAACGTGGAAATATAACGGCTCATCGTTACGGGACCGAAGTTCGTAGCCATGGCGTGCACGCAAAGAAGTTAATTATTCATGTTGTTTCTATCGTTAAGAGATAATGAGATTTTTGGCTTATTGCTTTCTCGTCCTTTAACTATGGGAATACCTTTCGGAACAGGTAGAACTGTTACCTTTACCTTCCGCTGGCGGCCAGAATTGTTGGGAATGAAAATTTATATTTTTGGAAATCGTTGGGTTATTAGTTTATTGCAGTTAAATCATATTATATTGCAACAGAATCATACAGTCACATATTTCCTACACCAATATTACATACAGTGCATTAGAAAGCAAGTTACAAACATGTTATTATTTACGAGTACATGTTGTTCCATATTAGTCCTTTATTTAATTGAGTGAACATTGCCTCAAATGAAGTCATTAAAATCATCTTGCTTTAGATGGCTTAAGAAATAAATGTTACAAAAAGTAAAATCTCTCATAATGGGAATTTTCCTTTTGTCACAAAAGGACTTTTTAAAATCACATAACCTTTGCATTCTTTAAACTTCCATTCATATTCAGGACCAACAGCATATGGATGTAATCTTTGACGTGCGGTGTATTTCCTTTATCAGTGAACGCTTATTTTTCAATAACTCAATGGAGGTTAGATACTTTAAATCAGAATGTCCATATCAATACAACGAATAGTAGAGATTTCATTATAGTCTTATTCATCCATTGTTGTATTTAAATTGATCATATCATAGAAATGATAACGCCCGAAAAGAAAAGAAATATATTTTCGTAGAAAAAAAGGGAACATAAGGAGTAAATGCACTAAGATAAATAAAGTTCATTATGTCGAGAGCAGCGTAAAATGGTTTCCTTTTCATTTTTATTCAGCAGGTGAAAAGCGGTTTTCAGTTTGCAAATACCCGGAACTTAATAACCGATTTATATAACCTTTAAGTCGAACATCTGCAGAAATTATGTGCTTGGATAAATATAAAACAGAAAAAAGTACAGTAGTATCTTATTGCATATCAACTGAAAAAATGAGTGATGCTGTTTTTTGCTGACGAAGAAAAAGGTAACATCTTATGTTACCTAAATCAAGAAATAATCAAAGGTTGGATTGTCTTCTGAAACCGAACAAGGGTAGGGGTTAATTAACGCAATAAACATAACCCCATCAACAATTCATGATCCCGCTAAAGTCACGAACTCTGGCCCGAGATTCGACGAGATTTGCTGTTCGAGGGAACTACTTTTTCGCGAAAGTTCTTAGAATAACTATACTTGAAGAGGACGAATGACAACGTTGAATTCGTGTGTTAGTCTGAATACTGAAAACAAAAAGAACTTGAACTGATTAAAACGGATTTTGGGAAGGTGTTTTTAAACAAAGCACCTTTATTACATGGTTATGGAAACACGTATATTGTGCTTGTTGGTGATCTTATATGGTTTGTATAATTATTCCGTCAATATGTCTAAACCCAAGACTTAGACTCAAAAGTGCTTGATAATAGGGATATTTTGTGTGTCCTATATTGTGAGTATCAAAAGTCTCAACAATATTATTGAAATATTGGATTTAAAATGAAGTAAAAATTAAAAAGCCTGTAATATGACTGACAGTCGTTGGCTTTGCAACGAAATGTACATATGAACTTAACTTGATGAATAAGAATTCTATAAGAAAACAATAGATAAATTATTTTATTACAAAAGACTAAGAATGTTTAAATCTATCCAACTTTTAAAATCAATTGACACAAAATTTGGCAAACTACAGTGTATGTCAAATTTGATTTGAAAGAAAGAACATTTTTCAGGCATAATATGGCTTAGATAATTCTAGTTCATCAACATTGAAATAAAAGTAATCATTTAAAGTGTATGTCATTGTACTTTGATTATTGACCAGTACATATTGTATGTTTATATGTTTTGTGTTGTAACAATGACCATACACACATGTGGTGGTCAAATGAAAGATATTTATATCTATATTTCTATGTAGATCGTTGTTCGAACTTTTTACAGTTTTAACTATGGTTATCTTATATCGTGAAGTAATCATACGAAATCAGCAACAATGTGTTAATAAAATAGTTACCTTGTCGATTATCTCAAATGCGTTTGATGTTTGAATAATTTTAAAGTGACATATTTAAGTGAGATATATTCTTATTTTCAATGAATCCTTGGGATGAAGACAATTCTGTTGGCCTTATGCATTTGAAACCGCGTAGAATCTATATATACTATTTTTGAAGTTGATTTTTATCACATGTGTCATTTGAAACTCCGAATAGAAAGTTTCTTGACATATATCCTGTCACTGAAATGTGAGTAACCTTGTTTTCTGAAATTACACGAAAGAAAGTTTACAAAATAAACGATGGAACCATTGCTGCAAATGGTTATCGTTGTTGACTAAAATCTTGACAACCCCGGCTCGATGCCGGATAGCGACGTATTGTTGCATCACCGAATGACATTTGTTTACAAATAATCCTATAGCCTAGAACTTATTGATTGCTTATGGAATATGAACTATTATGTTCAATGAAGAGCCTTGTATATTCGTAGATAAAAATTAGAATTTCCTCACCATAAGCTTCCTCGTTTATTAAAATGTTAGAAATGATACTCAAAATCGTCTGCATCTGGGATTGTTTGCATTTACTTTACAGGAGCATCAGTTTGCCATGCCAACACGTTCGAGTTTGTGTACAACGAGACCCGTGATGACGACCCCTTGACAACCAAGTTCAATGTCACCCAGGTCGGATCGTACGCCACGATGGGGGAATGGCCGCATTGGTGCCTGGGGAACATCTCAAAGTGTCATGAAGGCATCGCCATTGATCTTTGGGTCAAATTTGCCGATGTTTCCGAGAACACCCCCGAGATTATAGTTTTTAGCACGGGAGGACATAATTGGCAATCCAACGGGGTCTATCTCTTGCAGGTAGGTCCGTCTGATTTGACTAATCTTTGTATATATATTCTAGTGTGTTTTATTATTATAAGAAAACCCATAATCCTTTGAGCCTCTCAAGTACAAGTCCAAAGGATACTAAAATCACAAAGTATATTTCGTTCATCATGTTTAGGGGACTACGCCATCAGTAACGACAAACCCCTGTACTACGACGCATCCCAGCCCGATATGATTGTTTTTGTGTGCCTACGCACCATATCACAGTAGAGACATACACAAACACTTTGTATTTTTAGTATAACCCCAGGAACTGCCTGTGATGTATATTAAGTACAAAACAGGTTAATTGAACATTTGAACCAATACCCAGCTAGAAAATAGGGCATGTACAGGAGCTTTCCGTCGAGGAACAATGAATGAACAAATGTCGATGATCTTACCTTTTTATTCAATCCAATTAGTATGTGATATGCGTATTTCAAGTTAATAATCCATCGCTGATATTTCAGAGGTATGGCGATGAGTACGAATTCGGCGTGGCTCACTACGAGTCGGTCTGGACCGTCGACTTTAGGATCATCCCGAACCTCTGGGTCAACATTCGGGCCTCCTGGGACTCGGACAACGGACTCACGGTCCTAGTGGACGGAGCGAGCTACCAGAACTCGGACCCTTCCGAGCGGGACTATCAGCATCTGGAGTTCGGAGCGTTCCTGGACACGGTGGTCGGAGTGAACATGGACGGAACGCCTCACACCGGCGACCCTCGGTTTGTGGTGGCGAGGCTGTCTGTCAGCGACTTCTCCGTACCGCTAATGCGCAGCGAGCTGATAAGTACGTATACGTCTCGTTCGTTTGTCAAAAGGCTCACAAAATATACAGAGCCAATTCCCGCCCATGTACATGAAAGGAATGGAACCAATTTTGCAAGAGCTTTAAAAAAATGTAATTGGGTTCAAACATTTCAATGACATACACGTAATAGGCAATAGGTTTATCATAAAACAAAGTTGTGAAATGGGAAGAAACGAAAACGAAAAGAAAACCAAAAAAAACAACAACATACGACATGAGAGAAAATCTGGCAAAGAAAGATGAAATCCTTAAAAGATCAAATGTAGCAAATGAAACATAGTTATTAAAGCAAAAACAATAACCAAAGTGATTTCGGACTGGTAAAAGCAGTAGATCCTTACTCTCCTATATATGAATTGGAATTTTAACCTGCGTTGACCAATGAAAGAAAAGAAAAGAATGCGCCTCTGGTAAGCAGTTTCATCTCTTGACAGTTGACACATTACATTAACTCTTGCCCAATACCTCAAAATATTTTTAATCATTGTTCATAATTTTCATGTATCGGTTGAAAATGCTTTCGACCACATAGACCGCATGTTTAAGGAATGGATGTATGTGTTTTCAGGCGAAGAGCTACTATGGATTGGATGCGTGTCCGACATTGGGGCAGCAACCACCATACCAATGACACCAACAGAATCGCCGCTGAGTTACTGTCGAACAACATGTGCTTCAAGCGGCTTCACACTGAACGCGCTACGAGACTCACAGAGCTGTGCATGTATCAACATTGACGACCTTCCTACCATGGTTACCGATCGTTCCCAATGTCACGAATCCACCGACTGGAATATATACCCCGCGTCTGCAGTGAAGAATGGACAGATAGAGTATCAAATCCAGGTGACGGTCTCCAGGCTTGGAGACAAGAGCTATGTCAAACCGCTCGAATCTGTATTAATACACATCGAGACAAATTTTGACGTTAACGTTCCTTTCACGGTTGACTTCGGTGACGGTACGTCAATGGAGACAACGGAAACGGAGTTGTCCTATTTCTGGTCGAACGAGAGCCCGTATGACATCGTCGTAACTGCCGAGATTGGAACAACAGTTATTACCGGCACCACATCGTTCACGGTCGAAAACGTAGACGAAGGTTATGAAGGCGACTTCGTGATGCTGAACGCATTCCATGGTGGTTCTAGTTACCTTGGCAACATTGACGTAACCTCAATCGATCACGAGACGCGTGCTTGTGATGTGAGCTTTGGCTTAGGAAGCAATTCAACGGTTGTCAACCTCCGGGGCCTAGATGAATATGTCGTTAATGAATACATTGATAACACATTTCCTAATTTTGGACAATATGAACTGACCGTCGACTGTGTGAATAACTACGGAAACATACGGAACCGTACCTTATTCGAATCAAAGAAGATGGAAACGACTTATCACTTTCAGGAAGTCGGTAAGAATTTCTCTACAATGATGACAGGTGGGCAAGAATTCTTCAGAGATCTTACTATTACCCATAACGATCCGAATATCTCTGTACCGGTACACTTTCAAAATTCGGAGTTGATCATTGAGCCACCATACGTTCGACTGAGTGAAAATCTGATCAAATATATGTACGAAGAATCAGTTATAGATTCACGTATATTAAGTGTCCAAAATATAGTTGGACAGGTATTCTTAAACTCGAGTTTAGTTGATGGAGCGTGGAATCTGACCACCAATATCACTGTAAGTGTTCCAGCCGGCAACAACATGTTCCTCAACGTTAGCTTCGGCTTCGGAGAAGATCAAACCTTCTACATACATCACCTCAGATACCAGAGCGATGTCGTATTCGAGGTCATGTTCTCTACCGTGCGTTACTATGATATACTAGTAAATGTGTCAAACGACATTAGTTCAAGCACTGCCGACATGCTGGTGTCGGTTGAGGTCCCCATTCAAACTATTGACCTTAATGTTATGAATATTACCAACAAAACTCATCCGATTGTTCTTAACATTGACCTGAATGACGGCATCCGCGGACCGATGAAAGTCAACTTTGAAATCGACTATGGAAACAGTCTGGTGAAGACCTATGATCATTTTAGCAGCTCCTACTTCTTTGCGACTTATGTACACGAATACATCTATCCGGACTGGGGTAATTACGACATATGTGTCCGTGCATTCAACAAGATCAGCTCTGTCACCAAGTGCATCCCAGTCCAGGTCGGAGAAAGAATCACGTATACCGATGTGCAAACCCCGACGGATGCAAGATTCGAGATTAACGAGACTGCGGTGTTTACAATTCGAACACCAAAGGGCTCTGATAAGACATTTGTCGTAGATTTTGGCGATGGTGAAACATTTGTCTTCACGGACAACTACCTGTTTGCGAACGGATACCTACAACAAGAGGGCAGCACGATCGATCCTTGGTTACGAACCACGCCTGTTTCTACAATAGTTACGACGAACGCCTATCAGAGTTCCACAGAGACAAACAACGGCACAAATCCGACAAACGGGTCCGAATCAGTAAATAATGAAACAACTACTTCTCAACATGGGTTTAATGCGACAAGCGGCAACTATTCGTCGACTGTGGAAGACACAACGGAAGATACAACAATGATGACAACGTCAATGGAGACCTCTACAGATTCACTTACTTCTCAAAACCCCGCTAGAAGACGGAGGCGAAGTGTTAACGGAACATTCGTAGAATCAGCTAGCACTGATACGCTGCAGACATCTAATACAGACACATCGTCTGGAAATGAAACAACCGCAGAGAGTGGTGGTACATCGGATAGCGATGGTGTGACATCTGATAGTTATAACATAACGGGATCTGAAACAACAACCTCCGCATGGTCCAATCAAACAGCTGCGAGTAACTTCACTGCAAACGGTACATCAAACACGACCGCGGATAACACAACTGATACTTCTGGTCTGAATACAACTATAGCTGCCACGACTACAAGCTCTCCAGTCACAACAACAACAATTATAACGACGACAACCACCGAACCAATACCGGATGACGCAACTAACCCGTTTACATCGAACCATTCCGAAGCCGTGCTGAGACGGGATCAGACTGTCATCGTCACACATCGGTACCAGTCTATTGGACTCTATAGCGTGAGGGTGAAGGTCGCTAACCATTTTAACCACGCCCGAGACAAACTGTGTCCCAGCGTACTTGTGACGGACCCCACCAACGACACGTGTTCTCCACCAGCCCTTGTGATTGGTCAGAAGTATCAATCGTCCAGATGGAATCCTCTACAGTTTTTCCGATCGGACCAGATCAATCTGACAGCAGCGGTAACGTTGAACGGATGTGGTGCGGACGTTCCGACATTTTCCTGGCGGACGTTCGAAATCATCGAGGAAGATGGTAAAAAGATCGAGAGACAGTTCCATGGTGATCGGGGTATATGTAGATTAGAAGACACGGAACGGATCTTCCGCTACGATCGCTCAAGTATGCCATTTGGGTTCTACAGAGTCCGACTGACTGTCTCTCCGTCCACACATCCGCTTCAGACTACGATGCACGATTTCTACATGATGGTGAACCCGTCTGCGCCACACGCCGTTATCGATGGTAACGACGAGCACATGTGGTTCCTGGTGTACGGCACCACGATGATTAAGTTCTCCGACTCTATAGACCCAGACTTCCATTCGAGGGAGGGTATAGAATTCGACCTGGTCTGCATGGCGGAATCAGACCTCGACGTGACGTCATCACTGTCACGTGACGATCTTATCAGCCAATCGAATCTGGTGAAGGAAGGGCGTACGTACAAGTACGATTCCCAGAACCGCGTGCGGGTGTTCCAGTACGGGACGTGTTTCGAATCGGGCGGGAACTTTACGCAGAAGATATACTTCCCCAGAGGCGAGTTTCACGTTCCGTCCACCGCGTTTGTGAGTAGCGTATCGTCGTTCGGGATCAGGCTGCTTGTGACGAAGAACAATTTCACCACGTCTGCTGTAGCCACGTTTGAAATCCGGCTTAGTAATTCGTCCGACCTGTTGAGTCAACTGGACGATCTGCTGGCCTCGAAGGACACGACCGGCGTTATGCGAGCTGTCGAGGCGCTGTCCGCTACACTCATTGTTACTCCGGTAGGTGGTCAGGGCGTGAGCTGTTTGTTGGTTTAAAGTTGGATATCACTTTTTAAACCCATTACCAAACGATAACGACCTATGACAAGTCTGTAACAGTTGCAGACGTCTCTGGAAAACATTGTGGGAAAAGGAGAAATTTCCCTTTCCAACGTTGTGTTTTGCCCTATCATAAGACTATTTTTCAATTCCATCACATTTTGAAATATCTTCTGCAAACTATTCCTATTTGGGACAGTCTAAAATTTGGTGTTTGGTTAAGAGTTGAGGATTGTTCAGGAATATATTCACTTTGGTACTGATTAATTAAACGAATGAAGAGAAATATTTGTATATGTCGAAACTGATAAACACGGATAGTGTCTTTAATAAAAGAACAAAAAAGCAATGTGACAGGTCATGTTACTTCTTTTTTTTATCGGAGTTGTCTTCCAACGTTAACCAAGGGCCATCAAACAGGAGTCGAAGTTCTATGCAAATTCGGGGTTCTAATGCACTGTTATTAGGAACACGCGGGTATATAAATGGACAACATTAATGAGCTGTGGAACACTGTTTTTTTTCTTTCAATGATCGGATGTGAGTGTGTCTTTGAGAGGTTCATTTGCTCGGTTCATTGTACTCATGTCAATTCGTAATCGTCACCTCTTGCATATAAACGATTGGTTTAAGAGTCATTTTTTATTTAGATAAAGTACGAACGTAATCGTTGTTTTAGAGTTATTATGCATTTACGGCTGGTGCAATTAACATTTCATGTTGACATTCCAGAAATTAGTTGATAAGTCGGCCTTCAATGTTCGCTCAAGAATTCAGCTTATAATGTCCCGTATTTTTACTATTGACAGACAAATTCATCAGAAGATGAAAACTTTGAAGCCCAAGAAGAAATGGCTAAGGTGAGTTATATTGTGATTTTTATATTATTGTGAGTCTCTTATAGTGCTTGAACCGACTTTATGCTTATACAAACAAGTAAATTGGCGGCTTGCCTGTGAACAGGATCCTGTGTTTTATACAAAAAAAACCTGTGATATTCTTATCTAAAATCTTTGGTAGTGTTTAAAGCACCAAATCAATAAAACAAATTGCATCTTAATAATTAATGTTGGTTTTCCCCAATAGTACTTTATCATTTTTGTATTCGTTACATGATACCATAATACATTATATATCTGTGTAATAACAGCTGAAGGACAAACTGATCGGCGCCCTCGATTCCGTTTCCAATGGGGTGAAAGACATTGGTCAAGCGTCTGGGATGTTGGATTTAGTGGGCGGTCTCACGCAGGATTCGGCGAGCGTTACGGACAGTGCAAGGGTAATATTTCGTCTTTTGATCTGGAATTGCCAAAGAAACCAACTGAGTTACAGCTAAAAATAGATCCAACGCACCAACGCCCAATTTACAAGTGATGTCGCAGAAACAAGCGAGCACGTCAATGATGATCCAAAATATTAGGAAAAATCTAATCGTTGATTACTGCCATTAAAGTGATGATGTCATAAATCTGATTCTTTATCAGAGAAATAATCTGCTGACGTTTTCATATTAATAGAGAACGTTTGTTCTCTGAGGATATTGGCAATGGTATCACATGCTAAACCATACGTTTTCTTTTAATGCATAGAAGTCAATAATGACAATATGATATGGTTATTGCTGTGCAGTGTCATAAAGCACGTCGCTATGTTGTCGTATGCAGACTATACTAGTACCTTAAATTGTACAGTTTGCAGTGAAATTATTTGATAATTTAATACCTTCTTCTTGTAGGCGGGTGCGACTTCAGCGATCAAGAATTCGGCTTCAGTTACAGAGGAGTTCGCAGACGAACCTCTCGATTCCCTAACAGACGTCGGCTCTAGTAAGTATAACATTCGATTCGTCTATTTGTAAAACTGTGAGAAAGATGCTGACGCGAGACTGTTTTCGTGAAGAATTAAAAGAAAAGGGAAGTAGAATGTAAAGAAAAACAACGATTTGAACTTGCTTGTCTTACCTTTCACGATTTGCTCAGGATTCCACACCAAAGGATGTTATAAAGCATAATACATAAGCAATTATCCCCAGATTCGGTGACTTTTTCGGTGTTCTAGTTTGTTCTTCTACAAACATTGATGCTTATTTGCATTCAATACAAAGCAGATGAAAGCGTGTCGTATATCTAAAACGGAAGTAATTCAAGGATCGTATACGCTTCTTTATATTTACAGAGGTGGTATCAGGTGTTAGTAACGTGCTACCAAAGAAGGATGAAACAGCGGATAAACTTGCTGAGCACGAGAAGAACATTGCGGCGGCAGAAAAGGACAAAAAAGCAGTTCTAGGTCCAACAGACGAAGAGAGGGAGAATGGGGAAGGTGAGACAATACTTAACCCTTATAGAGCCGGAACCGACTTCATGCTTAAGTCGCCATGTCTTTTCTTAGAAAATTGACCAGCATACTAAAGGGTTAACAATGCATAGCACCCTTCAATCATCTTGATATCCATTACCATGCAATCTAATCGGTTTGCATAAAATTGCAAGTACAGCACTTTAGATTCAGAATTAGTTTACGGCGTCCTGAGCTTTCTTCTTGTGTTTGGTTCATTTCCATAAATGAATGTGCAAACTTGAGTTAGTTTAAACTTATCTATTTTAACATCGATTGTGACGGAAGTTTGAAATTCATTAAAACCACACTCGATGACTTCTTCCTGGATAATACACCAGTACTCGCACCGATTGGAGGGCTTGTTACGTCATTTTACTCCTCGCCTAACGGGGATCGAACCCGGAACCCTTTGTACAAGAGGCTGGCGATGTACCTCTGCCCATGTCTCACTTGAGTTAAAGGCATGAATCGACTCAAACATCGTGTCTCATCTACGACCGCTTAATCGTATATATACTGACATTTATTGAACTAATTAAACATTACGTTTCAGACGAGGACGGAGCTGATATAACGCTTGATGACGAAACAGAAGATCTGACCGAACTAACGGAAGAGGATCTGGAATCCACCACCCCGCTTCCGTACAACAAACTACTGAAGAAGTGTGACCTTCTTCATAGCAGTCCTCTAGACAAACTCTACAAGTACATCTTCTTCTTCGAGTCCATCTTCAGGTAGGCGTTGTTGTGAATTTAAGAATTTTCACATAATTTGTCTGTTATAGCAAAATATCATATTTAAACATACAGCAGTTAGAGCGTTTGTCGATTTATAATTTGTTTCTATTCATGTGACGGTTGTATTGCTACCCACACAGATGAGTCTGTTTGTCAATTAATACCAGACCTTACACGAAGTCTAAGCAATTACATAGGAAACATTTTAACAGAAAATTAAAATGTTAATAAAAGCAACGTTTGTCAATTTCATTAGACACTTTGACATAAATATGTCTATTTCAATAACTAGGTGTATTTAAGGCGTATTCTCAACGTAGGTCAAATTGGATGGCACAGTGGTCATTTATTATCCTCGATAAAGATATAATCCTTGTGAATACCCATAAAACGGGTCAATAACAAACAAACATTGACGTATCAAGAAAACAAACGCATATCATCTCGACCTTTATATCCCATTCAGACAAGAAATCAAGAACAAGAGCGTAGAGATTATGGTAGACAAGGGAATCCTCAAACTACCGCGGAATGATATCTTTTGTTACATCGGCATTCTGGAGGAACCTGCGGATGTAGAATGGTACTACAACCGTTTCTTTGACAACGAGAAGAGGCGGAGGGATATCATTCGGCGAAACGCTGTAAGTAGTCCAGGCGAAACGCTGTAAGTAGTCCCACAGAGAAGCTGACTGATGGAATATTAACAAGGTTATATGCATGTGTAGCAGTTGGTGATACATGTCGTTTCTCGAAGCCAGTTCACCCAATCCTTGGTTCTCTACAGATGCATGGATTTCATTCCCATTGCCCGTTGCGAATGTTGGGCATTTTTCAAAGTATATACAAGCACACCGCTCTGACTATATAAATCAGGACTCTTTCTATGATACATACTCAAACATCCCGTTTACGAAATAAGCCTGTGCACTCTATTTACGTTATACATTATAATCCTTTGTTATATAGGACCGATCCGTCAGTAATTCCTTTCTGGGAGCCATCGATTCAGTGTCCAGTGTTCTATTGAATAAGACAGAAGGGAACCAGACAGTCGAACTGAACGCAGTTGGACTGAAAGTCGCCATGAAGAAAGCCAGTCCTAACGACACATCAGAAGGTAGAATTCCTTACGCCGTTTCCCATGAGTTGCCATTTTCTGTTTAAATCGACTCTTCTTTTAAAATATAAATACGGTGTAATATCATACGTTTGCAAACAAATGGCGATCAATAACAGTCTTGAAAAAATGCATTGAACAACTGTTTGCACATGATTGGAAAATTCCTCAAATCAATTGATTTGAGAGTTTTCAATATCGGTTAATTTATTATGTTATTTTCAATGGACATGATTGGTTACTTCAATAAGATGGATTAAATTACACCTTCTTTAGTATGTCAAGTCAAAGAAAGATTAAATGAATGTTATCTATGTTTGTAAATACTGCAACCTTCGTTGCTGTCGTATTTCATTCCATTTAATGGGTTTTTTTTTTTCAAAACTCCAGCTATTAATTTTGATACCCATATGATTGTTTAATGATGTGATAATCATCTAAATTTTACAACGATGCCCTGATTTTGCAAAAATCATTTTGATATTTCTTTTATTTCACCAGATGATACCGAGACCATGATGTTGGGTGGAGTTAAAATGCCTGGATCCGTTCTATCTGAGTCTGGAAACGATACAGAAGTTGGGCAAACGGTAAATATCAGTCAAACCAATATTTATTCACTTTCCTATTAACCAATATATTGCTGGAACCGACTACATGCTTATAGCATTCTAAGGGTTAAGCAAAATAGAAGTTTCTTACTGCTCCAACTGTGACCTTTTCTTTCTTATCTCTACTCTGTGGTCTACTGGTTCTATGCACATATGCGCACATGTGGATGAAAGGAACAGAACTTTTTGGTAGAAGTATGGTTTTATTCCCTTAAATAGTACATCATGGTTTGTCCTATATAAGAGCATCCGTAAACGTCTCTTTCAAGGATGACAACTTCTCCATGCACAATTGATATATCGGGTGTTTCATCTTATGAGTTATACTATGTTCATTCTCATTAGAATACGTGAAGGGCAGAACAGTTCGTTCCGGCAAAGTGGAATTGCATTGCATTACATGATATTATCTTTTATTGCAAAAAGAAATACAGTTCACGTCAACATCAATATAATACATTTATTTTATGGCAATGCTTTTTTTAAAAAAAAAACAGTTTGCATTTCAAAGCGTTTATATCAATTAAAACAAAATCTTAGAGCTTTATTCATTAACAATACCCTACTCTCCCCTCTTATCTCCTGCTATTTATCTGATTTCATCTCGCTCCTTTTTCCTGCCATTAGATGATAGTGAACGAGAACTCACCATTTACCTATGCCAACGAGAACGATACGACAAAAATCGGGACGGGTGTCATCACGTTCAAACTCTCCACCCCCGGGACAAAGGACCAGGTGCCCGTGAGTAACACCACAGAGCCCATCGAAATATGGCTGCCAGGTATGCTTAGTTTTGGAATATGAATCAATTAAAAGTTTGTAGGATATAGATGAATTTAACATAATCACATGTGGCATCTTCAATGGATGACAAATAACTACTTATGTGTCGTATTATTTAAGACGTTATTGCAATAACCGACAAAACAAAAACGAAAATTTCTTATCTTGTCAACGATGTTTAATTTTCACCTAGATTGAGCAAGCTCTAAGTAAATGTAAAAGAAGTTAAAATAGGCATGGTATGGGCGGAGGAATCACGTGACCAATGTTTACGATCTTATATCCGAACAAGATGGCCGAGCAACAGTTTTTTTTCACCTATTTTTGCCAATGACAGCCACATTGTGTAACCCGCATGAGTTGATCATCAACTATCCAGTTCTCATGGTATATGATAACCAATGCTTTATAACCACGTTATGTCTAACACTCGACAGAGAAATCGAAGTCGACAGGCGTACATGTCCAAAACAGTCTGTCTTCGACTGCGAAAAGTTCTGATTGAGACAAGTAAATCAGTCAAGAAATAAGAAGGACAGTACATGTACTTGTTTGGTTCAAAGTTGTACCGCGATACATCTAAAACTATGTTACAAGAAGCGTTAACACCTAAATTACAATTACATATTGCAGAGAGCCCCGATTTGCTACCCAGTCCTCAGTTACACCAGCTCATTCTAGAGACATAATTCAGTTTTTGAGAAAAAAGTTGGTTTGTACTGGTTTTGATCAAGTGTATACCGAGATATGATTTAAAACATTTTGAAAGTAGCATTATCACCCTATTTATAATGACATTTTGCAGGAAGCCCTGATCTACTTCCCAGCCCTCAGTTACACCAGCTCATCCTAGAGACTGGCTCCCGAGAATCAATTATGAACACACACAGGGTGGGGCTCACGAAAAATGACACGACCTTGCACGTCATAATTCGACCCCAGTATTCAGATTCCACGGATTTATTCGACGTTCTGATCCAGGTAAATGTGTGTTGTGAAAGAACTTGAGTAAAGGCTCTGCAGAATTGTGTACGTTTTGTTGAGACTCCTGTAAACTCTAAGCGCTTCATTGTCCAAAATGCTGTCGATTCATTAAAATGTAGTCGAAAACAAATTCTAGTTGATAGTTCATTGTCCCGTTAAAGTCTCTGCTATTTTTTTTCAGGAAGTAACGTGAAAATAATAGACTAACATAAAATGAGATGCTATATAAAAAAAACTAGCAAGTCTCAATATAAACGGCTTGTGCCGGGGGTTGCTGATCAATTGATCAGTCATCAAACTATTGACCCAGACGAACACCTTGTTTCCATTTCAGTATGAGGGTCGCCCTAACGACACACACTATTTAGACATGACCACCCTTCCGTATGAAGAGGACTACTTTTCCGGGAATCTGACCTGGGACCACAGGGATATACTGCGACATACGTTCTACCCGGATTCGAACCTGACACGTCTTGCGGGAAACTACACGATCGGTGTGAGACTCCGATGTAAGTTTGACTCCTTCCCTCATATGGAGTTTTGATTGCTGCCATAATTGAAATAATATGCAGACGACAATTCAAATAAAAGGAAGAGATTTCAAGAGTGTGGTAGATGAAAAAATAATACATATGGATTCGAATGTTGAATTTGTGCCATAGACAGCTAATTTTCATTAGAATTGATTTAAACATGTACTGTTATTTTACCTCAAGTGGGAAAGGGCTTTTCTAAGTCAATTTCAGTACCATAATCAATGGATACATCGTCTCCATTCAACTTATTTACAAGGTTGTTCGAGTACCATCCAAACTTCTAAATAAGCAATCAAAGATACTTTTGCAGGACATATTTTGTATAACATATGATCCCTTGGGTTTTTTAATACACATGAATGTAAAATAAGGTCACTGTGATCTTGCAATATAAGTTGTAAATTTGAAATATTCGTCATATCTACACATCATGGGCTAGACTTTCAATGTCCCATCTAAGTGGAAAGAAGCCTCCATACAGCAATACTATTAACATGATTCTCATCGACTTTTCCCTTGTCTCCCTCATAAATCATAAACCGGATAAAGTAAATGACCCCATTACCGGTGATGCATTTTGGAAATTTGGAAATCCAACATAAACGAAATACACCGTAAACGGTTTTGATTTATTTCGATTCTTTTAGTTTCCAGCTATTACCTAATGCAGCCATCCCATAATCCGTTCCTATTTTTCAGCGGGCCAGATGGATTTCCAGGCTACAGAGACGACGTTCAACTACACATTCCAGGTGTTTATCGGCGGCTGTCGCTTCTGGGATGATGTCAACGAAGGCTGGTCTTCGGACGGGTGTGAAGTATGAATAGTTCAGTATATCTATACAATAAATAACCAGATGTCGTTTACAAATATTAATGCTTCATTTTGCCTTTTTGCCCTCTTATTCCAGTGCTGAAATCTAACAAATTCCACTGAACCCTCTTGCCGTGTACCATCTCTTTCCATGAAACAGTCATAACGAACCCTCGTACAAAAAAAGGTTTATTCACCATTTTTTTTCAGGGTATTGCGTCTTACAAATTCTAATGTTACACATAGTATAATATAGTATAACATAATATGTGCTCTTCTATTCAAGGGTGAAGATCTGAAAAAGAATTCCAAAACAATCAGGTTTCCATGTGCTATATTTTCTGGTTTTCAAATCTAACAAAACCCAAATGTAATTCAGTGTCAACGAACACGTTATAACTGTTTCAGGTTGGAAATCTAACGAATCCCAATGCAACCCAGTGTCTATGTACCCATTTGACATCGTTTGGAGGGGAGATGGTCGTACCACCAAACACCATCGACTTCAGCAATGTCTGGGCCAAGTTTAAAAGCCTCAACGAAAACGCTGCTGTGTTCAGTACGGTCGTCTCTTTACTGGGACTCTACGTGATAGGGATGATTTGGGCACGGCACATGGACAAGAAAGATGTCGTAAAGGTGAGTATATTGTCGTAATTTGAATTATGGCAGAGATAATGCAAAACAAGAGCATTATTGATTTTGATTGGTCAAGTAGTCGGTACTATATTTACTGTACACAGACCTGACAAGGTTGATAAATGTTGATCCTAATGAGACCATAACATAACATAATTTCATTAAGACATTAAGCACACAAGCTCATAGTCAATACATATATAATTAATTATTCATTTATTAAGACCGCAATTTCATAATACGAATTGGAATTCACCACCGCTTTTACTCTGACGCCCTTGTACCCAAGAGCAGATAGATCAAGTCACTTTCCAACCGCTTTGAAATTACTGAATAAGAAAAATCCGATTAAACACAAAAGATTAAAGTGTAAAACGAGTATAAGTAAAGATAAAATATTGAAATGTGAAGTCTTAAAGTGGAAAAGTTTGCAATAAATCTTGTGTGAATACATGTACCATTTGCTATCTAAAATAATTCCAACGAAAATGCAACAACCGAACTAATAAAATGTCAAAGTCTCAGTGCTTTGTCATCGTATGTTTGTGCAAACATGGTTAAAGATGTCGGCGATTTCAAAGGCTTACCAAGACAAAGGATAAGTGAACAATTATTCTGATATCCAATACATTTTGACATAAAAACAAGTTGTAAAATCGAATATTCGAATTCGAATAGTATTTACCGAATATTCGAATAGTGATTCACTATTCGTTTCCATCCCTAGTTATTTCAATTTATAGTGGGGCGCCACGCCGCTTGAAGACAATCTCCCGACGGATAACTACCACTACCAGCTCTCGGTATCCACCGGCATGAAGAAAGGCGCGGGAACCACGTCCAACATCAGCCTGATAATATCCGGGGAAGAGGCAGATACCGGAGTGCGACGGCTCTTTGATGGCAAACGAAAGGTAACCATTGAAGATAAAGTCTTGGGATCATTCAAAACTCTTTCGTTGGGTTAATGGATTTATAATGCAATTTTTTCGTCCTCGGGGGTGAACTGCTCTTTTAAGCCTACTCATTTCTCTATAAACTTAACAATATACTTAAGGGACTCGTCAAAACCACCTCACTGAGGCAATTCGAACCGATAACAGCAATAAATAGGTTTTGAAAAATGAATATTTGTCTAAATCTTGCACTAAAGCGAATGCGATTTCCTCATTTTCATGATGAAGAGCAAGCTTTAAGTCCAGCATCTAAGATATGCTCAACTACCAGGCCTACGGAATAATTTACTTACTTCTTCTTTTTAGCATACATGGTTGTTTGACTGATCCAAAATGACGGCTTTTCCAGGCTACAGTTATATATATATATATATATATGCATGAAAGAAATGAGACAAAAGAATACATTGAACATAACAATCAATTACGACTTTTGTCACGTTTCATTTAAATCATATTTAAAAACTGCGTTTACATTCACTGCAGACATACATTCACGACTGCTACGCTCGTCGACTACTTATCAATTATATAGCCCTAAACCAAATTCGGAGTTATTTCGACACACTTTTTTTTTCTCTGGTACTTCAATATGGAATTCTATTCCTCATTATATACAAAACTCTTCCTCTGTCCAACAATTCAAATATTTATAATTACGTTTTGTGAAGCCTTCCTATTTTGAAACAACTACGGCTGTTACATGATAAACGAACAGTCCCATTGTGGAATCCACCAGTTAATGTTCGTAAATTTATATACATGTATACATATTGTGTTGGGGGAGGGGGGTCTTTCATTTAAAGAAAGCCGATGTCTTTGAATAGTATGTTCTTACACGGTATTCTGGCACTTGTGGTGTCTTAGTGGGGTATCAAATGTGTTTGACAAGTATTGATTTGCTTGATAAGTTGTCTTCATCTTTCATTTAGTTTTAAGATCATTTGTTCCTCACTGCTCCTTATACCTTTCTCAGACATATTGATACCTCACTGTCAGACGACATATGGGCCAAATACCTTAATTGTCCTTAGTCTTTTAGTTTTATTGTTCACTTGTTCATTGTTGAGGATCTTATGGAAGATTGTCAGTTTAAATTGTCAAATGAGTTTCCTCGTTAAATAAAGTCTTTATTATTAGTATTATCATTATTAAATCTGTATCTATTGATGAGGGTGTATGAAGATGAGGCTTACTATCATTACACTCTTGGTATAATATTATTTACATATGATAACAGAAACACGAGAAGGGAAGCATCATGAATTACATCCTGAGTGTTGAGAAGAGACTCGGACCCCTGACCTTTCTCCGGGTTTGGCACGACAACTCCGGCAAGAGCAAGGACCGATCCTGGTTCCTGGACCAGATCGAGGTCACGGATCTACAGAACGGCGAGCGGTAAGCAACCATTGATAATGGCCTCTTTAACCTTTCGTTTATATGATACTTATCTGTTTGGAAATTCACGAAATACATCATTAATGTCGATCCAAATACCAAAGTCGGAATCAAGTCTTTCGACGTGGAATATAGGCAAACTAAACTTTTTATTGCATAAAAAAATCCTCTTATTTGAATAATGAGAAAAGCAATATTCCAAAGGAACGCACGTAACGTTATATACGATTGTCCTTTTGCTTAAACGCATATTCATGCATAATTGTTTTTACTTACGCAAACACGTTGAATTGGAGTAGAATACATTTCAAGCACACATAGTTTGTGTCAAAGGACTTTACTAAATAGGGTCTGACACCGTTCATAGATTAATTAACATAACTTTTATGGATATAATAAAAGAACTCCCTTTATTTTTCATTAATTTATCTATACTCTTACCCTTTCGTGTGCCTTTAATTCCAGGAACTTTTTCCTGTGTAACCGTTGGTTGGCGTGCGAGGAGGATGACGGCATGGTGGACAGGATCCTACCGGCGGCCGGTATCGAAGAGCTGGTCGCCTTTAAACAGCTCTTCTCCTCCTCCGTCAGAAAGAAGCTGACCAGCGACCACCTGTGGTTGTCCGTATTTTCACGCCCGACACGCAGCAAGTTTACCCGGGTCCAGCGTATTTCCTGTTGTATGTCCCTGCTGTTTTTGACCATGATCACCAACGCAATGTTCTTCAAGGGCGACTCGGAGGGAGATACCAACCAGAATCAACAGGTGGTCTCGATTAAAATTGGTCCGATTTCGTTTACGCTTCAGCAGGTAAGCAGCACACGCATGTAACTTATTCACTATCCCTTTATGATACTAGTTTTAATCAAAGACCTAATAAAGACGAAAGTATTTTTAAAATCTTTATAATCAAGATATTCACCAGTTTAGTCAATAATTTAGGATAAATATATTTTATTCATAAACACAGTATACATACATTTTAAGTTAAACAATACGGGTGAAATGGATTAGACTGAAAGCAATTCCTATAAAGTTCTTTTCAAGTACCCTAAGCGGATACGCGAAGTTGCGTGTATACATGCTGAAAAAGGAAAATACAAGAAAGGAAAAGCTAAATATTGATTGAAAATGACAAGAAAAGACATTTTGTTTTGGAATGTTGGTGTTGACAGTTAAGGATGGGTATGCATTATAAACCATGTTGCAAGTTAAAAACCTAGCTCTACTAAAAGTAAGTAAGCAGAATACACATGCATTTGATCCTCTGTTTCCAAGAAATGCATTAAAATACATTTACTTTTCTTCATACTCTTACCTTTCTTCAGATTTTTATCCGTTAAGTCAATAATTTGATTTTCTGTTTTCTGGAAATGAATTAACACACTCATACCTTTACCCAGATATTCATCAGTTTAGTCAGTACTTTGATCGTGTTCCCGCCAAGTTTTCTGCTGGTCACCCTCTTCAGACGAACCAAACAGAAGAAGAACGCCATCGGACAGGCCAACCAGCGACTCCCAAAACGAGGCAAATGGAAGAACCTTGGCAACAACAACTCGCACTCGGCACTCTGGGAAATGCAGCCCAAGAAGGGTTCCCGGCTCGCCAAGCTTCGCGCCAGTATACAGGCCCTGTTGAGCAGCAACAAGTCAAAGTATGACGCCAGTAATGACGATGACGAAGAGTTCAGTAGCATTCCGGAACCGACGATCGCGGGTGATCCAGACGCTCATAAGAAAAAGAGCAAGAAAAAGAAGAAGCCGTACATGTTCCCACACTGGTGTACTTACATTGCGTGGATATGTAAGTTTATATGGCTTATCATGTCCTTTTTGTATTACTTAAACATGCTAATTCTTCTTGAAATAGTGTATTTCATTTAATGCAATATACCGTGTTTTATTCAATGAAAACCTTTAAAGCATGATAAAAAGTACACTTGTTCAATCACTTCATCTATTTCAGATAGATTTATAAATCACTGCTTTAACTATATCAACCCTTCCAACTTCTTTCTAGAATAATGTTTAAGGCTTTGAAATGCAGACAATGCAACGTCTCTTTCTTCTAGAAAATTACAATGTGCATTCTAAGGATTAATATCAAACTGAAACACCAAGAAAGAATGAAATTCAACGTGTCAGTTTGACTGATACAAATAAAGAAGACAAACCTTTGTCATTTATTGGTCAACTGCTTCTGTAGTTGTTAACACTGAGACATTTTTAACATTTATTTGCAGTGTGCTTCTTCAGTGTGATTACGCCCGCGTTCTTCACGATCCTCTACAGTATGGAATGGGGTAAAACCAAGGCGAACGAATGGCTTGTCACATTCGTCCTGTCCTTCTTCCAGTCCGTTATAGTCGTTCAACCCATCAAGGTAACTTAAGTTGTTAATATGTTATGCATA
This sequence comes from Cerastoderma edule, assembly GCA_947846245.1. Taxonomy (NCBI): domain Eukaryota; kingdom Metazoa; phylum Mollusca; class Bivalvia; order Cardiida; family Cardiidae; genus Cerastoderma; species Cerastoderma edule. The sequence goes on from OX401406.1 coordinate 25,254,309, forward strand.
TGTATATGTTTATTCAGGAAAAAATGTTCTACAAACATTTCTACAAAGACATGTATTTACAGATAAGCTTTTCATTCATCTTATGGTGCTATTCAACTCCGATTTCGTTGAGCATAATATATGTACTTTGACAGATTAAAAATAGCTTTCTTTGAAAGATTTGACACTAATCTCATACATCTATGCATTATCGGCCAAGTACATGTTTGATAGTATGTCTTTAAATATTTGATCTTTTACTTGATTGTTTCGAACAAGTTAACAAAAATGAAATTTGTTTTTTATTTGTCCAGAATTCTTCATATTTGGCTATGTATAATAAATAGTGTTTCTTTTTATATTTTGTTAACTATTTGTCTAGAATTATAATTTCTGCAAATTTGGCCATGTATGATAGTATTTCGCTATATATTTTGTTTTGTATGTGCCCAGAATTAAAATTTCTGCTTATTCTATCCACACCGTTACAGGTCCTGTGTCTGGTGGCGTTTATTGCTTGCGTCCTTAAGAAGCCTGATCTAGAAGAGGAGGGCGATTGTGCAGATGAACTCAATAACGCTATAGCTGCTCACGACGAGGAAATAACGACGAAAGGACCAGAGTTTATCGATGGTATGGTATAATTAAACTGGATCAACTTAATGTGTTTCTGTCTTTCTTAGATCTGTTGGACCCAACTTAAATTATCTTGTACGTAAATATGCTTTAAGATACAAGGATACAGGACCATACACCCATCTAAAATAATAATATACAATTTACCATCATTAATAATAAATCAAGCAACAGATCGTGCTCGCGGCTTAGGCTTATTGTAGGATATATTTGCAATTAATCAAAATGCTTTTGAAAGTATTTACTTCAAATACACGTATACACGTATAGAATGTATCGTGTTATACGTAGATAGATACAAATATCTTAGAAGTTAGTTTAGTTTGGAATTGTCTTTATGCTCAAATTAGACAATATCTGCTATTTTAATATATTTTACCAAACCTTAACGAAACAATCTAGAGAATAGTGTGTAATTTACAAACGTATTTGATACTTCTATCACAACAACGGAACTGCCCAAAGTCTAAGTAGCCATTTCGAAAGAACACATTGTAGTGATCTAATTTTGAATAACGATTTAAAAGCTCACCAACTTGACCAGAAGAGCCGAAAATATTATCAATTAAATTAGAAAAAATAATTACAAGTTTCTTGTGAAAGGAGATTCTTCTGTATCTAACAATAATTCTGAAAAAAGGTCAAAATCCTCAACGAAGGGTTAGTGTACCTGCTTTAACAAATATTCTAAAATTGTTAATCAATACCCTCAACCAATGGTCCAATGTACCGATATTTATTGCATGAAGAGACAAATACACATGTCAATCGACTCTCTTTTCAGAAATCGCCAAGCGACGTAAGGCGGCAAATGACGCCTTCGAACCTCCCGACACTGAGTTGCTAGAGAAACAACGGAAGGCGCGTATAAACGAGTTGGAGATGGAGGCCATACTGAAGGAGATATGTCTGTACGGATTCTTCGTGCTCGTATTGTTCTTCTTGTCGTACCAACAGAGGGATAAACAGTCGTACGTCTACACGGAAAATATGAAGGCGCTTTTCCTGGGGAACGGGAAATTTTATTCGGTGGGTAGGATATTTGACTCACAGATAACATAAAGTACACAGCTATTTAATACAATTAACATTATTTTGTTGATTTATATTCGTATGCACCACGATGAGTCCAACTAATTACACGAAGTTCCCTCCCTTGGATAACAGAAATCCATTCGGCGAATCATTATCTCAGTTGATGGCCATGAGTCAATGTCTGACTCTAAATCTGACCAGTAGGTCCTTAACTAGCGAATGGTTACACATTTGCTATCCAAGCATGAGAACTGCCGCTTAATCTGTATTGAGGTATGAATTTAATTGTGTATATAAGGCAAGCCTACATGGTTACACGAAGGCACTTTTCTAATGATACAAACAAGTTTAGTTTGTTTGTTCTGCAATGCATGGTTAAAGAAATATTGTATTTAAGGTTTTCAACGGGGTGTTGTAAGATATTGAAGCTAAAGTTGTAACATGAAAAAACTTGGACCTCGCTGACTTCATCTGTTTCTCTTACAAAGCTTAAGCTAAGCCGTGTATTTCTTTGCTAGCTTTCTGAATGTTTCTTTCAATTACATTTTTGAAGCACTTATTTGCATCTATGTAGAAACGGAGTCTAATAAATACCCAACACATACGATTTACTCGATACTTAATAGCTTTTGAAATGGAGAGTACAATGATTTATGATTTAAGATTGCTAGTTTTTTTTTTTTCAAATTTATGATTTAGATTGGAACTGTTTTGGACTATTGGGTCTGGCTACAAGGGACATTCCTCCCCACACTGTACGCGGCTAAATACCACAACGGAACAGAACTCTTTAAATGGTGGGACAAACGATGTCTGACGGATCTCTCCTCTCGTAGAATGGGCATTGCAAGGATGCGACAGTTCAGGATCAAGGAGGGTTGGTGAACATTTGTATAAATAACCATTATAACAGGCAAATTTGAAACGGAAAATAGCATAAACACCTTGTGACAAGACAAGATATAAAATTTGCTTAATTTGTTTTTATTTATTATCATGTGACTTTTTATGTACTTGTTATAAAACTATAACTTGAACACTGTTATAAAGTGTAATAAGGGATGGCAACGGTAATCTTGGACCATAGACGTGACAAATAAAGGTAAAATAGCATTAGCCTCCATTAATTGCTCTTTTCCAAATTCCTATTTCATCGGTTTAACCGATAACCAAACAATAACGTCATTTGACCAGTTTGTTACTGACGACTCAAGAAAACATTGTGGGTAAAGGAGAAATTGCTCGTCACGAGCAATTTCCCCTTTTCCCACAATGCTTTCTGCCCTACCAGATGATTATTTTATCAATTTCATCACATTTTTTAAATGTGGTCTGCAAACTCTTTCAATTTTGGACAGTCGAAAATGATTACTGTTGCTCTTTTCCAAATTCCTATTCCATCGGTTTAAAGTTAATTCTGTGTCTGACCTCCCCTAGATTCGTGTAAGATTCAGCCTGTGATGGCTCCAGCCATTAACCACTGCCGGGACGACTATAATTGGGTGGATGACGATACCAAGGCATATATGCCCGGCTGGGTGAAACCGAACGAGGAGAACCTAACGATCCTTGAGGAAATTGAGGACATCAATCCGTGGATATACGCCAACTCCGTCAAGTAAGGCCGGTGTCAACCATCTTCACTTACTTTGCTTCATCCGTGTTGGGTTGCAAGTCGTGTTGACTAACGTAGCCCCTTCATGGTCGTTTGACACCTAGTACAGGTTTTGTCCGGTGAAATCAAGGGACTAACCAACAAACCGATGTGATTACTGGTTTAGTAGTATCATCGAGAGTGGCTTTGAACATGCTTTCAGCATCCTTCACAATCGACGTAAAACAAATATGATGAATTGCGAATTATCTCCCTTGTATCTGTCTAGATAATCTTTGAAACTGTTTAGAGTCACTGCTGCGATGGCATATTATGGCAGTCCATAATCACCCTCTGTGAGAAAAAGTTCTTTCGAATATCTTTTCTTCCTGATTTCTTCTTCAGCTTGAATTGCCACGGAGTTGTTTATTCCAACATTTATTGCAGAATATTTGATAGTACACATTTTGTTTTTAAATTATTTGTAACATAAGTGTAATTGTGATTTGTAGAGAGTGTTGGAAGATTTCTCTAGACAATTGAGGAAAGTGTGACGCACTTATCCAGTAATACTATTGGCTTTATTAATTCAGTCGTTCATTTAACATAAAGCTTCATATAACAGACATCGACACCTTTCAGGAGAAAACCTGAGTAAGAACGAAGTTTTGAATCACAAACTATTTGGTGATAGATTCTTCTTATCATGTAATTGTTTCAGTTTCTCCTTCTATTGCAACGAGTTCTGCCTTTGAGTACGTGTACAGAGAAAAAATGTCATTTTCTTCATTTTCATTTTATTTGTTTACTGAGTTTAGATGACTTATCAACCACTCATAAAGAAATGAACGAAATAAATAAAGATAAGAATTTACGAATATTAGTATACCACGTAGTTGATGTATCTCAGATTGAAGAGCGCACCGTATGTGGCCAACTTACAGACGTACAAGGGAGGCGGCTACGTCGTCAACTTCGAGAGGAGTTTCCGGAGAACCATCAAAAATCTGACGCGACTGCGCAGTGAAGACTGGTTGGATCTCAGAACGAGGGCGGTATTTTTAGAATTCACCGTCTACAATCCGAATGCCAATCTGTATGCGTCCGCCATTTTAGTAACAGAGTTTCCCGCGCATGGCGCTGCAATGGCGAGGAGTGAATTCAAGGTAGGGCACAATCAAGGCAGATGATAAAGAAAGCATTATGAAACCAATATCCTTTCATACATAAACGATGATAAACCATCACATTACCAATTATGAAAAAAATAAAGAAAGATTAAAAGAAATGTTTCCATCCGATTTCCATTCTGAGGGTCCTATGTAAAAGATAAAATATGTACAATTGAAAGAAACACTGTAATACATATATTTGAACGATAAACTATGAAATATACAATTGAAAGATAAACTATGAAAAGTACTTTTGAAAGATAACCTCTCATTAGCTTTCATTAAAAAAGGACTTTTTAATCTTCAGGTTACCGTTTTACTAAGTAACTAAATGGAGCTGTCTGCACAAGTCAAAACTAATAATCATGGACAGAACCTTAAATGAAAGTACAATATAACATTGTGACACGTTGTTGGAATCGTCTCGGAGATACGATTCCAATGATATGTTACTTTGTAAAATTGCGAAGCCCAATATTGCAATAACAAAACTCATGTACATTATTTTTTCTTTCATTTACCAACTGCATAGTTCATGAAATCCAGCTTATTTCAATTATGGTACACAGATAAATGAAATTCCGTCTTTTCTTCAGATTTTCCGCCTTCAGAGTTACGTTGGAGGTTTCGCCATTGTCATCATTCTGTTTGAGGTCCTGTACTGCGGATTCACGCTGTTCTTCTTCTACCGCACCGTGAAGAAAGTGAGGAAAGAGAAATGCAAATACTTCAAGACGTTTTGGGACATCCTAGAATTCGTTATGCTTTGCTTCGCCGTAGCATGTATCGTCATGTACGCATTTAAACATATCCTTACAGAAGTTGCGATGCGTTCACTGAAGAAACAATCGAAAGGTAAGCAAAGACTATGTCTTGATAAAATGGAGCAAAAGGGTTAAGATAAAACACTATTTGACGTATACTTATCAAGGCTGTCAACTAATCAAATAAACCAGTCCTTTCATGTTCAAGTGTAAACGTGCATTCAGAAATTCCATCGACTTGCTTCTAATCATACAAGAAGAAAACCAATACACTGTCATGAAAGAAAAAGAATTATACTTGGGTTTGCAACAAAACTTGGTTCTGTTATGGTCTTATCATTGAACACACAATGAAGTGTGGTGTTACATCCTTGCTTCGGTTATAAGCTTTGGATCAATCTATCTTTAACACTTAAGAGAATTCATTACGATCGACTGAGTCTTCCTTCGATTCAACAAAATCTCATTCATTAAAAATAAAAGAGAGAGAAAGACACCGATTACACAACTTAAAAGGTCAATCACAAACAATCTCAAAGAAGCATCAGAGCATCATATATTTATATAGGAGACTTGTCTTGTTAAAAAACGTTAAGATTTAAGTTAAAAAAAATGGTTCCAGTGATACTAGTACTGGATCAGGAATTCACCTTGACCTCAGATCTTAAAGATGTCCTTATATACCCAAATGTAAATGTACTAGTTATATCTATCCCAGTTCGATCGAAGTCATTGTATTCATACACAATATTATCTTCCTTGCAGCTGAGTACGTAAACTTCCAATCATTGGCCATGTACGATGAGTACTTCGGTTACATGACGGCCATCGTCGTATTCCTTGCCACGCTCCAGTTCCTCAAGCTTCTCCAATTCAACAAGAAGATGCACATGTTGGGTGATACCGTCAAGCTTGCCACCAAGGACCTTAAGGTCTATTCCATCTGCTTCATGCTCTACTTCCTGGCGTTCGTCGTCACCTTCTACCTGCTCTTCGGCAAACACATGGAGGCATTCAACGGGTTCGTCAAATCCGCGGAGTCCACATTCGCCTTCACGCTCGGCTCCTTCGACTTCAACGCGATGAGCGATTCGCACAAGTTCCTCGGCCCCATGATGTTCTTCGCGTTTATCATGGTGATCTACGTTGGCCTGATGAGCATCTTCCTGACCATCATCGCAGACGCTTTCAATACGGTCAAGGAGAACGTCCAGGACGCACAGAACGAGTATGAGATGGTCGACTTCGTCTGGCGCAAGTTCAAGGGCATTATAGGTGTCAAGTAGTTCGGATGGATGAGGATTCGGATAGCCATTTGACGTTTTGTTCTACTTTTAATTCGGTAGTTCGAATAGTTTAGATTGCATTTTGGATGTTCCGTGGATAATTTTGTCCTTTAAGTGCAAGGCTTTTTCTTCAACATGACATGTGTAAAACAGGCATGCAAACCCAAGCAGTTTGAGTGTTCCAATTACAGAATACACTAATGATAACTATGAGCATTATTATTCTCATTTCGTCTAATTAGCTTTGACTTCATTATTTTACATCGATTGTGAAATAGGTTTTTACAACTTAGATACATCTCTCTCGATTCTGCTTCCTGGAAACATAACCAGTACTCGCGCCGAATGTGGATTTATGTAAGGTTGCAAGGTATATCCAGCTACTCACTGGATTCGAACCGTTCCCCCTTTTCGTTCAATCGATATCAGATCATGTCTTATCAATTATGAAAGTTTAAATGATAAGATTCAATGGAGAATATTCTCATGTCTTTGATAAGCAGTTTAATTACAGTAAGGTGCAGGATATGCCGACAAATGAATCGGTTCCGTCTATGTCATTAAGTATGCCGTCTTTTATTTGTATGTAGATATTGCGTGTTGTATTCACCTTTACTCATCGCTACATGTATATTCGCAATGCTGTTCCATGGAAAACTAAGTTAGCAAATGCGATCAAACAATGATCAACATAAAGACGTCGTCCTAGATCAGGCAGCCGCTCCAATGCCTTGTGAGGTCACACATATAAACACATTCAATACTACTTCTTTTTCTAAAGATCAAAGGGCTTGATTTACTTAGGGTAAGAAGTGGCCCTGTTTCAGAAATTCATGAAAACTTTATTTGAAGATTCCAAATTTTGGGCTTGACAAGAACAAGAGTAATCATGACGTTTTTCGTTTGATGCTGCTTCCTTAATGTTGGTTGCTATGGTAACCAATACCATAGCAACCAACGTTAAGGAAGCAGCATTAAAAGACAGTGAATAAGATTTAGGAAATTTATGAATAAGGGCAGGACATTTTATTCGACATTTGACACCGTTTAATCTTTCCTTGCAGATGAATAAACATAATACATTGTATGAAATATAGAAAACCGCAAAACGGTGTATTTGCACATGCTGAACTTTTTGTCGTTGTTGTTGTGATAAAATGTTTCTCGTCTACCACCTGATACATTGTAGGTTTCTAGCAATGTCATAAACAGCACTTGCATCTCTTTCAATCGACCATTTTGTTTAAGAGTGGTTTCCCAGACGATCGGCTGTTGTCAATAACTCTTCGGAACTCTACGGCAAATTTCGACAGGTTATATCAGTCTCGCGTTCAATAAGAGAAAAAACGATTTGGCGAACAATCTGTCTCAATGGAAAGCACTATGGAACGGAAAAGCTCTTCGAATACGTTATCTTTGTGGAGATAAAGAAAGTTTCACTTCCTGATAAGTCAAAAATAACAACAACAAAATAGTTTAAAAAAGGAACAAATATGTCTGTGTGCGAACATTGAGTTTGAGTTACAGCATTGTCAAAATAATCGATTTTTGGATAAAAGAAGAACTATAGCTCACTTTTCTCATGGTGTACATTGGAATTAAAACAACTGTTAGCCATTTATTTCAACAGTGAAAGAATCTTAAGTCAAATATTTCAGTTTGCCTGTTCGCCAGTCGTGAGTCAAACCTAACTACCGTTCGCCAAATGCCTGGACGTTCGCGGAAATGTAGTTTAATTTAACGATTAACAGCAATTCCTAAACTATTCGCGAACGATTTCCTTATTGAACGCAAGGCCGTATGTTCTGTCGAAGTCAACAATGGAATCTGAATTGTTCTTTACAGTCCGTGACAAAACAATGTCACTTGCCCAGTATGTGACATCACATCTCTAACTCACGTGTCTTTCGACGTCATTTTGAATCTTTTTTGTAATCAAGAATACATCTTCTCATTCAAATCACATTGTATGATTAGAAAGAAATTCAATAGTGTTTCTTTGTTGCTTCATTTATTTTTGAAAAATATATATAAATATGTCAAACACAAAATTATGATAGTTTTGAAACTCAAACTTTTTTTAATTAGTTTATCTCACAGAGTACTGTCATCTGTCTCAAAATATGTGTTGTGCGTTGTTGTTATCAATCAACCAAGGAATTGAACTATAAGCCTAATATAAAACGTATAGGTGTATGAGTATCCACAGAGAACGGGTATTTTAATGCAAAATAAATCGTTTCGATCATGAATATGCCCACATTTAAGGCGCTAGAGGCATCTTATTAGAGCAGTTTTTCAAAAGAAAAGAATGAAGTGAATCATAAGTCAATAGTTCTCATAAGAATTGACAAGTTTATCAGTTTGAGTATCATATTATTAAATAAAGTTGAGAAGAAAAAGCTTTCTTCTAGCCCCTGCATTTGTCACTCCTAATGTTTGAAAAGTCAATGAATTAAGCCAGATAATAGACCATTTTCATACGGCGTCAATAAAGGAAGACATCTCTCCAACAGCCGTGAGATTCTACTAAAAAGATAATTCGGTTGTGGATTGCGATTTAACCCATTCCCTTACACCATTGGATCCTCTTATTTATACTTAAGAAAAGTATTGTAAGACCATACTTATACCGTAAAACCAACATTTCCGTGGTAAACTGTGTGAAATGTAATGTGACAAAGGTTAAAAAACTGTAATGGGCTGTTTTGTGTCTGTGATTCTTGCAAACGTTGCAGTAGATATGTCTAAAATACTATGTGTATCGAGCGGTAGTTTAGATGTACTATCATGATGCGTTTTCAACACGTGCTTTGTAATCTACTATACATTCGATAATGAAAAACGCCCTTCATCCGTCCAAAGATTGTCTTAGTTCTCATTTCAATAGTAAAAGCAAATTTATTAAATGTTTAGACCAGTTAAGTTTCATCAATAAATCTTTTTTTCGGCAATCAGGTGTTTGTTGTCAATTCTTTTAAGCCCTTTCTGCGAAGAAACATTCTATAGCTTCTCGTGTGAAGGAATGAGAGGGAAAAACAATGACAAATGAGGAATTGCCCTTGAGAAAGTCATTGTTCAATCACGTGCGTGTTTACCAGTTACCTTTTAAAGTAATGACATTTTAATGACATGTTTTGTGTCCCGTTGTTGCCATCTTCATGTATCTGTCAGAGATTACTACTACATATAATGGTTCAAACTAATACCTCATCTGCAGATCTACTTCAGTTTTAATTTTAATGTGGCAACCGTGTCTCAGTGGTTGGGCGTCGGCTTCGGGATCGGAGGGTCCCGGGTTCGTATCTCGGTCAGGTCTTCGGAAAACTCCTGTTAAGAAAATGCATATCACGTTGGTCCTCTCCATCAAGGTGTATAAATAGTTACCTGTGAAGGAAAAAAACCAATGTGCTGTTGCCATGTACATGTATATGCTCTGGACGGCCTGTTTATCACCCATTCATCGAGGAGGTCATTGTAAGAGTCACATGTATATGCCTAGCATATATATGAGACTATAAACCCTATCAATACCATTTTAATTCACCTTCGGAAGATATATCGAGAAATGAAGTGAAATGAAAGTTGTAATGGTTTTCTCCTTGGTTAGTAACAGTGTATAAACTCTGAAAATGGCCTTTGATTAATCTATCTATATAAACATCTTTCGAATAAAAAAGCATAGATGCAACGATCTGAAATGATTGCAATACGGTTACGAGCAAGGTAAAAATAAAAGTAAGTTGTTTGCTACTACAATCAAGTTATTAAAAGGAGTCCTTTTTTCTTCGACCTATTCTGATCTTAACGATACAAAACGGTGATTTTAACGTTAAAGTAAATTTTACGACACCGCTCTGCCTTTTCCCGCATATGATAAAGTAAAACAAGCGGTCAGATCTTAAAAGTAACTGAATTTTATTTTACACTATATGCTAAACAGATTTCTAATTATCTTATAATTTAGATAAATTTTGATAACATAACATCCTTCGTTTCTATAAATTTTATACTGTCAATTTGAAGAATGGTCGAGACTTTTATTGATCTCGAATTTATAAGATGTTTTGAAGGTCGAGCCAGTCATCCTTTGAAAGTTTGCATGTTTTGCTTAAAAAATTGCATTTTGTCTAAAACTGTGTGACCCTGGGCTGTTGGTAGTCAACGTCGAGCTAGAGAGTGAAACGTTGATAAGTATCATATGTATCGCCATTACAAAGTATATTGTGTACTGTTGAGAATAGATAGGAGTCGTTTTTTATGATTTCAATTGAATGTGCTTTAACAAAGTTTCAACAGTATTTCAGTTAGAATACAAAGTTCTTGTTTATCACGGGCACAAGGCAAAGACATTTTAAGATATCTTAAACATCTTATGATTAGCAAGTCTTAGTCATGTAAGGCTAGGCACGCACTTTGTAAATGCAATATCTGAGTGTAGGACTACAGTGATGTCTCGTTAATCCGAACACGCCCGTTCCCATCAAAACTTCCGGATGACCGAATCATTCGGACTAATGAATCAGACAATGTTCTTATACACATTAAGACATAAATAGTCTGTAAGCACGTGTATACTTAAAACCCTTTAGCACACGCCAAGTTGTCGACCGTCCCAAATTGAAAGAGTTTGCAGACGACATTCAAAACGTGATGAAATTCAAACATAATCTTCTGACATGGCAGAAAACTTTGTGGGAAAAGGAGAAATTGCTCGTCACGAGCAATTTCTCCTTTATCCACAATGTTTTCAAAGGTCGTCTGCAACCAACTGGTCAAATAATTCCGTTCCCTTACCATTTCGTTCGGATTACGAGACATCATGATAATCAGGGTCCGGATTAACGAGGCTTCACTGTATACTGTTCGTACTCGGATTAGCGTTGGGCTATCATGAGATTAGTTGATTGGAAGCAGAACTAAATTTATCACCTTGGTGATGTCATTGCTATTTGGGATGGAATCAGGGTGTGAAATAGCGTTTGCCACACAGCTTGGGATTTGTTAGCTGTGTCTTGTCTGACGACCCTTTTGTTCTGATTCTGTAGACCGGTTCTCCTACCTACGTAGGGTATGCAAGAAGCAGGGATTTCTCTCCTATATAATAGGGTCCATAGAAGGTACCTTCCCAATTAAAGATGACTTTCAAAGCAATCCGATTTTCCAAACATTCAAAGTCACACCAGTTTTCTGGTTTTCCAGTTCAATAATTCTATCGATAGGCCTACGATTTCTCAAAATCAATGAGCCTATGCCCCAATTCAAGGGAAAAAAAGCCCTGGTAGTATATTGTTGCAATATACTAGCATTACATTTTTCTCGTTATTTAACAGGGTCCCATTTAGTGCAACTTCCCAATTGGAAATTTCTATAAAATGTAGAATGCAGTGGCCCGACACCCGGAGTTTTAGGCCAATAGGGTGTATCGTTCGAAAACAGACGTTTCACGATTTGCTTAAATACATGAGTATTCTCTGCTTATATTCAGAAATATTTTCAGCCTGGAAATGGAGGCTTTGTGATGAACAATTCAGGGCGAAGAAGAATCATTAAAACAGTATTTCATTGTATCTTGTGGATCGGGAATTGTTGCTCCTATATATGCTAAATCCCGGGATTGGGAGGGGGAATCCAAGACAAAAACAAGTTAGGACTTCAGCATCGGTTGGGAAAGTAAATTGTTGTGCTTCTTTAAGCATTGTTGTATGCGCTGTTCGGGTAAACACCCATCGGGGGAATTCACAGTTTTACAAAATATTCAAAGTATTAATAAGATTTTAGATTTAATTTCCCCCCAAACCACGACTTGTTGGATATTAGCAGGATACAGGCTAGAACCATGTTCAAGTAAATCCGTTATGTATTGACGAGTCGGTTCGCGGTTTGTTTTATACAGCTGTTGCAGCATTAAGTAAGGAATAAACCCTCCACGGGAAATGCTCCCCCTGTCATTGAAACGCTGTCACACTCTAAAGAGCGAACCGGCAAAACAAACGGAATAGATAACTTTTCTTTCCTCACTTTATGCCCTGTACATTTAATTATATCATAAAAAAAGAAGCTGGTGTATTTCTATGGCAACTTTAATAGTCTCCACCAACCTTCTTACTGAAGGTATATGTCGCCAATAAAGTAAATACAATAATCTCTATTGATTAGAACAAGGCTGACATTTTGATGTGATTGTAAGGGCATTCGATATCCTGCAGTGTGTGTGTGTAATTTGTTATCCATCACTTTGCAAAGGTTATTTCAAATCTATCAAAAGCAGATTTGAACAGGACGCCAAAACGGAATATTAAATATCATAAATCCACAGAACGTACTTATATAAAGCATCAACCAATATATTTACATTGTGATTAAGGAGTACCATTGACAAAGTGTAAAATTGCTCGTTTTATCCCGACGGTTTCTGAAATACTCTACTAAGATGCCTCAAGTCGATCAAAAAAAGAAAAATGAGTTAATTATATGCTACCTTCACTAGACTACAAAGCATTAAAACAGGAAGTAATTTGTATAGGGAATTGCTAGATGTTATCTGTGTGACTAGTCTCTGGTGAAGAGGTTGTAACGAACAGGTTGGTGTTAAAGGAGATATATATATATACAGCCGTTTGTGTAATAAGCTGTAACGCGGTGCTGCACTTTGAAACGACGGGCAGGTAACAGGTATGTAACGTTTTACTATGGGTGCTCTGCAACATTTCTCCGTTAGTTTGTCGTTTTTGAATGTATTTGCAGTAATGCACAGGAAGGACGTCGGCCTCTTTTACCTCTTTTACCGAGGGTTTTGGGTTCGAATCCCCGTTAGTCGAGGAGGGACTCACTCACAAATCGGCGCTAGTACTGGTCTCTCCGAGAGGCTTCCTATGACATGTCACATTGTAATAGTGTACATTCCTTTAATATACTATATACGTTTTAGAGTTTAAAGTCACACTAACATTTTCCTTGAATTGTTTTACCCTATAGTTTTATATTATGGAAGTATGTTCATTGCATACCAACTGACCTGTCGACACGATGCGTCGAGGCGAAAACTTGTTTTCGTTTATCCAATGGGATAATGCAAACCTATGCTAACAAATGTTCCTTGGTATTGATTTCAAATGGTTCACTGGGAGTACATGAATATCGAAAATGTTGTCTTCGTATAAGGTAACCAAGATGAAAGGAACATGCAGCCAGACCGGTACTTGAATCCGGGACAGTCACAAACCGTAGGAATACTCTGCCGACTACCCTAAAATCTACCTTGTAAATCGAGACCCATTCTACAGGTTAAAGTGCATCAAACAAGACATGCTAGGCCACGAAGCGTAGGCATACTCTACCGACTACTTTAACTTCAACTTGTAAATCGAGACCCCTGTTACATAGGTAAATGCTTTAAACAAGACATGTTAGGCCACAAACCGTAGAAATGCTCTGCCGACTACCCTAAAATCTACCTTGTAAATCGAGACCAATTCTACAGGTTAAAGTGCATCAAACAAGACATGTTAGGCCACGAAGCGTAGGCATACTTTACCGACTACTCTAACTTCAATTTGTAAATCGAGACCCATGTTACATAGATAAATGCTTTAAACAAGACATGTTATGCCACAAGCCGTAGAAATGCTCTACCGACTACCCTAAACTCTACCTTGTAAATCGAGACCCATTCTACATAGTTAAAGTACATCAAACAAGACATGTTAGGCCACGAAGCGTAGGCATACTCTACCGACTACTCTAACTTTAATTTGTAAATCGAGACCCCTGTTACATAGGTAAATGCTTTAAACAAAGCATGTTTGTTTGAAAATACGCTTATCACGGTAATATATTGAAATGTGTGTATTTGTATCCGTAATTTTCATGCATGGTGAAATAAGTGACGACAGACTATCTGATTGGACCATTTATACGTTATTCACTATTGACAACAGCTTTAAATGAGATAGGAAGTTATGACATGTTATATAGAGAATAGATGGTTGGTGTCGTGAATCGGAAATGTTATCGGGCAAGGCTTAGGAATATTATCCGGTGAGCCGAAGGCGAAACGGATAATATTCCGAGGCCGAGCCCGATAACTTTTCCCATTCAAAGACACCAACTTTCTATTCTATTTATCCTGTTACCTTTATGTATTCTTTCAAATAAACAAGATGTAAATAAATCCCGAGAAAAAAGGATAAGTAGAGAATGATGTAAAAATGACGTCATGGCGTTCTTATGACGTCATAATTCGTCGCGTGCATGTGTTATATGGTTAGTGCCGGATATCACAAATGTTATACGGCACCTAGTTATCGGTCCTAAAATGACACTGGTGACAGGATAAATATAGGAATTCGTTATAGTGAGACAGAAAAAACAAATACATATCACAGGTGCGCCATCGTCACCGTCAGTGCATGTCTGTGCAGACGTTTGGTTTTACTTTAGGGGGCAGTAAACACTAATTGACCTTTAGTTTCGAATTGGTAGGGCCTTCCAACCCGTTTGAAGGAGAAATTCTTGATAATAAGCAATGCTGAGACATTGTTATGCTTTTTATTGAATGTAAATGTTATTATAAAGTTTCATTAGGGTATATTGAATAATACGAATATGCTGGTTACACACATTTCTGCATTGGAAGTGTCAATATTGGAACTTATCGGCTGCTTGGGAAAAACACCGAAAAGGGCGTCAAAATAGTGCGTTTTTCAGGTGGGTACATACATTGGACGATAGCAAAAAATCTTCATGGTCGTGCACCACTTTTCTGTGGATAAGTTGTATGCCTAGACTGTGTGGAAAGCGCAAACAGTGGCGATGGACCTCCTGTATTCGCAGGGAATTCTGTATAGAAGTTGAAAATGTGTCAAAATTGGGCCTCGGACACATGATTTTTTGCCACGTTCATGACCGGTTATTGCTCAAGGAATAAGGTCTATGATAACTGTTCAGATTTTCTTTTCATATTTTTAGAGAGCCACAGGCAATATGCATTTGGTGTGTAAATATTGCTTTCGTCCGTTTTGTTTTCGCGACTCAGTGAGGCGAGACTTAACAGACGTGCACCTGCCGTCCCAAACGAAGGCCCATTAGTGTTTACTGCTACCTTAAGGAAAAAATGAAAAAAATAAAATCATTCAATTTTTGGTTTTAATGGAACAATACAACATGGAAAACCTCTGTTGGCCAAAAACTGCCAAAAAAAGTTTTATTTTGTGTATAATAGAGTCAGTGTGGGGTGGGGTGGGGCTAAGGGTGAAAACTCAGTTATCAGACATTTGACTGTTTAATAATAAAATTGCTTTCTAAAGGGGCAGAAATTAACTTCTGCATTGATTAATTCATTGTTTTATCTTAATGCATGTGCATATTATGAAAATTGTTCCCTAAATAGACTCTTATTTGCATTTTTTTGATACTTTTAAGGTTATTTAAGCTGAAATTGTTAGGATTTATGAATCAGTCTTATGAAGTTCCCCTATCAATACATTTCAGACATAAATGGCTACCATATTCTTTGCAAATGATACCACTGGTAAAATGATTGAGAAAATATGGTCCAAATTGGAAGAGAAATCAAGTTTCGGATGAAATGGTTGTAGAATGTGGCGTTGCGAGACTGACCACAATTTGTGCGGCATCCTGCGGATAACAATAAGCCGAAAAACAATTTTTGTCTGTTCACCCCTAAGCTTTTATGTTTTCCATGAAGGAAGTGGTATGTGCAGCCTTAATTACATGTATCCCATATATGTCACCAAAAACTATGCATACATCCTGTGCATCTGTCATATGAAGATGCAAAAGTCACTAGCGATAGGCATCGGTATGGCATTAATAATGAATAAAGTAGTTATCGTGGATAATGGGCGTGCACTTTGGTTTGAGGTAATTATCTTGTTCATGAACTTATGGGGCTTCCCTTTATAACAATTACCCCTATTTCGCATTCATGTGTTCGGTTCGATTCAATTCGCATCATAGAATGTGCTAATTACCAGGGTTGTACCCGCCATATATCCAATTCTTGTATAGAGAGTTGTTCTCAACGCAAACACTTGAAATGACATTGGATCTGTAGTTGGTTGATTTCTTGCGTCGTGTATGTTACTTCCTGTGGATTTAAATTGCTTGTTTATGCGACGGTTGTTCCTATCTGAAATGCCTATTGCTTCTACCAGGCTCATGGTAGGTACCCCCTACCCGAGCATGCATGACAGAGTCCACCAAAGTTTCGGGTCCAGCACCAGAGCTTCGGCGCATGGTTGAAAATTGTTGCACGTCTACTCTCGCATGTATTTGTGTTGAAAAACTCGTTCCATTCCAACTATTGTGTCAATTTCAACCATTTTGAAAATTCTCTCTTGAATTTAATCCTCAGCACTTTGATTTAATACAAGTGTTGACCAAATAGAAGGTGCTAATGGGTAGTGTGTTTCATAGGGGTAGTATGAGTTACCTCCCTTGTAGAATATTGCAGAGTTACAAAATGATGTCTTACATCCTCTATAATGCAGTGTTTCAACTTCAATTAAGAAATTAATTGACAAAAGTGTATGAAATGGTATTTATTAGTGATTTAGCTCCCACAATTGCAAATTTAAGCTTTTGACAGAGGTATTTAGAAAGGTTTTGTGTAAGAAATAATGAAATAAGTCATTTTTTTCTTCCTATTTGGCATTTTTTTCTTAAATAAATTAAATAAAATTGATTTTATTGCAGTTTTTGAATGCTTTTCATTACTCTTTGAGGTTCACTTAACACAAAAACTGCTTATTTGGCTGCATATTGCTAAATGTATGCATTTTTATAAGACATACTCTTTTGCCATTGATGAGGGTCAATTTTGGCCGCAATTAGGCTATTTTCATAGGTGTTTGAAAATCATCATAAAATCAGATCTAATGGCAAGATTAAAACAAAAAATGAGATTTGAAGTCGGATTTGCATATATTTCATGAAAAAACATCAATGTTTGGCCTCCAAAAAACTTTTCCTGCTCCTTAAGGGGGCAGTAAACACTAATTGACCTTTAGTTTCGAATTGGTAGGGCCTTCCAACCCGTTTGAAGGAGAAATTCTTGATAATAAGCAGTGCTGAGACATTGTTATGCTTTTTATTGAATGTAAATGTTATTATAAAGTTTCATTAGGGTATATTGAATAATACGAATATGCTGGTTACACACATTTCTGCATTGGAAGTGTCAATATTGGAACTTATCGGCTGCTTGGGAAAAACACCGAAAAGGGCGTCAAAATAGTGCGTTTTTCAGGTGGGTACATACATTGGACGATAGCAAAAAATCTTCATGGTCGTGCACCACTTTTCTGTGGATAAGTTGTATGCCTAGACTGTGTGGAAAGCGCAAACAGTGGCGATGGACCTCCTGTATTCGCAGGGAATTCTGTATAGAAGTTGAAAATGTGTCAAAATTGGGCCTCGGACACATGATTTTTTGCCACGTTCATGACCGGTTATTGCTCAAGGAATAAGGTCTATGATAACTGTTCAGATTTTCTTTTCATATTTTTAGAGAGCCACAGGCAATATGCATTTGGTGTGTAAATATTGCTTTCGTCCGTTTTGTTTTAGCGACTCAGTGAGGCGAGACTTAACAGACGTGCACCTGCCGTCCCAAACGAAGGCCCGTTAGTGTTTACTGCCCCCTTAAGGCGGACCAGGTGGAAAACGGGTTTACCTTTTAACAGACTGAGCAAATCAACTTCTAGATTTACAAGACACATTTGCATCCGATCAGTGGAAACCACTGTCGTCCACTGGTAAGTTTTGTTGTCTATTGAATCCTTAGAATGCTGGGTAATTCTCTAAAAGCAGATTTTTGTGTCGTCTGCTTTTCAAAATCTACAAAGTTTTGATGAGAAATGATAATTACAGTAGCAAACAGGTTTAATCATAGGCCAGCCGCCAACTTGGCGTCTGGCCTGTGATCTAAACTGTTTGCATAAGAATGAAGTCGGCTCCAGCACAAAAAGGGTTAAAGTCTATATACCCGCATGTTTTTCATAACAATGCCCTAGGTTAAAAAAATCGCAATAGTCGTTCAACAAATGTAACACCTTTCAAAATTCCCCCTTTTTCTGTGACTTTCTATTGATCAATCTAAAGCTTATTTCAGCTTTGTATCTAATCTAGACATGTAATATCCCTGCCAAACCATAACGACTTATTCTTGGAAAGAAACACTTTTACCATAATGTTAAACGTCTACGTTAAGTGTTGTATAGGTTTTCACGCCCTTCAATAACCCTACCTTTTCATTTTTTCTAAATTAATTTGTATATTACACTAGCGTGTGTGTTATATAAACACATTTTCCCAACAAACCCTTAGAAATGTGTACATGTATTGTTTTTTTCTTTTGATGAATCGAAATGTACGTACCTATAACTTATTGCTTCATAAAACTCATGATAGATTAATACAGTCACTTTGACCACACACATAAAGAGAAAATGAAATAAAGAAAATTTATACATATGCTATACATACTCCTATGCTTACAATTTTCTAACTCAGAACTGATTATGACGGTCGTGTTGTTTCGGTCGAGCGGCCAAAGGATGAACCAATGTTTGAAGAATCTCCATATGCTTGCATTGACCATCGTAGTTGGTCAACTAGTGACCAGTTGTGTTGGGATGACCATCAGAAGTGACCGTTCAGCTGACCAATGTGGGTATAAGGTAAGTACAAACGAGAAATTATCTCGATTTCTCTGCCGAGTGTTAGACGTAACGTCGTTATAAAGCATGAGTTATCATAAACCACCAGAGCCAGAAAGTTGATGGTCATTTTATGCATGGTACACACTGGCGATGGATCCTTTTATAAACAAAAGCTCTTTGTCTATAAATAACACATTGTACTTAATCACCGGCTAATTACACGATTGTTGTTAGCATCAACTGTGAATAGTTTGTTGTAAGTAAGGAAGAGCTCAACATCATTTTAATCCTCTTTTGGTCGGTAATTCATTTATTATAGTCAAATTATGCTTTGTTACATAATTTTGTTCATAAATCAAATAAGATGAATATTTAGATATCAAGGGTTCAATGCAAGACTATAGTAAGTCCTTCATAAACACGGAGCACTTACTATAGTATTACATTGAACCCTCGATATTACAATTGACATTTTCATTTGGAAACGAATGTAGTCTCGCCTCGCAAGAAGCAGTATGACGGCTTCCATATAAAGTAAGAAGCGTTTTCATTGGACAAATTATAAGAGTTCAGACCTTTCCATGTGCTTTACAGAGTTGTAACCCGGTAAAAGACGGGATGTTGAATATTCACATAGTCCCACACACGCACGACGATGTGGGCTGGGTTAAAACCGTCGAACAGTACTACGATCAAGGTAGGTACGGTATATTGGTGTCATGGGCTGACGAATTCGGTACACCTAGGCCATTTCTTAAAATAACCTCCGAGGAAACGGGAAGCCATTTTGAAAGAAGTCCGGCATCATGACGGCGTCGAAGGGCGTGTTCGTTTGCAATCGTATCTACTCGGCAATCCCCGGTAAATGTCCAAAATGTTGGGTTCCCATTATACTAATTTTATATGATCATTAAAATCCATTGATTGATCAGATATCATTGATGAACGAAGTACAACTTATGATTATCAACACGTTCTTAATTTCGCTTTACGTTTACAAATACTGAGATTACTACATTGTCAACAGGTCTTACCCAAGGCTGTTTGACAAGCGATAGCAAATCGTATAATACAATTTATGTTTCCAGAGGTAAGTCAAATACTTCCTTCGGTGGTCAAACGTCTTCATAACGACGATGCTGAGATTGGCGGGAAAAAGAAGTTTATCTACGTAGAGATGGCGTTCTTAAAGAGATGGTGGCAAGACATTGATGATGAACAGAAAGACATCGTCCGCGAACTTGTAAACGCCGGTGAATATTTTGTATCGATGTTTCAACTTTCTCATGTTTAGATATCAAAATTGATCTTTGTAGGAAATACTCCGCTCCGATAATTTTTCAGCAATCTTGCAAAACCAAGCTTATTCGTGATGGGACAGACCGTCAATGCTGCACTGCTATTGCTGGTCCAGGTTTGTTAGACGCACCTGGATAAATGCATTGGCATTCCATAGATAAGCTGGGAGGCATCATCTCCTTATGGTCTAGCCATGTTATGATTACTTCTGTTGGGGCTCTAGTGTTCTCTAATCACAAGAACATAATAAGGAGTATATATTCTTGATATAGAAAAACAGTTAATAGAAAATCTGCATTTTCTTGCAATGTGTTAATTGTCTTCTACTACAACGAACCCGTGAGCTTATTCCTTAAAATGCTCTTGGAATGTCCGTCTCAAATGGTGGAGGGAAACCTCGGACCAAAATGCCTCGAAAGGGTTGGGTCAACCTGAGAAGAAGAAATTCAATCGATGGTTGAAGTACTTCCTCTCAATACCTGGCGTTGTCTATTTTCAAACCCGGAGATGTATCTAGATATTCAAGCCGATTAATCTTCACATTCGTCCAAGGGAATTTTCCTTTATATGTAGCATGCAATCAAACAGTTTAACCCATTACAAAAAAATAACAACATTTGATTAGTGTGATGCATACGACCCTGGAAAACATTGTGGAAAAAGGAGAAATTGAAATGATGTCTGCAAGCCCTTTCAATTTAGAACAGTCGAAAATTTGGTGTTTGGTAAAGGGTTGATTAATGGAAAGTGTTTCATAGGTCGGCTCGAGATAACACTCGGTGGTTGGTCGATGGTTGACGAAGCCACGACGTACTACTCCGATGTTATCGACCAGCATACACTCGGCTTCGAGTTTATCCGACAGAACTTCGGGGAGTGTGGACGCCCACGTCTAGGTTGGCAGATAGACCCATTCGGTCATTCAAGAGAGGTGGCGTCACTATTCAGTCAGGTATTGTTACTTGCACTTACGTTTATTTACTTTACATAGATTGTGAAACGAATTTCTATAATCTTGATTAATAACTATTGATTTTGCCTCCTGGATACATATCCAGTGCCCCTGCCGAATGTGGTTTGATAATATGTCGCAAGGTGGGCCGCGATACTCTTGAGATTTGAGCCTATGTCCCCCGAAGCCGACGCTCTAACTCTGGAGCCCTGTCCTCTACTATATAAAGGTACAAAATTTTACTTTACTTTTATCACCATAACCCCCTCATGGAAAATTGTGATTGACATAAATAGAAAGAATTAAACGATAATGATTTATAAAGGATATCACTGTGGCAAAATGATAGATTACTCACCAATCATTATAGCCAACTCTTTTTAGTTTGGGTTCGACGGTACGTTTGTTGGACGCGTTGACTATCAGGACAAGGAACATCGACAGCGAACAAAGACTATGGAGTTTATGTGGCGGACCAGCGACTCTTTAGGTAAGGGTAAGATGACAACCCGAGTAGGCACATATTATGGGTGATTGCATCAATTTCCTTTATTAAATAGAAAACGGCCTATACACTGCGTATTATATGGTCGCGAGGAACATGACTTTATAACTGTACACGTATTGCAAGGCAGTGACAACGTGGTTGAATAGAACGATACTGTTTTCCTAAACACATTAGGGAAAATGTTTTGCGTAAATCAGCGGATGTGCATGGATAGTATGTTGAATAAAAGTACACTATGTTGTAGAAGTACAAGTACATCTCATTGAACTGCTCGTGTTTCTTGACAATATCCCTTATCTTGGGATAAGAGGAAAATATTGTTTTGAACTAACGCAAATTCTAAGCATTAAATGTTATGTAAAGCGCTTCCCTGGGACATTTCCCCTATCCGTCCCTTTTCTAGTTTGGGTCTAATGCAGATGGTTGAACAATTGTTCAGTTATAATTCTCCATTTAAGTGAGGGTCATGGAGTGAATTACCATTGCATCCAGTTCTTTAGAAGCACCCGGTTCGTTCGACTGGAGCTGTTTCTTAAGTCCTTAGATATCTTTCATTTAAGATACCGATTCCGGAATCTTCGCTGGTGTACTTGCTAACGTGTACTGGCCACCAAAAGGGTTTTGCTGGGACCGTTTCTGCCATGATGAACAAATTGTTTACGCTAACGAGGAAGGAAAACAAAGAATGGTCAACGAGTTTGTGGCAATGATGGAGAATTGGGTGTGTACGATCTACTTATTTCTTTACATTCACAGCGATCTTATTATGTGATGTTTCAAATTGCATTGAATCTAATATTTCAAGAAACTGTTTCTATTTACCCTTATTTTAGGGGTTCTCTCCAGGATTGTCTTTGGAATGACGATCTTAAAGGTAAAATCACAATATATGCTGTGGATATGAAATGAGAGAAAACACAAAAGAAAAATAGCGGTATTACTGCTTTTACAGAAATCTATATGGAAAGTTGTTTTAAAAAAACAACATTTCGATGGCATCATTTAAGCATCTGTCTATTTACAAAATACTTTACTGCTTTTGAAAAACACTTTTCCAAAGCAAGGCATTTCTGATAATGTTATCATGGCATAATTTCAATCCTCATGTTTTCAAAAGTCAAAATGAATGAAAAGATTGTCTTTTTCACATTTCACAAGTTTGCTGTTTGCTGAAGGATTCATTTTTATTTGATTCACATTATGTAATGAAGTCAAAATGTTCATCACATTAGAGTGGGTTTTTTTCAGGCCAATGATTTTGACACAGACCACCTTATGGTGGAGATGGGAAGCGACTTTCACTATATTGATGCAGACAAATGGTTTGATAACCTCGATGAACTGATCAAACTTACAAATCAAAAGGTATCTCTGACTTCGAATGAACTATTCAAGAATATGTCTTATCTGATCTTTCTGTTTTTAGGGTTATCATTTTTATTATGTCTCTGCGTAGGCCTGTGGTTTAAATAGCGGTTTTTATAACTCGGGGGTCCTAGATTAATATGCAAGAGGTACCTCTGATTTCTTGAGAATTATCTTTTACAAGACGCTTCAATACTTATGAATACAAGAAAGCGAGTATATGAATCTTTTGTTGATTATACATCTATTAATCCTTTTATTAATGAAATTTCAGATTTACATATTTCAAACAAGCATAAAACGTTTTCAAGGTTTAAACTCCTTCTAACATATAACACATGGTGTCAAATTACCCCGCCCAACCCCCAGGCAAAAAAAATGAATATTTAGAGACACCCAAAAGGGACATGAGCTTTATACAAGAACGACGCTTTTTATCAAGATACACCACACGTGATAGCATTGTTTTTATGGGTTTATAGGTTTATCAAAATAACTTTCAAGAGGAAGTTTGTATCTGTTTACAGCAAGAAGGCGATACGAAAAGTAAAATCAACCTGCTTTATTCGACACCATCGTGTTATCTGTACCGGCTCAACCAAGCAAATCGAACGTGGACCACGAAAACCGATGACTTCTTTCCCTACGCACACCGACCTCACGCCTTTTGGACGGGATACTTTACCAGCAGACCGAACTTCAAGCTTCTGGTTAGAAAAGCTGGGGCATTTTTGCAGGTAAGAATGATTACGTTCCTTTAAGCATTAAGTTATCGTAGTTGTTTGGTTTGCCTTTTTATTTGGGGATTGATCCATTTTTCCATAATTTTAGTTGTTTATATCGAGGCAATTGATATGCACCATCGTCCGGGATCTCCAGCAATTCTACTTTGATCTTAGTCTACACGTTTCTTGCAATGTTTATACAAATAGGACATATTCTCAAAGTATTATCCCAGTTAGAATATTACAATTGCCTAAACAATATTTGGTGAGATAAAGAATCAATCCCAAGAACATAGGTATCAAAAATAGTGTCATGTATTTGTTCTAATTGTGTTATCTCCTCTCTATTTGTGATAGGGATGTAAGCAGCTTGCGGCTTTGTCAATGCTGGAACACTCTGAGCTGGATCTAGCATATCTAAGTAAGTATAAAAATTAGTCTGACCAACCAAATAATTAAATACTAATATGAGACAATTATATATGGACCGTCATAACATGTTCTCAGTATTGATTCTTAGTCAGTGGCGATTTGTAACATTTACCTCAGTTTTGTGCAGCAATGTCCTAAACAACAATGTTCATCCATATGCCGGGGTTATTTTACGTTGTCCATCCGATTGATGGCTCAGCCACGATTTATATGTCTGATTTTGGTGAAGTTTGTCTGATCTATTCACCTTTCGCCACTAGTCACATGAATAAAAGATTGACCGTAATTTACAATTGATAGTGTTTCTTTGGTTATTTCGAAAGGGCAAATACATTACAATCTTAGTGGAGAAAATGGAGAGGTAGTCTACCGTTTATGTCCTACTCCTATTGTCTCAGGCGTTACTTGGGTTTGTTGGGGGCAAAATCAATTTATCATTTAGTTGGAGGTAACGCTCACCTCATTGATAGGTTTATAATTGAAATCTTCGATTCTTGTTCGACACTTTCAGAGGAGGCCATGGCTGTAGTTCAACATCACGATGGCGTATCGTAAGTATATTGAGCCCTAGACATTACGTACATGTACTCATGTTACAATACATGTGTATCACTTCATGTTTTGATGAGTCTTAATATCAAAACATCTTTCTGTCTTTGATGAACATTTTTGCATTTTTCTGTCTTAGGTATACAGGTTTTTGCAGAAACTAATCACTCCAGACAAAACAGTATTATATTTTGAAACATGATGGTATTGTGATGCGATAGCCTTCTTTCATTGAACAACAAGTATTACGTGGCTTTTTCTAATCTGTTCAGTGGCAATAAAGGTCCCTATAGCTATAGCTGCTTTCTCATAAATCTGTTATTATTCATCATACAAGGGGCGAACCAAATAAAAAGTTGAAATAACATAACCATTTATCCAATTATGATTATTGACCATGCCAGGGACTCGAACAGATAGTTATTCACATACTCCCAACTGACCTCCTTGTAAATAGTTACGGCTTAAAAAGACCCCAACGTTATTTGCCGTCGGTCTAAGTTTTAGTTTTTGACTAGCCCTTCTCGATCATTACTGTGGCCAATGCAGTTATTCCTTTATCGCTCATGACAAAGCTTTCTCGTCCATATAGGGACACATGCAGTGACTTAGAAAGCGACTTAATGTATGTCATTTCAGTGATTAGCCTGGGATCCCGGTCCATGAGTATACTACCCCTTATGTGGGACATACGCATGGTCGGACCCCAGGCTATTGTAGTGATACACTTCTAAGATCACCGACCTCTGTATGGACTCTCGTAATATGACTGAAATGCTGTTGAAATCGGCTCAAAACTCAAACTCAGTTAAGTTAAGATTCAATGTATACTTTTAAAGCGGTACAGAAAAACAGTACGTAGTTGAGGACTACACCCGATTACTGATGGACGGACTAAGCTATTGCGAGCAGATCGTGCAAAAGGCGTATTCGAGGCTTCTACCCATAACACCCGGGGTCCAGGGGCCCGATCTACAGTTTTGTCTCGATCTGGACATTGCCGAGTGCAAGCTGACCCAACACTCGGACCAGGTAATGAATGTCGGGTTGTTTTGTTATCCTGCTGAATTTTTTAAAAAAAAATAAATTAGCGGCTGGCCTGTGATCTAACCTATTTGTTTTTTAGTATCTTTCCTAAAACATTAAGCAGATATTTAATGTTTTGACAAGTAGAGGCCAAAAAAATCTTTTTTTTTTTGAAGAGTATCTAGAAGTCTAAGGGTTAAAGAACAGTAGAGATGATACATTTCTTTGATAAGTATAGCAATTTTAGTTTTTTTATGTACATGAGTTCCTAGCCACTATCTGTTAAATTAAATGATGATTTGACTCTACCACAGAATATAAACCTACCCATCTGAATTCCTCTCACCATAGACAACGGTTTGAGATCATTTTGTCAACAGTATTCCATTTCAATTTTATTTCAGTTTGCAGTGATGTTGTACAATCCATTGGCTCAAGGTTATACCTACTATGTGCGGATACCAGTGCAGGACCAGGAATACACTGTTACCAACCAGCTCGGAGACCTGATCGAACACCAGGTGAACATTCCTGTTCTACGCCTGAAACAATCAGCATTTACTCAATATATAATTACTATATAATTTTTAACGGATTACAACGGATCTTCAATAGTTCACTCCTTCACGAGGTCGCCTTGGAAAAAAGGGGTTATACACCACGACTTGTATTCTCTCTGGTATTCAAAAACGTGAACTGTAAGTAGTTCAGTAAATTTCTAACCATATTCGTTTGAAGAATTAGTGAATGGTTTAGGAAGATTTTATACAGCATTGTTTAGGAATTGCCTAAAATGTGATCGATAGACAAGCAGACTTGTAACTTCCATTAGGTCGAAAATGACGTACAACTTTAACACTTTGTAGATAAAATGTCAGTTCTTTGGTGCATCAAACAGATCCTTTATTCAGCCTTTATTTCGAACGTATCGGGATTTTCTAATTAGGATGTTAGAAAACCCCGATACGTTCGAAATAAAGGCTGACTAAAGGATCCGTATAAATGTCGGCCTCCCACAGGCTAGCTAGAAAACCTCATAGATAAGTGATCGAAAATCGTTACATTCATCATACGTTAATGCAGAATACATAATTATTATATAGAAAAGTACAGGTTTCAGCTTTATCACATTACCCAACGCCAAGTTTTCGACTGTCCCAAATTAAAAGACTTTGCACACGGCATTTCAAAGGTGATGAAGTTGAAAAACAATCTTCTGATAGGGCAGAAAACATTGTGGGAAAAGGAGATATTGCTCGTTAAGAGCAATCTCTCCTTTTCCCACAATGTTTTCCAGAGTCGTCTGCAACGAATTGGTCAAATGGCGTGATTGTTTGGTAATGGGTTAACTTGACTTGTTCGTTTATTATAGACACTGCCGATCTCAGAACAAACTATAAACATACCCCGACGATTTTCCAGGGAGAGAGGTGTGGAATTGTTGTTCAAGATGGAGTTACCTCCCATGGGTTATGTCACCGCCATCGTGAATAAATACGAGTCGGCCTTCTCTTTATTCGGTTGGTTTATGCTAAATATAGTAACTCTGTATAAACCCTTACCAAACAAAAACGACATTTGACCAGATTGTTGCAGAAGACTCTCGAAAACATTGATGGAAAAGAAGAAATTGTTCTTAACGAACAATTCTCTCCTTTTCCCACAATGTTTTCACCCCTATCAGGAGATTATTTTTCACTTTCATCGCATTTTGGAATGTCGTCTGATAACTCCTCACCTCAAAATGTTTATATCAGTAAATTTCAGTAATAGTTTATTTGTCCATTTAGGGTTTTGTACAAGCTGGACGATACGAATAATTTGTTTTGCCATCCCTTATTTAATCTTTTCTCTCACATCTGCTCGATTATACACAACCTGTGGATAAGAGGATGTGCAAAACTAAAAAAAAACGGAGTTTCATTTTTCAACAAAATGTTTCCCTTACAATATCAATAGAAACGCGATTTGTTTGTATTTTATTCCTTCTTATGTGGCCGTCTACAGCTGAATTTGAATTCAATCAGTGATATATTGTCATGAGAAATTCATTGAAAAGTTGATTGTTTTTGCTGGAAATGCCCTTCCAGGGTGTTTTAACGTTCAAACCTGATTAATTTACACATTCCCCTATGTGATAATGTATTTATGAGTAACTTAAACACTATCGTTCTCTACAGACGAAACACTGTTAGAAGAAGAGTTAGTTGAGCTGATAGAAGAAGACATCGGACCTGAGCCGTTCGTACCTACTGAGGAAATCATAGAAAACCAGGTCAATTATCTCTTTTCTTTGTTTATATCATTATAATATATCATTAATAAGTGTTAAATATATTCGTAAATTTTTTAAACAATTAAAACATTATTATTCATCTGCATAAATTGTTGGAAATAAAAAAAAAAACAATCCCTTAACTAACGCGTTCTAAAGTTTTTGTTAAATGGTGGATGAATATTTAAGGAAATATTTTTCCATATTCGCTCTCATGGTCAAACGTGACTTTTTTGTCCGTCGTGTGTAATTTTATCGACGTGAAACGGATGGAAGTCTTTATCTGCGCCGGAAAAATCACTTGTATGAAAAGAACAATATAAGTTCAAATCACGTTATATCAAGTTTACCCTATTTCCTCCAGTTTTACAGCGTAAGTATAGACCGGAAGTCGGGTCAGATATCGCGTCTGTGGAACAAAGCGGACGACGTGGCGGTGTCTTTAGACCAGACCTTTCACTATTACATCGGCTACCCGGGCTACAACTGGCGATCGGAGGATCAAGCTTCCGGGGCCTATATATTCAGGCCGATCAAGAACACACCTACCAGAGTTAACGTACAACCCGTCCATTTCGTAACATATAAGGTAAGGTTAGTGCGGGTAGAATACCCATAATCCGCCATTTTGAAACTCATCCTTTCTTCGGATTACTTGGATCGTTCTCAGTTTACACCGGTCGGGGTCGAAACTGTTCGCATTGAAACCGAATAGCTCCGGTCCGAACGAATGAATACCGAAGTAATCGAACTAGCTCGACGAAAGAATGAGTTTCAAGATATACTTCATTGTCTTCATTTAACGTTAGAAAAAAGCTTACTGGATGTCAAACACATATCCTAATATCGAAAGCATTGTGCCAAAGCTTAAAACGTTAAAGACCGAGATATAACTCCTGACTTTACAGGGTAGCCAAGTCCAGGAAATTCGTCAGGAAATCTCCGAATGGGTGTCCCAGGTTATCCGCATCTACGACGATAAGCCGTATGTTGAACTCGAGTGGACGGTAGGACCCCTTCCCTCCAAGTAAGTCAACTGATAACTAGACAATATGTGTATTTGTTGCATGACGCCAGTATTTACTAAAGTATGAATTATGTCCCTTGTAAAAGATGCAGATGATACAACATGTTTAGCATGATACTTTCTTACAACAAGACCTTACTTCCTATTCATTAAAAGTGTTTGATTTCCCCCTTACGTATGTGTTACCTGGTTCTGAAGTGAAGGTATACATTAACTCACGTACGTATATACATTGTATATAAATATTTGTAAATCTTAATTTACTGTAATTTAAGATGGACCTTGTCATGCTCAAGTCCCATTTCAAAATAAAATTGATGTTATGTTATGTGATGTGTTCTTTTATCATCCAGTTTAATTAAAGAGAGGAGGACCTTCAACACCAGAACATAATCGTGCTACGAATTGAAGTGTCATTTCTTCTTGAAAATCGAAGATTTAATAAATGAATCTATTCAATAATTTGGATTTCCTTTTGCAAAGTGTTGCAAGCAATTGCGCTGGTGATCGTTAAAGGTACATGAAAGGATATGAGAAGAAAATAAATTACTGAAAAAATTTCTAGAAGTTTTTTTTTATCATGTTCATAAAAATTATGAAAATTAATTTATGCGTGCTCTGAGACCCTATTTAATAAAAACCTTTTTATTTTGTGCTTGTTTGTGTTGTTTCTGGTACTCCTGCTGCTGATAGTGATGATGAAGATGATGATGATGATGATGATCGATGTTTCGTGGATTAACTTTAAATCTGTTTCTCTCCAAATTCTACAGACAAAGAACAGAGGGGCGAGAGGTGATCACCCGATATACGACTGACATGTTGACAGACGGGGAGTTTTATACAGACCTTAACGGAAGGGAAACCCTAAAACGGAAGTAAGAGCTCGGTTAAGAATGTTAATGTATCCTTTTAGTAATTCCACACGTCATAACTTTTCACTGAGGTGTATAAATGCGTCATATATAATTACCGCTTCGATGGTTCAATGCAATTCTATAGTAAGTGCTTCATGTTTATGCAGCACTTACCATAGTTCTTGCATTGAACCCTTGACGTATGTATGGTTCCTTTGTCATTACAAGTAGTTTCGCTTTTGACTTTGACCTGGCCGTTGGGTCATGAAGCCATCATAGTTATCAAACATGCTTTAGTGATAAGGGCCGTTGTTATAATTATTTTGACTATCAGTCTGACCTGATTTACTCATGGTCGTTGAATCGGAGTTACGTTTGTCTTTGTTATTGTCTCTGATCCCTAAATATCGAGTTGCAATAGAGACCTCAGGAAACACAAAAAAGTGAACTGTCGTTTCAATGTTACTTAAACACTGATAACAGGGGGGAAATCACGTGTATCATATGACCAATGTTTACGATCTTATGTTTGAACCAGATTGCCGCTCCACGGGTAGTTTTGCTTGTTTTCATCTAAAATGTGGCTACCATTGGCAAAAGTAGGCAACAAATCCCTGTTCCGTCATGGGCGCGGACGTCTTGTTCGGCCATAATATCGTGAGCATTGGTCCCGCCTTGTTAACTGAGCGTATGAATCCTACATGAATGCCAAAAATGAGATAATTTACAGGAGAAACTTCCGTGGTACCTGGGATTTCAACAACACAGAGGCGGTCTCTGGAAACTATTACCCCATTACATCACGGGCTGCACTCAAGGTAAGAATGTCCATTAGAAACCGATAATGTATATCTGGCAAATTGAAATAATACCTTGTTTTAATTGCATATTCGAGTCTATGTTTTATAAATAGGTTGTTTAGAAAAAGCATTTTATGTCAGATAGAAAGATAACTATTACATATTCATAATGACCAAAGTTTGGAAACAGTTGCATGCTAATCACACATCTTCACTTGCCACAATTAAACAATTTAAATTTTGAAAATATAGCTAGATCCAATAATATGCAAGATCCACTGAGCGCAGGTTTTTTTACAACATCGAAGATACCGAAGCTTAAGATATTGTCAAATAATGCTGGCTTTGCGTGTCAGATATAAAGTGATAATGTGTTGTATTACGTCATTACATAGTAAATTTTTGAGAATGATTGTGTAATCGAACAATCTTATTGACCTTTGAACACATCAACCAAAAGACCAACTAGCCGATCAATCAATCAATGAAATTTCTTTAAAGGCACATAAAAGAAGACTAATGCTATATCAAACTATACTATTTGGTAAACTTTTAGTCAGATTCAAATAGTTATCACAAAAAAATACCATCAGCACAATTTAAACGTGAGAGACAACAAGAAATAACCAAGATTAACCAGTGTGTGATTCTTCACCCCTGAACTTGACAGTTGATACACAAATGTTCAAACCGACCAATCATAATTCGTTATTTTGAATATGTAAACAAACAGGTTGTTGATAAACATGATTGAATTGGAGACAACTATATTTCAAGCACAAAATAAACTTTGTTAAAGAAGTCTATTTAATAGGGTATCAATGCATTCATAAATTAATTCTCATGACTTTTATGAACACAACAAAAGAACACCATATATCTTTCAGTAATTTATTTGTACTCATCTCCTTGTATGTGCCTTTAAGGACGAACGACGTAATATTCAGCTGACGGTGTTAGTGGATCGATCCGAAGGCTGTTCCAGTATCACCGACGGGAGTTTGGAAATCATGGTAGAGTATTTAGTGAGGAAAAATTCAACAGGCACATATCTGAACTATATTTTTCAAAAAAATCGGTTTCTACAAAAACGATTCGTACATTACTCATTCCACACGGTACTCTATGAGGCAATGTAATGAGAAAAGTAGACTTAGGTCTAGAGTCAATCGTATCTACTCGGCAATCCCCGTCACAAGTCGGTAGATATACCTCGTAAGCAGTTCATGAATACACCAGAAATCCTGGGGTAATTCGGCTGTTGTCCGGCGGATAACGCACATGATTACAACATGCACACAGGCACTAAATATGCATTTAGATACACACAAATTGGTTATATATCACAATTGAATGTTGTTGTTTTTACTCTTTTCATTAAAGATTATCATATCAACACATCTTTGTTTAATAGTTTGTCAATCGTATCTTTTCGGAAATCCCCGGCTTGTGCCGGGGATTTTCGAGTAGATACGATTGCAAACGGACATGCCCGTCGTTGCTGACCTACTTTAAAAAATGGCTCCCCATTACCTCCGAGGTTATTTTAAGAAATGGCCGAGGTGTTCCGAATGGTCTAGAGTAGGTCAATTGATCAGATTCACACAAGTTAATATACATGGTATGATATTAATCATCTTATCTTTGTCAAAATACAGGGGGTTATTGAAAATATGGGGCTGTTGGGTAACATTAACATAAAAGTCAAATAACCACTAATAACACTCGAAGGCTAAACTTGGACATTGAAAAATGCATTTCTAAATGATTTTGAAAGCCTTTCGTAGTATGCGTTTAAACCATTGGAATGATTTGTTTAATTTGAACCGCTCATTGACCCTTAGAATGCTGGGTAATTTTTCAAAAATTAGTTCTTATGTCATCTGCTTTCCGAAACCTTAAATATCTGCTTAATTTTGTTGAGGTAAGATACCCATGCAGAGTAGCAAACAGGTTAGATCACAGGCCAGACGCCAATTTACTTGGCGGGCGACCTGGATCTTACGTGTTTGTATAAACGTGAGACAGGTTACAGCACTGTAAGGGTTGATTATTATAATGTAGGTGCACAGACGGACGTTTCATGACGATGCGCTAGGTGTCGACGAACCGTTAACGGAAGATGGAACAAGTGGGCGTGGCATCGTAGCGAGAGGTGGTTTCAAACTTTTATAGTACTCTTTGCCAGATAGTCTCTGTCGCTTTTCCTTTTGAACAAAGTTAACGTTTATAATAATATCATCAATCACACAGGTGAACGGTAATTAATTATTCAAATTTGTTTTATCTAAAGAAAACACAAGAAAATCCATTTTAGTAATTGTTCCCTTTGAAACGTTTTATTCAAAAGGCGTACGAATTAACAAAATCTAAATCCATTCGCATTGTTACGCTTCTTTAATAGTAATTAATTCAAATTTGGACGAATAGTGAAATAACTACTCGAATATTCGGTAAATACTTTTCGAATATATTCGAATATATACGATTTTGCAACTAATTTTAATGTCGGAATATAGTGGTTATCCGAACAATGGTCCACATATCCTTTTTCTGCCTAACCCATTACCAACAGTTACGACATTTACCTTTTGTTGCAGACGTCTCTGGAAAACATTGTGGAAAAGGGAGAAATTGCTCATATCGAGCACTTTCTTCTTTTTCCCACAACGTTTTATACCTTATCAGAAGATTATTTTTCAATTTCATCACATTTTGAAATGTGGTCTGCAGACTCTTTTGATGTGGGGCAGTCAAAAAATGGGCGTTTGGGAAAGGGTTTAATCTTTCGAATAACCAGTATATTTATTCATATCTAATTTAGTATGCTCCGCGTTTCCAGGAAGGCATCTCTTGTTGCTGACCAAGATACCAAACGCCGCGACCGCATACAGACAGACGTACGCACAGTTCTATATGCAGCCCCTCATCGCCTTCTCTACCCAGAACTCTAACATTGTGGAATGGCCTTTAATGTATCAGACACAGGTATGCATTAAAGTCATTGATGTTTTTGTAAATACTAGCGTCTATCTATTTTATAATTATTTTCATTACTTTAGTTTTAAAGAAATAATGATAACCATTGTTGTTTATGCTGTTCGTTGTATGTCTATCTTAAACACATTGCCACCTAACACCACTTTTTCAAAAGAAGACTTTCGAAAAGTATGTATGTTTTATGTTACAAATGTTTGCTAGACATGTTTGTACATATAAGCCATAACATTCCATTCATTCTATTCGTATCCCATTTCCCTCTTTCCTGTTTAGTGGGCTGGCCTTACGGAATCTCTTCCTGACAACATCAACGTATTGACACTCGACCGCTGGCCGAATCCACTCGTCAAAACCAATCGACCGGCTTTTCTGCTGAGGCTCGAACACCGCTTCGAAAAGCTGGAGGACGAACGACTATCTGGACCCGAGCTTGTCAATCTTCAGGTAGGGTATATATGTGATGTCGTTTTCACATTAGGATTCTGTTCTGTTCTCGAGGGTTCAGAGCAAGACTATAATAAGTGTGTAACCATGAAGCACGTTATCTAGTCTTGCACTGAACCCTCGTTCTGGAGTTTGGAGGGTTTTTTTCTTCTTTTTATTAGCAGGAAGTTTAAATATTAGCCAATCGTTATCAGGTTTTGATGTACATGTATTTGATTGAATAAGGTTTTTTATACTGTTTTCATCCAGTTTTCTGCCATTTCACATCGGTATGGAGTCCTATTAATTGATCCCGGAATTTACCCGCTACTCTTAATGATCTGACTGCGTTTCGTAATAAATATGAAAAGACAATGAGCGGGTGATTGTACAAAATGCTGTGGTACTGCCATGTGTACGGATTTGGCGTTGCGCAACCTTCTCCATACCTAGTTACAAGACATTTCGATATAGATGAAAAAGCCGTGGACCATGACTAGCTAAACCTACCAAATAATAAAAGAAGAAGAAGACAAAAAGAAATTAGTTGGTCATACACCTTTCTTTTTTGATATTTTGAGTTCCTATCGACTCCAATGTTAAATCAGCTCTTTTCAATACTCTGTTCAGATATCAATAGCATTTCCTTCCCTTAGCTATATACATAAACATCAAGTTGGTCCATTCAATCTCAAAGAATGGAATAAAATGGACACCTCAACCCTCTCACTTTTTTTCTCCGGAGCAAAGTGTACCGTCCGAAAATCAGTGCACAAGCTGTCAAATCTGGCCGAGATACCGGCATTTGTGTTCATACATCCCAAACAAATAGTCCTGCAATAGGCAATCATAGCAAACTTTGGGAGCACTGACGGGCTATATAGGAAACACACCAATGTTCTACCAGCTCACCTCTAGCAAAACTATGTACAAGAGGTCGTAGCTGAAAATTTCTAGATGGGACTACGACCCGATAGTACTCCGTAAGAGGTGTGAGACAAGATATACCGATATTACATTATATGTTGATATTTATTGTATTGTTTCCTTACCGTTGTAGACACTGTTCACGTCGTTTGAAGTTATCGAAGCTATTGAACTATCCCTTGGAGCCAACATGAAAAAGGGGGATGTGAACAAATTAAAGTGGAGATACAAAGGTTTGTGCTGGCTGATTTCCAAGAATTCTTTGTGACATTGTTATTTCTTAGGACCAGTTCATTATGAATAAAGCATTGGAGTTTCTCTTTAGCGCGTATACAAGAAGCAAAATTCAAGGATTTATTTTGCATTTATGGAAAGATACACTTTATAGAATTATTTCTCAGATGCCGAGCAGGAACCATATTAATAACTATTAACCCTTTACCAAATCCTAACTTTTCGACTGTCCCAAATTGAAAGAGTTTGCAGAGGGCATTTTAAAATGAGACAAAATTGGAAAATAATCTAATAGGACAGAAAACATTGTGGAAAAAGGATAAATGGTTCGTTACGAGCAATTTCGTCTTTTTCTACAATGTTTTGCAGAGTCGTCTGCAATAAAGTGATAAAATGTCGTTATTGTTTGGTAATGGGTTAAAGACCTTTTTAATGAATATTGTCAAAAAAGGGAAGACATTTTCACCAAAAATGTTTTTATTCTTGGCGTATCACATCTTGACCTATTCGCTTAACAACATGTAAAATAGATTCCTTTTTTATACGATTAAACATTTTATCTCATAGATCTGTCTATTTCAGATCTTGTCCCTGTGTTATTTATTTATCTATTGTCTGGCATTTCATCAAAACCAAATTAGCGTTGAACATCATATACATTTTAATTTAGCATAATAACAATTGCATATAAATATACATCCAAGATACTTCATTCCAAAAGCCCTCTGATTTGAAAATGATTGTAGTTGAGACAAATAGAGTTGATACAAATAGAAGCACAAACGAAAGCTTGACGTTATTTACCGAACCGTGCAATATTATGCGGGTCATATGTTTCTTGACGCAGATGCAAGGCAACCGTTATTCTCAAATTCCGAGTCCCATTAGATAATTTGCATAATTGCGTATAATATATCACACTTTGTGCGGAGTTGCACCTTCGTAACGATTATTGTTCGGCAAACGAATGCAATGCAAATATTTGTTGCCCTTTTGTCAAGCGCTAATGTCCTACTACGTTTTGCATGGAGATGTGAGCCAAAGTCGCAATAAAGCTTTGTTGTGAATACTGTAATTTCAGTCACACCCACATGTTGAACGCTCCTTCTGTCTTATATTGCGAAGAGTGAATCGTATCAGAATAAGAAATAATAGACTCCCGTTTAACCCATTACCAAACGATAAAGACATTTGACCAGTTTGTTGCAGTCGATTCTGAAAAGCAATGTGGGAAAAGGAGAAATTTCTCTTGACGATCAATTCCTCCTTTCCAAAAATATATTCTGCCCTATCAGAAGATTGTTCTTTCAAATTTATATCATTTTGAAATATCTTCTGCGTAACCAATTTTCATACGTCTTTTTGTGTCTAACGCCTGTTATGCGTCTCAGAGAATAGGTTGTTATATGGAATTTAAAAAAATAAAGAGTTGTTTTCTTTTTCGACAATTATAGAACCAATTTAAATAAAGGTTGAGGTAAAAGATAAACATTTACACTTAATCCTTATAGGGTTTATGCAAACGTGTTAGATCCT
Source organism: Cerastoderma edule (assembly GCA_947846245.1). NCBI lineage: Eukaryota > Metazoa > Mollusca > Bivalvia > Cardiida > Cardiidae > Cerastoderma > Cerastoderma edule. The sequence continues at coordinate 25,291,396 of OX401406.1, forward strand.
GACTATCCGCCAAGTAAACTGGCGGCTCCCCTGTGATCTAACATGTTTGTTACTCTATTTACATGTTTCTTTCCTCGTCAAAATTAAGCAGATATTTAAGGTTTGGGAAAACAGACGACTTCAAATTCTACTTTTAGAAAATTACCAAGAATTCAAAGGGTTAATTGACCAATTTTTTGTTCTTTCTCTGCTCTTTTTTTCAGGCGAGAATAAATCCAAGTTCGAAGAAAAAGTCCATCCTAGGGACCCATCGCTCGTGATTGAACTCGCACCAATGCAGATTCGAACCTTTCAGATCAACGTGCGTGCATTGCCTTAACCCTGCTTCTTATACACACGGGTTTTATTCGGCATCTTTTCAAACGGCATTCAAAATCATTTGGTCAGAATCACATTTCATTAATCCTGAGTGAGTTATTCTCCCTTTGCCATATTTAAGCAGTGTTTTTTTAAAATTCTATTTATCCCATAGAAAGTCCATTCAACGGACGTTTTTTGTGAATTTCTCATTTGAACGAATGATAGTTATAGATCTAAGTTGTGATTTTGTAAATGCTTCCGATACATGTACATGAACCAATAAAAGTTCCTGCGAGAATAATTTCCATCTGCTTCTATTCAGTGTAAACGAAATGGGAGACTTACTAGAAAAATAATAGCACTGTTAACTAGTATTTTTCCTGCGCCTTTAACAGTATAAACAGCGATGTGTAAGTGACACATAAACAAGACTATTGATATGTGTGATCCTAAAGCAAAGGCTTTGATTCATTTCCATGATTATTATCCTTTCTATCGTTCTGTTTTAAGAAAGATTGTACGTGTATGTTGTAAATTTAAATAAATATGAATGCTTGAGCATTTCTTGAATTATGAAATATTAAATCGAGGACGTATTGAAACAACAGTTTTCCTAGTTCTTTTAACCCTTTACGAAACACCAAATTTTCGACAGTCCCAAGTTGAAAGAGTTCGCAGACTACATTTCAAAATATGATGAAATTGAAAAATAATCTTCTGATAGGGCAGAAAACATTGTGGGTAAAGGAGAAATTCTCCATTTCTCACAATGTTTTCCAAGGTCGTCTGCAACAAACTGGTCAAATGTCGTTATTGTTGGTGACGGTTAAATACAGCCCCTATTTGTGGCCCTGGTATTTCACCTCGAGGGTTCAATAAAAGACTTTAGAAAGTGCTTCGTTTTTGTGAAGGACTTAATATATAGCCTTGCTTTGAAACTTCGACATGGCATTTTACCGATGGTGTCTTTTTTGCGATTCTCTCAAAGAAAATACTTTTGAAAAAGAAAATAAAGTGGTTAAAGGTGAATAAATCAATGCAAATTCCAAATTATTATCAATATCATATTCGGCTTTCATCACTTACCAATAACATCATACAACAGACGACAATAATTAAGTTACAAGAACAGCACTTGTGTACTATTTTAGTCTATACCATCGTGACCACTTAGCGGAACTACTCGTGCATTTCCGTGAGCTGTGAAATAAAAATGATAATAATAATGTGTTCATTGGATAAACCCGATGTGTTCAGATTGTGTGACATGTGTGACATGTAAAGGGCGCATTAAGCCTGGATTCCTGGCCTGTAAGTATACCTGACTAAGGGCGACTTGTGGCACCCATGTGCATCATCCCATTTTCTTTAAAAAAAACATCTTAACAAGATCCATACAAATCAATAAAACTTATGAAATCAACATTGTCGGAATCCATTCAATTATACCTCAATTATCAATATATACATGCATTACAAATAGTTAACGAACTACGAACGGACGGAACGCACCAAGACCGAGGAATGACCGATTTTTTCGCTATTTCTTCTCTGGTTCTTCCCAAAACGGTCAATAATGATAGAGACATGAATAGTCTTAAGGAAATAGTTATTCTGATTCCAACATACTCACTTAAAACCAAAGTATTACAAGCCCAACTGTCTGAAATCAACAATCGAGCAAGATCGAATTTTGAGTGGAGTAATAGGTAAGCGAAGTACATGTATGTGTTGATTATTTTATCAGATATCTAATTGGCTTGACGAAGTAGTCGGTTATCTATCAATGAAATGAATGAGATATGATTGTTTAGTCTCATGATAAAGCTTGTAGATACAATGTTATGAACGCCACACATACATTTAGATAGCATTGTATAACTTACCCTTTCTCTGTCCACCAGTTACGAATGGATGAATATCACTGCACAGTAAACATTCTCTTTTAAAAATGCCAACAAAGACCTCATGGCTTACATGTTATAAACATCATTTTGTGTTGAGTTTAATAAAGTTTCAGCCATTTCAGTTATATAATGGGATTCAAGTGTAACTACTATTATGAAGCGTCGTGCTTAAACACTCCCACGAAACCACCGATGTCGGCAGGGCTAAAACCCGAGACCCAAACAGTACAATAAATTCTTCTTTACTACAAGGTCAGACAGAACCTATGAACGTATTATTGTCCATATATCAAGAAAGCTTTCCTCCACGCGTTACATCGCACTCATTCTACTTAACCCTTATAGTCGTGGAACCGACTTCATGCTTATGCAATCAGGTTAGATCCAGGCCAGCCGCCAAATAAATTGGCGCCTGGCCTGTGATCTAACCTGTTTTGTAAAGGAGACGACAAAAGAATATACTTTTAAAAGATTATCCAGCATTCTAAGGGTCAAAAGACCATCACGGACTGGGTTGTGTGTTTGTTTAATAGACTGGTGTACGACTTAACTCCGTCCGAGCGAATGTTGGGACGTTTCTACCATTCCCGGTCAGATACACATATGAAGTTGTATCACGAGCGAGTGTTTAGTTGTTACCAATCCATCATGGCGACGGGTGGGTTTGAAAGTGACGAGGGGTCGTTTGTCAGTGGGGACATCGACTGTCCGGTGTGCTTCGAGAGGTACAGCGACCCAAGAGCCCTGGCTTGCCTCCATACGTTTTGTTTTAAATGCCTATCATCGATAGTGACAAAGGCCAAAGAGCTGGGGAAATTGGAGGGCGGAATTGAGTGCCCATTGTGTCGGGCTGTGACGAAGTTTGCCAAGCAGGACCTGTCTCCAGAAGACTGTGTTAAGGAGCTTCCACCAAACTATGCTTTGATACCATTGCTAGAAAGCCTTGATGGGGATTCAATGAGGTACACGGACATGATGTGCGAACCATGCACTAAATGTGACAAGAACATTTCCAGTATTGCTGCCGTATTTTGTGCAACTTGCAATGAGTACCAGTGCCAGGGTTGTGCAAGCAGTCACGGAAGATTCGGCTTTATGGAAGGTCACAAGATTCACAAATTGGCTAAAGATGTCCACAATAGGGTCCAGGAGGGAGTGACTGACTTTTCGCATCTACTGCGTTGTCACGAACATGGCAAGGAAATAGAGTTTTACTGTCCGAGACATAAAGAAATGTGCTGTTCAACATGTGCCATTGTGACTCATAGACGTTGTAACAATATAGAGGTACGTGAACTCCTTGAAGATACTAACTCTGATAATGTAAAAGAAGATATCCCAAGAATGATCAAGAAAATCGAACTTCTCTCCAAAATTATAGATGAAAACGAAATCTCGCTAGATAGAGATACAGCGACAGTTGAAGAAAGGCTTGGCATCATAAGAGCCAACGTTCTAGCACGATTTGACGCCTTCCAGGATGTTGTACGTAATAAGATGCATAGCCTTAAAGAACAAGTGAAACACGACAATGAAGAAACTAGAAACGAAATTAACGGTTTGCTTGCAGCACTACAAGGGTCATCATGTATTGTTGACACGGTCATGACCAAGGGTGACCATGATGCCAAGTGTGTTGTCATGGAGAAAGTGAAACAGCAGTGTGACGCCTACAACATTTCGATGGAACGTCTCATTTCCGGAGTCCAAGAGGCTAGTATTGACATTAACATCAGCGAGAGTCTTCGGGACGTTTGCGACATCGGCCAATCCCTTGGGAATGTTGATTTCAATTCAAGAAGTGTTGACCTCAATAAATCAATATATGATTTAAGACTTCTTTACTGGCTGAAGCTTAGTCGAACATCAGTATACGTGGGACCCATGATTACAGGTCTTGGGTTTATGCGAGATGGTCGTATAGTAATGGCTGATAACCCAAATTTTGAGATTTTGATCATGAACAACTCATTAGAACAACTTTCATCATATAGAATTCCATACAGACCGCTAAGTCTAACTGTGCTTACTACGGATGAAATATTGGTCACAAATGAAGAGGGACTTTTCATATACAAGTTAAATCCTGACAATACTTTACATCTGATAAACGAGATCAAAATACCGCTTCCATGTTCTTCGGCATCTGAAATCGACAAAGACAACTTTGTCGTCAGTTGCTATGCAACTAATACGGCAGTCCTTTACGTATCAAGACATGGAGATATCAAGCCGGTGGATGGAAATTTTCCGGATAAATTCTATGAAAAAAGTAGCTCTCGATGCTGTTTCTCAAGCTTTACAAACCATATCATATTTTCACTTCGAGACACCGATGAATTACGGCTTATCGACAGAAATAATGGAACAACCTCTGTGATCAAGGACACAAAGTTAATCAGACGTCCTAGAGGGATTGCCGCTGCCAATGGTGCGGTTTATGTTTGCAGTGAGGGTACCAACTCCATAGTACAATTATCATTCGAGGGTGGTATCGCGGACAGTCGGAAAATCGCCAACATGAAGGGTCCATCTTCCATCGCAATTTCACACGACAATCGCAAACTTATATTGGGTAACGATACCACAAAAGAGCATAAGGTAATGTTGTTTGACCTAGGAACAAGGTTTACCAGTAAAAAGCCACAACAAGGTGTTCCAATACAGGACGTATTTCAAAGTAGTGTAAATATGATAAACATATAGAGCCTGAATTATGGAGGAGCGTATTTGTTGAAATGTACAGTAAAAGTAGAAAATTTTTTGAGTAGCACAATAAATCAAGATTAGCTGGAATAAGCACTTATGCCAACAACGTGACCGTATTTGACCCAAAATGATAGATGGACGAGATCTTAATTCCCTTACTCAACAATAACCCACTTTGACGCATCTCATGTGGAAGACAATGTGTATTATTGTTTCTAATAATTAACTGTGTTCGTGCAAAAATTATTAAGTAAACGTTGGTGTTGCTGCTGTTTTTGTTATTCTTGTTTCAAAGGTTCTTTTTGGCTTTTTTTCTATGTAAACTCAAAGCCATCGTCTGTTGCTTCCACTATGGACTGGAGACACATTCCCATATCGAGCGGTCTACTGTAACAATGATTTCTATCTTATATCATAAAGAAAAGGGAGTTTACCTTAAATTTTCGTCGTCCAATATTGCTTTCAATTTGGATTATTTACAAATGGCTAAATTAACGGGTTAAAAGCATACGAGCAAAGATTGGACGAGGCTCTTTAAATTAAGTTCACATGATGTAAACCAATCAGTGCTTTTCAAGAATGAGTGTTTGAAAAATACCAAATACTCGCTCATTAAATCTATTTTTCTTTACAGCCAAAACGCTTACTCGAACGTATTCGAATGAATACAATAACATTTTATTGGTCTACAGCAATGGAAATCGTAGTTTCAAAATTCAAAAAGAACTGCTAAGATGAATACAGTTCGATTGAATGAGATTGTTATTTAAACTTTGTCATATCGAGTAAATTATTTCTCTGATCTAACATTTGCACATTAAGTGGCGTCGAAATCAAAAGACAGAAAGACGACGAAAAAAAAAAAAAGAATAAATGAGCTAAGTAAAATAATTTTATAAATCCAATCAAAACGAAAAAAAACATGGTTTCGCTTTAAAGAGAAGTTCAATTGTCAAAAGATCGATATATATATGTTCTATTGTATTGTGTAGTTTTGTCTCGTTTGTGCTTACACATATAGCATTTCTTTTCCATATCTATATGTATACACGAAAACACGGATTGTTAATGTTTCATGTATGGGTATATACTTCGATGACTATGAAACTTATGTGATCAAGCCATGAAGTAAACATGTGATATGCTCTACAATACAGGTGGCATAATACTTCAAATGTTTCTTTCTTCTATTGTTTTAGCTGGGTTTTTATTATCCTTTTTGTACATTAAAAACTATAGAATGAAGCGAAATTTTCATCCTTAGCATTTTCTCACTTAATCATGATATTGCAATAATTGCAATTAATCTTTGGTTCAATAACAACTGCTCGTAATAAGTCCTTCCTTTTTGTTAAAGACTTGCTAGAAGATATTGTCGTACACTGAACCATTGACATTACGTGTGTGAGTAGATATGACAATTTCGTTTGCAACCGACGACGAAAGGGTTAAATGGGTTTAAATGTCGTAATAAAGGATTGAAAGCCTCCAATCCGCAATCATGGAGATTCATATCGTATTAGTTAAGACCGCTCTCTGTTAAAATGGATATTTTACTACGTTCGTGCCGCGGTAAAACTAAACACCATGGTACCGTTTTACTTAACAACATTTGGGAAGTATTTACGTTAGTAAAAACTGATGAATATGGATAGTATATGTACCCATTATCAAATAATAACAACATTTAACCACTTTGTTGCAGACAGCTCTGGAAAACATTGTGGGTAAAGGAAAATTGCTCGCTAAGAACAAATTCTCATTTTCCCTCAAGGTTTTCTTCTTTATCTGAAGAATACTTTTCAATTTCATAAGAGTTTGAAATATCGTCTGTAAACTCTTTCAATTTGGGAAAGTCGAAAATTCGACGTTTGGGAAAGGGTTAGACGAGAGAACAATATTGCAATGTGACACCTCATTGGAAACGTCACGTAGAGAGGCGCTTCCAATAAAGTCTAACTTTGCAATATTGCTTAGACTATTGTTGGAATAAAAGGGAATGATTTGTTGAACTTACGCAATTTTTAAGCATAAAATGTTTAATAAAACGATACCTATATAGTATTCATTGCCTATGAAGTCAAACAATTACTCCCTTTTACTGCGTGCAAAAAAGATGTGCGACAAAATCAACTTTCGATACCTCTGTGACAAAAGGATAAATTGCTCATGATGAGCAATTTGTTCTTTTGTCACAAAGGTTTCTATCAACTACAACGAGAAACATTTTTCACAAGTTATAATAGTCCTCTTCTGTCCATTTGCTCATAAAGGTGAACCTATGCTATTTTTGAAGATGTACTTTATCTTTTTAGAGCGAATATATGAATGAAATGATAAGATAAGATAAGTTAATGACTTCATAATTTCATTTTGTTAACACAGTCTTGTTCTTCAAACTTGAGCTACTCGGTAAGAATATTTCATATAAAATCACCCTATGTAGCCAAATGTCTGACTAGAGGAGACACATTTTTCGAAAAACGTTTTGTTCTTTTTTCTTCGTAATTTAGTGCCCTTACTCAACACGCCATTTGACACTTTGTCACTCTGTATGTTTGACTCGATAAAAGACAGAAGATTGAGCTGTCAGATTATGTAAGATTTGCATAATTAGTCCATTTTTTCTCAATGATTAGTTTTCGCTCATTTAAAATATGCAATATAACTTGTCTTTCATGGGGTACAGCGCTAGTAAGAAGAGTTATTTCTTGTTTCCGTCAACGGCACCGAAAACAAACTTTTTTACAAACTTGAGTTGTTCGGTAAGAATATCTCTTCCATAACACCATATGCAGCCAAATACCCGACTAGACGTGACATTTTTTCCCTAAAACGTTTTCTTCTTTTTTCTTAAGTCAAAGTGCATTGTCTTCTCCTATAAGTCATTTGACACTTTTTCACTTTGTTTGTTTGGCTGAAGACTGAAGAATGAGATGTCACATTATGTAAGAATTGATTGATTATCCACATTTTCTCAATAATTAGTTTTTCGTTCATCAGAAATATGTAATAAAGCTTTCATTTAAGAGGTAAAGCTCTAAGAAGAATAGTCATTCATTGTTACCGTCTACGGCACCGAAAACCACCTGCATCTTAGTTGTCTATCATAGATACAATGATAATACATGTCTGTTTAGCAAAATAAACAAAAAACTGGTGTATTCATTTTATTTCTCAACCCATGACAGAATCGTTTAATTAAGATTTAGTATATTTTTTTTACATATACATGTATATCAACGGTTTATTTCGTTAACAACTTTGCAGTATTATTTGTGCTTTGAAGTCATCGAAATGAACAAGAGCGTTGGGGAAACAGTCTTTAGAATGGATCGGTACTCACATCACGTGATGCAAGCATGGTGTGCCAGAAAGCAATGTTCATATAGGGAGTTTTCTATCAAAGTGCCGAAAGGCACAATCGCTTGTTACACTCTTTAATGAAAACACATGGTTGCAAGTGAACATGTTAATAATTATTTAGTGAAGAGGGTTGTTTAAAAAAGCTTTTTAACGTTCGTTACTCGGAATTAGAAATACGTGAGATAATTCCTTTAAAAGAGTTTACAAAGGACTTTAAATGTTTAATTCTCGTTTTGAATGAATGTTTTTCATTTGAAAGAGCAATCAAAGCTTTGAATGAAAGCTATCTTTTCAAATAAATCTGAAAGTTTTCTTATCTTAATTACATCTTTGTTTTAGTTAATGTGCAAGGACGAATTGCTCATAGGGAACAATTCCTCATTTTGTCCTAGTAATTTCAAAGTGTGGTTTCAACAGCTGTGTTTTGTTGAGAAATTGACGTCAAATGGGTTGACGTCATTTATGTAAAAGGAAAAGACAAAAAGAAAGGAGTACGTATTTAAAATGGTCACCGATTTCACTATAACAAGATGTTGCCTATCCACCCTTTGTTATAATTATATTGCTCATTCAGCATTGGACAACTCACAATTAACCATTTATGGAATGTTTAATTAATATCGAGGTTAACACCGACAACAGACTAACTCTTACACAAAATGACAGTTTTGTATCGTCAAAAAAAGAGATAACCAATCGAAAATTCGAAATAGAATTGAGATATTTCTTTCTGTAAGACAGCAGCTAATGTTTAGAAATGTTAAGTATGATAGCCTATGTGATGTGTTTCCTTTTCGCAATGTAGGTTCTAATCTCGTCTGAGAGAAGTACTCGAAAGCCTGATGTCATATCTGTATCAACTACAATGCATGTGTGATACATGTATATCTTTTCGAGGGCTTGGTGAAAAACTATAGTAATTTCTTCACTTTTGTGAAGCACTTACCGTAGTTTTGCACCGAGCCCTCGATTTGTACCCGTAAAACACGCGATGAGCTCACGTATTTTTCGTTCATGATATCATTCAAATGACGTCATGGTACGACTCTTTGCCACATGTACTACAGAGGATTTAGCAAACCATTCGCACCAAAAGATGCATTGCTCTCAATGAGCAATTCACCCTGTTGCCAGTATGGTTTCTACTCACAGCCATTTAAGATTGGTAGAATGTACTGTTCTAAATCAGTGTTCATGTTAGGCCAGTACACAGCTTCTCTGGCCTTTCTCAAGCAGTATGGTGTTTTTGTCGACTCTTTTTACTTTAAGTATTGCCCAATTACAAAATATAATAAGAGAGAAAAGGTTGACTAAATCTAAAACTTAAATTGTTGTCAAGAGTTTTGAGTCTGTCTTATTCAAAAGTGTTATATCGTTTATCATCCATTTACCACAATTTCTTGAACAATCGTCCATAGACGACCCGTTAAATCACGGAGCTTATTCGGTAAATGATAAAAATTAAAATAAGCAGGAGATAGTAAAATGAGCACTGGTGAACTTACTGTTTAAAACATATGTTACACAGGAACGAAATACCCGGTTTCAAGTTTTCAAGTTTTCAAAAGCGTTTTTTTTCTTCGTGGTGATACCCCCCCCCCCCCTCACACACACACACACACACGTCATTTTATCATGATTTTTGAAGAGTTCAGTTGTATGTATGTTTTACTCACAACATATATTGTAGAGAATACACACTATCTCTATACTCTGAATCCGTTGACATAGTGCTTAGCAGACATAGTATTAAGGTAGCAGTAAACACTAACGGGCCTTCGTTTGGGACGGCAGGAATACCTCTGTTAAGTCTCACTTCACTGAGTCGCGAAAACAAAACGGACGAAAGCAATATTTACACAAAAATCTGAACAGTTATCATAGACCTTATTCCTTGAGCAATAACCGGTCATGATCGTGGCAAAAATACATCTGTCCGAGGCCCAATTTTGACACATTTTCAACTTCTATACAGAATTTCCTGCGAATACAGAAGGTCCATCGCCACTGTTTGCGCTTTCCACACATTCCAGGGATACAACTTATCTACAGAAAAGTGGCGCACGACCACGAAGATTTTTGCAATCGTCCAATGTATGTACCCACCTGAAAAATGCACTATTTTGACGCCCTTTTCGGTGTTTTTCCAAAGCAGCCGATAAGTTCCAGTATTGACACTTTAAATGCAGAAATGTGTGTAACCAGCATATTCGTAGTTTTCAATATACTAATGAAACTTTATAACAACATTTACATTCAATAAAAAGCATAACAATGTCTCAGCACTGCTTATTATCAAGAGTTTCTCCTTCAAGATCGAAACTAAAGGTCAATTAGTGTTTACTGCCCTCTTAAAGGAATAGAGATTTTTCACATTCAAGTGCGCATGCGTAAAAGGGATCCGCAATTTAAACGATTTTAAAAGAAGGGATAAGGGGCCTCCGTGGCCTAGTGGTTAGAGTACAGAACTTGAAATCACATGGGCCCCTCTCCGCGTGGGTTCAAATCCTGAGAGGGATATGGATTTTCATGAGAGGCAGTCTCCCGACTGACTTACGGAATGCCGATGGTTCTACTCACCTTGACCAGCCCTTGTGGGCAGTTGAGTATGGGGTCTTCCTCCATCATTAAGAGTCGGGCATCGCTATATAACTGAAATAATGTTGATGTGATGTAAAACCCATAAAAAAAAAGAAGGGATAAACTTACTTCCGGTCTTGACTTAACGTAACTCTTCGTGATACATATCGTTGGTTAACGTTAGAAGAAAGTTTCTAGTCTGTAACACTGTTCTTACAATACTGATATGAGTGTCCGTATCAAATAGATTCCAGTATGTCATTTGAAGGAATCTCTAATGTTTAATGGCTGTAAATCATTTCATCTTGATCATCTTCGACATTCGTCGCATTATGACGAAGTCATATATAAAAGCAATTCCTGCCAACGACACTTGTATATTCTATTTGCAGTATTGCGGACCAATACTCTTCATTTACAGTAAACAACACATTAATAAAGACGTACACAATGCCCGTCGATTAAATTGTGTTTTTAGTTCGGATAAGGGTCGTTTTGAACACTTTTATTTCTATTTTATACAGTCAAAGCTAATGAGTTCTGATATCTGATTTTTTAACTCATTAATCCATTACCTCATATGGAATAAGGTAAATGTCGAAATCGAAAGAAAACGCAGATGAGAATTATTAACTTTTCAAGAAAGATGTTTACGGTGTGGTATTTCGTAAAAAGCACCATGGTAAAGGGTTTTACGTTTATTTGGGATAACTTTACACTTAATTCCCACCCTAACTGTCTACCAACTGTAGACAACGTTTTCTTTTACTCGATGCAAACGACTTTAGAAAAGCTTTATTAACATGTCAAAAACGTTCAGTTCTGCTCTTGTGATATGTGAATAGACTGAACAAGCATTATGGCAAAAGGAGAAAATGCTTGTGAAAAGTAATTTCACCTTTTGCCACAATGCTTTTTAAAAGTCGTCTGGTACGGGAAGCCAAAACATGACGTTAGATGGAAATGTGTTAAATAAATGTTACAGGTGTTTTAAAACGTATATACATGTTGGAATAAAGTTGCGTACTAAGCCTGATTACTAATAACGCGAGATTTCAAAACCGACAAACCCTCCTTATTCATGACATCATAGTATTTAGAAAGAACCAATGTAACTTAAGAAAGAGTAATGAGTTATTTCAATTGTCCATCACTTGAAGATCGTGATGATTAAGCACAATTATTCAAACATTAACAGCTAATGTCAGACCTTTGACATTTGGTCAATCGGTGTCAAACGTTTTGTTGTATGGCTTTTTAATGTGCAACATCGAACTATCCATTTAACACGATAACTTTTTGAGCATAGTAAAATCTTTGAGGTAACTGCTGAATCTTTCGTTGGTGCATGTTTTATCTGCGGTATCAATCGATTTCCAAGTAACAGCACTGCCACTTAGTATGGGACATAACATGATTTTCAACAATCTTGGGTGTACTTAGTTTTATTAAACTTCAATGTTACATTCTGCACATTTACAATTGATATACACATGTTTATATGGTAAAAGGTACATTGATAGTAAACCGTCCATGTAATTGAGAATTTACCAGCCTGTATGTTTAGTGCTTGAAATGAAGAAAGAAGTATGGTTGTTAAACACTTAAAACGCATTTGTCATATGTTATACTCCACGGGGTACTGTTAACATGTATAATATTTATACATGTTCCTTAAAGTTTAACTCAGTTTCTTAAATATTTATGGGACACTAAGTAATCAAATTGGTTTATTTTATGAATTAATCCTCATGATATACTCTATTATATTCATACACCATATGATTTGTTTTTCATTCTGTGTATGTATGATGGTGTACTATGTACTAGTCGTAAAATGAAAGTCTGTTCTGTTCTGATCATAAAGTGTATTTTGGCAATGAGGCATGCGAACGGTTTGACTTTCAGAATAAGTAAAACATGTTTCCCAATCAAGACAAACCCGTCGTTTGAATTCTGTTTTGAACTGCTTTATTTGGACCAATCTTGAAATTACCTACAGAGCACGTGTATGATTAAAGACAAAAACAACTGCAGAATAATGTGAACTGTTGAGAAAACTTTCGTTCACGAACCGCAATCAAACCTCTGTGTTTTTGGATATCAGATAGTCGCAAGGGCCAAGGGATATCGTTTACAGTTGACTAGCTAAATTCGAAATCACAATTGTATTAAATATGAAGAAACAGTCAACAATAACTATTTAATTCCTACTACAGATATTCAATATGCAAAAATTATTTAACTTATAAACTCTATTTTTACAGTTGCATGAAGGTGTTATGACTAAGACCTTCAATGAATGTGATTGAATGACGAGAGTGTCAATATACAGTGAGCCCTCGTTTATCCGGACTCCGATAATCCGGATGTCTCGCAATCCGAACGAAATTGTAAGGGAACTGCATTATTTGAACAGTTTGTTACAGACGACTTTTGAAAACATTGTGGGTTAAGGAGAAATTGCTCGTGACGAGCAATTTCTCCTTTTCCCACAAGGTTTTCTGCCATATTTGAAGATTAATTTTGAATTTCATCACGTTTAGAAATGGTGTCTGCAAACTCTTTCAATTTGGGACGGTCGACAATTTGACGTTTGCTTAAGGGTTATAAGTATACACGTGCTTACAGACAGTTTATGTCTTAATGTGTATAAGAACATGCTTTGCTTTATCAGTCCGGATGATTCGGTAATCCAGATATTTTGATGGGAACGGACGTGTTCGGATTAACGATATATCACTGTATCATCATCAAAGCATTCCGTTTAGAACTGAGCTTTGATCGTTTCCTGTTCATAATGATTACATGAGATCAAAGACCATTTGCAAATAGTTTTAATGAACCATAAAGTTGATATATAGATAAATGAATTAAATGAAAATAAATAAATAAATAAACAGATGAATAAATAAACAAACGAGAAAGTATTTCATAACAAGAATATTGAAATACAATGACCATGATCATAGTATGATTTGAAAGGGTGCGGCGCTTTGTCTGTACACAATCTGAACACATCGGGTTTATCCAATAGAAAACACCTCTGAAATAATAGGGATGACGCCATATTGCTTCCCGCGAGAATGACGTCACTTTCTTTCGTTTCTAAAAATAGATCTTGAATGTAAAAACAAAAAAGTCGTTAAATTTGATTGAGGAAACAAGGATACATGTCACAACAATAAGTTCGCCATTTGGTATGAGTTACTGATCAAAAGTGATTAAAAAGAATGTCCAACGCTTCCAAACACATTGAACTACTTAACGTGCACGCTTAGAAAATGTGTTAATTGGCGGATGCCGAATTACCCGAAAAATTGTAACCTTATATCAGAGCAATCGGAACTACTCGGGTATTTCCGTGAGCTGTGAAATACACCTCGGATATAAGTGTAGGGTTACAATTTTTCGGGTAAATCGGCATCCGCCAATTAACACGTTTTCTAAGCGTGCAAGTTAAGTAGTTCAATGTGTATGGAAGGGTTGGGCATCCTTTTAAGTAATCTTTTTATCAGTATCCCATACCAAATGGCAAAATTGTTGTTGTGACATGTTTATTTGTTTCCTCAATCAAATTTAAAGACTTTTTTGATTTCACCTATAATATCTATTTTTAAACACGAAAGTGAAGTGACGTCATTCCGTTGGGAACCAATATGGCGTCATCCCTATTATTTCAGAGGTGTTTTCATTTGATAAACCCGATGTGTTCAGATTGATATCAGAGGTGTATTTCACAGCTCACGGAAATACCCGAGTAGTTCCGATTGGTCTGTACAGTGATATCTCGTTAATCTGAACACGTCCGTTCCCAACAAAATGTCCGGGTAACCGAATCATCCGGACTGATGAAGCAAAGCATGTTCTTATACACATTAAGACATAAACTGTCTGTATGCCCGTGTATACTTATAACCCTTAAGCAAACGGCAAATTGTCGACCGTCCCAAATTGAAAGAGTTTGCAGACGACATTTCAAAACGTGATGAAATTCAAAAATAATCTTCTGATATGGCAGAAAACATTGTGGGAAAAGGAGAAATTGCTCGTCACGAGCAATTTCTCCTTTACCCATAATGTTTTCAAAAGTCGTCTGCAACAAACTGTTCAAATAATTCGCTCCCTTACAATTTCGTTCGGATTGCCAGACATCCGGATTATCGGGGTCCGGATAAACGACGCTTCACTGTATTACAAGAAGGGTAAAGTCATCTGGGCAAAGCATCACCCTTGGCACCTTGGCAACTCTGTCCTTCTCACTCAAATAGAACCAAACCTATTCACTTCTTCCCTTAATGTTCAAACGTGACTTAATCCAAGAGTGTGTCCTTATCGAATATATCGCAAGGAAATCATTGGGGTACAGTATGGCCCACTGATCCAGAAATTACGTTTACTTCGGCAGTTTCCGTACTGTGATCTATATCCCGGGACTGGTGATACCGAACCAATCGGCGAGGACCGTTAACCCTTAGAATGCTGGGTAATTTTCTAAAAATAGATTTTTGTGTCGTCTGCTTTTCAAAACCTTAAATCACTGCTTAATTTTGTTGAGGAAAGATACTCAGAAAAGCAAGCAGGTTAAATCACAGGCCAGCCGCCAAATTACTTGGCGGCTGGTCTGGACCTTACCTGTTTGCAAAAGCATGAAGTCGGTTCCCGCACTATAAGGGTTAACAGTCGGATGCATGAATTATGTACGGAAACCACCCAAGCGTTACCATGGGTAACATTTGGTAGGTACGAACAGGTCCCTGATAAAATCACGTGGGGGCATTATCGAAAGGGCTTTTGAGTGGGAACATTTTCCAGGTCCCTTGATAAAATGGTTTTTAAAAGAGCAGCCCATCAAATATTTAACTCCCGTTCAGCTTTCTCCCTTTTGTTGAGTAATACAATGTTCATTGACGGCAAACAAATCCAGATATTCGGTCCTATTCGGCTTTTATTCGGAGCGTTATGACTGTAGAAAGGAACTTTTCATTTAAGGCCTGTTCTTAATACATGTACAACGGGTTTTCTCCTATGTCTAACCGTGACAGATATCTGTTTCTGGTTTCAAACAAAAATATGTTAAGAATTTGTGCGAAAGTGTTGTAAAATCTTACAGAGACGTATGTTTTTATGACACAGCTCTTTTATTAATACAAGTTTACAAATGCAAGTGTAAAGGTTTAGTGCATGTATATAAAGGTATTATCTCACTAGAAAGCATAATTGTATTATTATTATCTTTTATCACTAACTTCACGGACATATCTTCTATATATAGCTGTACATATTTAGATAGGCTAGATATATGTACGTTCGACGACTCATTAAATTTCTATCGTCTCGGTCCACTTTCTGTTAATGCATATCCATAAACATTTGCAGGAAGACTTCCGAGGTCGGTTCGTCGTATCAAACTCTTTTCTTAGAGCAATTAGCTGTTAAAGTAAGATACGGTAAAAACACACATTGCAAAAAGAGGGACCGTTTACGTTCGGGAATTAAACCATTTATTCGACAATGAATTTCCTATCTGTAATTTTACCATTGTATGTTAATTTTCTTTTTCAATTGTAATGTATAACCAAATACGACATTGGTTAAACTGTACTTCACCATTCAAACAACACGATAAGGAATTTGGTGGCATAGCTAAAAACGGGTAACAGATGAATTTCAAGAAAGTTTTTGTGCTTGTCCAAGGCAAAACTTCCGTTGTTATTAAGACTCTGCAATACGTGTGTTCACAACGCGCCTCTCAATTCAGTAGAAGGGACGAAGTAGCTTTCGTTTTCTATCCCACATTATTTCATTTAAAAGCTGACTTTTGCACATGCATATTAAAGCAAATAATTGATAAAATATGCATGTCGTGTGACAATGAGCAATGCGGGTAAAGAAGCAATTCCCCATAAAAACATAACAATGATTTATTGGTGTTTGATCGAATTTCACAACAGACTCGCATTTCAGTAAGCATGAATTAACACTTTCTCCCATTAGGGTGTTTATGTCTAGTCAAGATTTAAAGCAGCAACAGAAAAAAATATAACATGAACGGAAAATAGTTTCTTTATGATTTTGGATATGAACATTTGTGACCAATAGATAAATTGCTCATTATGAGTAATGCATCCTCTTGTCACGGCAGTTTCCGAAGTATCATACGATGCGACAAAGTAATGTATCATTCAGTTGTAAGCTTTGTATGCATGCATTGCTCTGAGGGTATCTTCTATCAAGCAAATGTCCCACAATACAATGTTTCATTGATAAACATGCTTAAAAAATGATTCATATAACAGTTCAACTATTTCCATGACCAGAAATCCATGAGTTGTCTCGACATTGGCTCAATATCTCCAGTAGATAACGATGACCAACTTCTGATTCAGGGGGACACGTTATGCAACGCTTCGTAACAGATACATTTGTAGCGTTAGCTAGACAACCATTGCAACTCAGAGTTTATCAAGCCAACGATCCTTTGTCAACAAGCGATGAAGGCGATGCTAGGAAGCATTATGTAGCGCTTAATATCATTGAGTAATAACCATTATAATACATCGAGACGAAAACAGAAAATTGCATGAAATAAAGAATTACTGATTCGTTTGAATTCTAAGGGATGTTTGAGTAAACTGCATAGTAAAGATAGGCTAATCTAGGATCGAGCTACTCCGAATGATCCAGACGTTGAGAGTTCATTCTACATAGTTACAGTTTGATTCATCCAAGTTAGGATCGGGCTACTCCGAATGATCCATACGTTGAGAGTTCATTCTACATAGTTACAGTTTGATTTATCCAAGTTAGGATCGGGCTAGTCCGAATGATCCATACGTTGAGAGTTCATTCTACATAGTTACAGTTTGATTCATCCAAGTTAGGATCGGGCTACTCCGAATGATCCATACGTTGAGAGTTCATTCTTCATAGTTACAGTTTGATTCATCCAAGTTAGGATCGGGCTAGTCCGAATGATCCAGACGTTGAGAGTTCATTCTACATAGTTACAGTTTGATTTATCCAAGTTAGGATCGGGCTAGTCCGAATGATCCAGACGTTGAGAGTTCATTCTACATAGTTACAGTTTGATTTATCCAAGTTAGGATCGGGCTACTCCGAATGATCCATACGTTGAGAGTTCATTCTACATAGTTAAAGTTTGATTTATCCAAGTTAGGATCGGACAGGAAACCATATTGGTACCAATATTAGGTTTCCAACCACCTGGAATAAGAAATTCGTCAATTATTCATGGAGCATTTATATGCGTACAGCATGAATATTTTAATGTACACTTGTGTATCCTCATCGCCCGCGTTGAAGGCAAAATCAAGTAAACAACCACAACAGAAGGCCAAAATAACTAATGACAACGCTATGATCCTTGTCAAGATAATTAAAGCCAGTATTGAAGGCAAATCAAATAATCGACTAACAATAGGTAGCCGTAATAATTTTTCAAAACTATGTCACTCACACTCGCTGCTACAGCAGACAAAAAAGGATTTACCGGACTTAATCCAACTTCCGTAAAATAACCGGATCGTCCTTCTCAAAGAGTGCACTTCAAAAAACGGATTACGTAAACAATGCTTATGATAAAGTCCGAATAATCGAAAAAAATCACGTTTTAAAATGGCATAGTGTTTGCCAGTTGTTTACAAAGGGAACGAGTGAAGAATGATGTTCTTTGGCCGGCTGGTACCTGGGGGCTCTTCCCTTAGTTGGATAGCCATTGACAACCCATTCAAGTAACATGAAGAACCGCGTATAACGGAATAGCCTTATTAAGCACTGTGAGGGGAAAGTCGTCGTTTCCAGATAAAACTATTTATCGTTTTATTTGCAAAGTATAAATGGTATAAACAATGCTTATTTTTACATGTACATATTTTTTGTACAACTACCCCGTAAGAGAAATATAAAAATGAGGGTTAATATTGTGAACAACAGCCAATCTGTGCACAGCCGCCACTCTGGGTACTTCCCTTCACTGGCTGTTGTACACAGATTTTACTGTATTTCGTTATATGAATAATCCCCCAAATGCATACAGCATAAAAATGATAACTATAACCAAAAATAATGATGATAATGATAACAATGTTAATACATGCAATTATCAAAAAAAAAAATGATGATAATAAAAGCACCATTCACTACCATGATTATACCATCAGTAGGATAACAAGGTCGTTTCCTTTATTTACAGTTAAAAACTCGTTTTTCGAGAAGTCGTTTACTTTGACGTCATCCGAGCGTTCATCAAACGGTTCGTATCATTAGATCGATAATCATTCGTATGTGTCGCTGCTCCGTTATGTAGCGTCGCATCCCTTTCCCAAACAATAACGACATTTTGCCACTTTGTTGCAGACGACTTTAGAAAACATTGAGGGAAAAGGAGAGATTGCTCGTAACGAGCAACTTTTTCCTTTTTCCCACAATGTTTTCAGGCCTATCAGAAGATTATTTTCCAATTTCATCACATTTTGAAATGTCGTCTGCAAATTCTTTCAATTTTGGACAGTCGAAAATGTGTTGTTTGGGAAAGGGTTATGCAGCGTCTCATTAGTTTTGTTCAATACCCCATGAACGCAAAACAGCTGAACGTATTCGCGATCTTATGCGCCAAAAGGAAATATATGCCATTTCCATATGATGTTAACCATGTTCATTTCTTGACATAATTCAATGTATAACATTATTCTGCGGACAACACGCGCAGTGAGGAAAACGAAATTTCTCGTGAAGAGAATATTTTCCTTTCTTCGGTGTGATTCTTTTTTTTGTAATTTATTTATGATATTCTGTAGCAGGTGTAGCATCACTACTCAGTATCGAATTCGAGGTTAGGACAATTGATGACCTCGTGATATTGTGTCTTACAGCTTGAAAAGACACAAAAGATAAAGGTCGCCACTGATTGCCTAACGCGACGATAAAGTAAACGAGTTTCTTTTAGAAACTGAAAGGAAACATTTAGCATGACAACACCAGCGAATAAATATCGATAACTTTGTTCTATTCATTATATTTTATACCAGTATTTAGCCAGGTATCAAACAGTCTTGGGTAAAAAGTGTTTGGTAAATACTCTTTACTCCGAAAAGGGTCCTCACGCTTAGCACCTGTTAAAGAAACACCTCGGTATTTTCGTATCGCCCATATGTTGCAGAAAGCTAACCCTTGACACAAAACTGTGTCGCCCTATTTTTTATACGACTCCTTTGTACGCGAATTCTAAATCTGGGTGAGGGAGTCTGTTCTTTGATCCGTGTTCCAAAGCTTGTAGTATGATTCGTTTTCCATGATATGTTCATATGTTTGTTTAACCCTTTACCAAACACCAAATTTTTTACTGTCCAGAATTGAAAGACTTCGTAAAACGACATTTCAAAATGTGATGACATTAGAAAATAATCTTCAAGCAGAGCAGAAAACATTGTGGGAAAACGAGAAATTGTTCGTGTATGGTAATTAACTATTGACAGCTAATGTATATTCATCGCACATGCTTTTCCAAACAAAATATTTGTAAGACGTTTGAAAAAATTAACCCTTGTTGGTTACCAATAGTTAGCATGGACCAAACATGGTTTAAACATATACTTTGCATGCTTAATATATAGACCAGCCAAGAAGAGGTGTATGCCTTCTTCATTGCATAACAAATATCAACACACATGTATTCCTCTTTAAAACCCAAGTATTATAGCTATACAATATACAATACGCCTTTTTTCAGTTGAAATCCTGACGGAAGATAGTACTTGACCAAATCTTATCGTTTATTCAGCCTGCTAGATATATGTATATAGATTTAGATTAACAAAGTATATACCCCCCCCCCCCTATATTTCATAATTTACCATGGTTACAATAAATATTATGAACATTTAAAATATTTAAAAGACATTACAAAACAATGTGATTCAAATTTTTAAACATATAAAAATATATGAATGCTAAATGAGACTTTTTGGGAAGAATATGCAGAACATAGGAATCGGTTGATAGTTTTTGAAAAGCTGTTACAAAAGATACTTTTATTTCAAACAATTTACTCCGTCTTTTGAACCGGCGGGTACATCGCCATGTGACCATGATAGCTCTGTGTGTTATCTTCGACAAGTGTCGGTCCGTTGGTAAAGTATTATGTACAGAGCATTAATCACATTTCACGTCTCCGGCGTCCACAATACATTGGGGCGGGGAGTAGCTGTCAATGGCCGCACTTTTACTGTCATCGCTACTCGTCGATGCGATTTCTATTATAACCCATTACAAAACAATAACGACATTTGACCAGTGTGTTGCAGACGACTCTGGAAAACACTGTGGGAAAAGTAGAAATTGCTCTTAACAAGCAATTTCCCCTTTTCCCACAATGTTCTCTGCCATATCAGAAGATTATTTTTTTCAATTTCATCACATTTTGAAATATCGTCTGCAAATTTGGGACAGTCGAAACTTTGGCGTTTGGTAGAGGGTTAAAGTCTTCTTCAACCCGCCAAAAATCGCGAAGCGATTATTACTTGCAGGCGCAAATTTGGAACAGTTTATTAGTTGAGAATATTTGTTAACGAGCAGAAATTGCGTATTATATACATAAAAAACGACTAACCTTGTTTTTATATCTCCATGTACATAACTCATTTTCCGTTTAACAATATTTGACAATATCAAAATTCCTACTGTAATGATGAATAAAACAAACTTAAATTAACCCCACCTGTATTAGGTTATTTTAATCATAGAAAGTAACTCAGAGACCCGTGTTGCCTGGGTGTGACGAGTTAAGTATGATGATCATTTGACTTAAATGTGTACACATGTCACTATAAAAGAACGATTTCCTGGCTTGTTTTTTGTTTTGTCTTTTACTATTTAACTGGCTCTTTAAGGGACTCTCTCTATCAAAATCATACGTAAACAGACAAATGAATGTACATGCCTGAAAACCCTCGGTAGAGAAATCACAGTCAACAGGCACAAACGACCTATTAACATCTCTTCGGAGTGTTAGACATAACGCCGTTATAAAGCATGGGTTAACATATACCTCGCGAACAGGAAAGTTGATGGTCAAGTCATGCGGGGTACATAATGTGGCTATTATTGGTAGAAGTAGGAGAAAAAAAGCAAAAATGCCTGTGGCGTGGCCATCTTGTTCGGACATAAGATCGTAATTATTTGTCAAGTGATTCTCGCGACTGGGTTTGAACGAAACAAAAACAATCAAAATGATTTGGTTATGTTGTAATTTAAGTTACATCGAAGAGGAGTTTCACTTTGTTTTTGTATGTATTTGTTTTGATAACCAATGGAAAATGTATTTGAAGACGTTTTACTATAACATATCAAATATATTCAAATTTATTGAATGTTTGAAAACAATGACTAAAAACAAAAAAGAGCTAAAGTGCGTATATTCTACCGTTGTTTCATTATGAGAGGGTACCCTTGAAACGGTCGTTGACTCTCGCCAATAAAGAGGACAATGTCGTGTGCCATACACCAATATCGCACATGCTCCTCTCCCTGTCTTTAGATATTTTAGATCCATTCGCTTCATAACTCTCGCGATATTTTATTTAGCCGTTCCTATTCTTCGTCTGGAGTACTAGTCCCACCTAGTTATTAATGGAAGCACGTCCCATCTACTATTGTTTAGTGAATAACTTATCTATTTAATATCGATTGTGATGGAAGCCCGGAACTAATTAATCCCGCTCTTGATGACTGCTTCCTTGATGCGAAACCTGTATTCTCGCCGATTTGTTTGGTATTCGCCTGGCGGGGATCGAACCCAGGACCCTCGGTACAAGAGGCGAACGCTCTTCCACTGTGCTACACTCGCCATCATTATATCGACTATCGTTGTGAGATAAAGCAAAACATAAGAAGCATCGACAATCCGTAACATACGCAGAACTCCCTTCATGGTAACTGCGTTATTCGTATTGGCACAATCGCCGTGGTTCCTGGTCCGTGCGTATACCTCTCACTAAACTGGCCTGCGAACCGGCTTCTCATCGATCAAATATAGAGGCCGGTATGGTACAACTCTACCAGGCAGAAATCAAGCTGGAAACGGAAGGAAGGAAAATAGTATACTGTGCTTAGAGATGAACGTTAGCCGATTCAAACGAACGGTTGAACGTAAACGAAGTTTCTTTCACGGAAATATTGGTCAAAATGTTTCAAAATTGAACATTTTACAAACATTTGAAACAAATTAATGGATAATTAATAAGTAATAAAGGGCTTTCCACTTCAGAAATTGAAAAGCAATGATTCAGGGAAACAACCGTTTCCTTCTTGTTATCGTATTTTGGAACTTTGCATGCTGACCAATCAAATCGCTCAGAATTTTTAAACTGTCTGTTGTCTATCCTGTGGAACTTGGCGGAACAATCAGACAGCGGGGGACCAGTTTAACACTAAGCCTTCTTTAAAGACTACGAGCAGAGGTCCAGGGCGTATAAAAGGCATCTTCCCTATTTTAAATTTCTTTATAACCATGAATATATCCCAAAACTTCAAAGTCACGCCAGCTTTTTGGGTTCCTCTTTCAACAATTCCAGCAAATAAAACTTCCCAAAACTAACAGGCCTATGTATCTTCCTAATTCAAGGGGGGAAAGGCCCTGCCGTGTGTAAAGGGAGAAAGGGTCAAATGCCCTTCGTTTATGCTTCACTGTTATTTCATAAAAAAGAGAAAGCTATGCCTCGTTTAAGTGCTATGGGAATTTGAACGACCATGGATTGACTGACTGGCATGTTAATGCTCATTCTAGTGCAAGACTTACAATTGTATGGTTGGTGCGTCTGATTACACACGCCTTTGTATGCTAAACGGGATGCGTCGGTTTTTAATGAACGATTGTAATTATAATTCAATTAAGATAAAATTCCAGACTAGAGTTAATTATGTTTATGGTATCTTCAACAATGAAATTAGAAATCAGATGGGTACATGTGTACTAAATGAACTATTTTTGCAGGCGGTCATCGTTTATTGTTCTGCAGGGGATGTTACGCAAACGATACGCACTCGTTATGACGTTTTACTTCTGTGTTATTTCTAAAATTGCATTATGTATTACATGACGTGGATATCATGTGACCAATGTAACATGTATGACCGAACAAGATGGCCGCACCATAGATATGTTTGTTTTCTCATCTACTTTTGCAAATGATAGCCACATTATGTAACCTGTATGAGTTCACCATCCAATTCGACGGGCGCGAATGACCCAAAACATCGGTCGTCGACTGCAATTCCTCTGCAAAAACACCTGTTCCATCATGGACACGGCCATCTTGTTTGGCCATAATATCATAAACATTGTCACATTAGTCCCCCGCTTATTACAGCAGTGTTAGTATGTGTTTGTAAAAAGTGTTGTTTAGACAACAAACTTTGTAAGTTTACGTCTGCATTTATTGTTCGTATTCGTGTACGTAGTCTAACTTAACTGCTGTGGATCATGCCAACTCCGACGTCATTTAGGATACTATCCATGTTCATCAGTTCCGACTTACGCAAATATCTTCCATAAGATTCTTAAGTAAAATGGTACACAAATAATTAAAAGATGGTTACATATACATGTATTAAGATTTGTTTCCAGTTCGTTTGCAAACCTAAGTCAGATTCGGATAGAACTGTAAGGACACTATACGCTTGAACAATGAATAAAAAGAAAATAACGTATAGGCCTATAGTCTACGGAATCAGTCGTTCTGAATCTGTCTCACCGAATTGCTTACCTTGAGCTCAAACTAAGCAATTCCTTTACATAACATATGCATCCCAAAAGGTATATGCTAAGGACTCTTTAATGATAAATGTTTAGGCCTACCAAAGATTATCGAATATTAGAACAGAACAGAAAAGAACAGAACAGAAGTTTATTTCATGATGCGAACACTTAAGGTTCATCTTCATTAGAACATATACACATACATGACATAATTGACAATACATACAAATACA
This sequence comes from Cerastoderma edule, assembly GCA_947846245.1. Classification (NCBI taxonomy): domain Eukaryota; kingdom Metazoa; phylum Mollusca; class Bivalvia; order Cardiida; family Cardiidae; genus Cerastoderma; species Cerastoderma edule. The sequence continues at coordinate 25,316,268 of OX401406.1, forward strand.
TACTTATAAACATACAAAAAGCAATGCCTCATAGATAAGAAGTAAACAATATAGGGCAAGCACGAATTTGTCTTACTACATTTTAACTACAAAATCTGATTATCAAGTTGGCGTATTCTCTTCTCATCGTTTTTTATGTAATATATTCCTATGCTATTTAGATGAATACGAAAAGTGACGGCTCAGATCAACATGAGAGTGGATTGTACAGGGTGATCTGAAATGATATCTGACGCCTTATTTGTAAGGTATTTTTAACATGACACTGTTGTCTTCCTACTCAGATCAACGTGACGGGAATGCACAGGGTGATCTGAAACGATGTATGACGCCTTATTCGTAGGGTACTTTTAACATGACACTGTTGTCTTCCGACTCAGATCAACGTGAAAGGAATGCACAGGGTGATCTGAAACGCTATCTGACGCCTTATTTGTACTATTATGCCTTTCCAAAACAATAACTACATTTGACCACTTTGTTGCAGACGGCTTTAGAAAACATTGTGGAAAAAGGAGAAATTGCTCGTAACGAGCAATATCTCCTTTTCCCACAATGTTTTCTGTCCTATCAGTAGATTATTTTCCAATTGCATCACATTATTAAATGTCGTCTGCAAACTCTTTCAATTCGGGATAGTCGAAAATTTGTTGTTTGGGAAAGGGTTAACATGATACTGTTGTCTTCTGACTCAGATCATTGTGACAGGATTGTACAGGGTGATCTGAAACGATGTCTTACGCCTTTTTCTGTAAGGTACTTTCTACATGACACTTTGTTCCCTTTCCTGTCAGCATGTGAGTTATCGCGAAGAGTACGTCGATTATGATTTGTTTGACAGGTGTGTCATATTTAGGCGCGCAAATTTCTGATAACTGGGATGAGTGTTTATAGATTACTTTTACAATGTTAAAGAAACAAAAGCTTAATAACACTCTTATGATTAAGTAATTACAAACGAAATGGCCGCTTCTAAGTTGTGATAATTTGTGTACCGCGTATCATATTTTCAATTATATGGCAATACAATATGTTTAAGGTAATTTTTGAAAGTAGGTCTCGCAAACGTGAATGCCTCACTGATCTTGATAAGTGGGTATGTAAGGACCTTGACCCTTAGAATCCTGGCTCAATTTCTATGGATGGAATTTTGTGTCGGCTGCTCTCCAAAACCTTGAACATCTGCTTACTTTTGCTGAAGAAAGATATTCAGAGTAGCAAACAGGTTAGATCACAGGCCAGCCGCCAATTACTTGGCGGCTGGCCTGTGATCTAACCTGTTTGCATAAGCTTAAAGTCGGTTCCAGCACTGTAAGGGTTAATGAATATGAGTTCGAAAGGCATTAGGAGCCAAATTATATTGTGTGGATACTCATTGGGTTAGTGATGAGTACCCACTATGTAGGGTTCGAAGTAGCAATGGTATATCCTTCTCAGTTGATCCTCTGAATCGATATCTGGAATCGATACAGCGAACAGTTATCGGAAATATCCCTGATTTGCTTATTCTTTCCGGGTTTTCATTTTAGATCCGCATCGATATGATTGTTTGAAACCTTGGATGAAATATGCAACGTTGATAAAACGTTAGAAAACTGTTCGAGAGCATTGCGTTTTGATGGATATCTTTCGGAGACGCTTCCAATGACGTGTCACATTTCAACAGTGTACATTTATTTACGTTTATCAGCTTTGAGTAACGCAAATATTTAGTAAAACGTTACCTAGCTACTTACATCCATAGCACATATAACATCTATATCTGATAAAGATTAATTGAACACACTTACATAGAAAATCATAACTGTATTCAATCAATTACAATGAAACTGCTTTTCTCATCATGAATTCGTATTTGTCGTCTTCTGTTGCTTTTAATTCGGACCAGTCACAAATAGACTATATGAAATATTTAGTAAAGCATTACCCATGTCTCAAATACGTATTTCCCGCCAATTCTGCCAGCAGTCTTCCGTGCCAAAGGAGCTTCGGCGCGGGCGCGTTCAGAAAAACACACACGCTGAATGCGTCAACCAACGGGGGAAAACAAAAAAACCAAAGAAATGTATTCGGTTAGGGGAAGATGTTTTTTCAACAAATATTAATCGGATTAGTCCGTTCAGTAAAAGCACTCCTGGCGAGCGAACACAGGCGCACTTGGGGCTAAATGTCAACGCTTGGTGGCGTGTTAAAACGGGGCAGTCGTGTTCGGTCTCTGATACGTGAAACATTTAACTATTACATGTGTAATATTGAGCGCGATGGGATAGATATACGCTCAATTGGGAAATCACGTCGTCAGATTTGTGAATAACAGTTTTCCCCTGGATGGCCTCATAAGCCAGATAAATCATAGAGTGTTTCGCGAAATCCTGAACCGTAAACAGGGCTTTTTTGTGTTAGACAACAGATTCCCATAAAAGGTACCTTCCCAATTGGAAAGTTCTTTAGAATCATGCTGTCATCCCAAAAATCCAAAGTCATTCCAGCTTTTAGGCTTCCCAATTCAGCAATTTCAGCGATATAAATTCCCAAATACAACAGGCTAGGGCCTCTTCCCAATTGAAGGAAAAAAAGCCTTGGTAAATCGCAAAACACTCAATGAATGATCTCGGTTATTAGGCCATCAAGAGAATTATGTTGATACTGGCTGAAACCGCTTTCGACTGAGCCGGTGATAGGCGTTATCCGATGAAAAACAAGTAAGTTATAAGGAAAGTTTGACAAGTTTGAAAACTCGAAGCGAGGGTTCGCCGGCCTTTTTTCCTCAAATATGACAACGTGATTGAAACTGTTTGGTCTGGGTAAGTGAGATAGACAATTTATAATGAGAAAAAGAACCGTACCACACCGAATAATAAAGGTCGGTCATACACAATTAAGTACGAATCCGCCTAAAGATTCATCAAATAAAGACTTGTTGTCTAACATGCATGATCATAATAGGGCAATATAGGCCTACTTCATACTTTAAAAACTTTAAAATAGAAGCATTTTTTAGGGAAGGGGCATATTTTCTTTCGAAATATTGTCTGTCCACAAACTTTCACATAAAAAGTACTCATCGTGTGTTCGTTGCTTCTAGATAGAACAACGCTCTCTTAAAATCAGATCGAATTAAAGACAAAGCCCGATTAAAAGCTAGATTCGACTGCCTTTTACACAGGGTTCGTTTCCTTCCGGATAAACCAGGGCACGTTGTTTCCTTGGTTGAGGTAGCATATATCAAAATCATGCGCAATTTTATAGTTAAGAACGCACTGTCTTCTATATTGATTACCGTGATTCACATGTTTGATTACCGTACATCACCTTCTAAAAACTCCAATCATGTATTTAGCGTTCACTGTTTAGGGTGTAGAACTGTGTCCTATTAACCCTTTCCCAAACACAAAATTTTCGAATGTCCCAAATTGAAAGAGTTTGCAGACAACATTTCAAAATGTGATGAAATTGGATAACAATCTTCTGACAGGGCAGAAAACACTGTGGGAAAAGGAAAAGTTGCTCGTCACGAGCAACTTCCCCTTTTCCCACAATGTTTTCGAAACTCGTCTGCACCAAAGTGGTCAAATGTCGTTATTTTGGGAAAGGGTTAAATGATCTTTGTTTCTTTAATGAAATACCAAACGAAGTATCATACATGTATTCGGGCGATGTAACTTTAAACAAATACCTACAACGTTGCATAAATAGTATTCGGGTGATAATGCTTCAAAAATAAATTCCTTCGAGTAAATTGGCGACTGACCTATGATCTAACCTGTTTGCTACTATGAGTATCTTTCCTCGCCGAAACTGAGTAGATATTTAAGGTTTCGGAAAGCAGCGACACACATCTATTTTTAGGAAATAACCAAGCATTCTAAGAGTTCAAAGTCCACGAGTGCCTCAGGAGTATCCCTTCGAAACGTGAGATAATGCCAGCTATTGCAAGCAAGATGTGTAATTCCTGATTGTTCTTAATTGATTTCAATAGTCGAACCGGGTGAGTGATGAAAATATGGATTAAATCCGAAAATACTTCATGAATTAATAATCATTTCTCGGGGGACAAGGGGTAAACCCGCCACGCCGGGAAATGGTTTTCAATATCGTTATCGTCTGCTAAAGTGAGTTATTCAACAGAGAAATTGGAAATAACGATGCTGTGCCCTTTTATTGGAAAGGTTGACCGAAAACGTGCGACAAATTAATTACTTTCGTTTGAAAAATTCAAAGTATTTATTAAAGTAAAACGAACGTTTGATGATTTCAGACATCGTTTTTATTGATAATCCTTTTCCGACAGCGATTTTATCAGACCCACTTCCATTATGAGCGGATTCGGAATTTCTTATCTCATTGCTTCAATTTAAAACGTTAGGATTCTTTTTTTGTTGTATTAAAATGATGTGCACATTTAAACAGTTTAAGTGACAACTGATTTAGTTCATTAGTCCACACTTTGGCACATCGAAGGTTGAAGTCTTAACATTTAGAATGCTGGGTAACTCTCTAAAACTAGTGTATTGTGTCGTCTGCTTTCAACACCTGGACTATCTGCTTAATTTAGATAAGGAACGATACTCATAGTAGTAAACAGAATAATTCACAGGCCAGTATTTAATTTACTTGGCGGCTGGCCTGGATCCCACCTGTTTGCATAAGTATGAAGTCGGTTCCAGTACTATAAGTTTATGGAACTGCTACCGCAAAAAGATATATTGCTGGTTATCGTCTATGCAACCTTTTGACACAAAGTTATCAACCCAAAACAACATGTTAAGAATGAATTTATTCTTTACTATTTTGTCGTTTACTGATACTTTCGGTTTTGACTTGTTTAACTCTTTACCACCTGCAGACGACAGTTTTTCATTTGAAGCAGACGACTTTAGAAAAATTTAGTAAACATGTAAAAAACCGTTCATTTCTGCTGTTGTGATATGTGAATTGGATTGAAAAAGCACTGTGTCAAAAGGAGAAATTGCTTCTGTATGATGCGAATTGAACTCTATAGAAAAAGCATTCACGTAACAGAAGCCAAATCCGTAATTCAGACCCGAAATGTACAGAGGTCATTAAATCTTTTCCGCTCGCAGTCGACATCTTTTACTTGAAGCAGACGACTTTAGAAAGGCTTTGTAAACAAGTGATAACCCTTTCAGTTCTGCTGTTGTGATGAATGAATAAATTCAAAAAGCATTGTGGCAAAATGAGAAATTGCTTGTTACAAGCAATTTCTCATTTTGCCACAATGCTTTTTGAAAGTCGTCTGCTGCTAGCCGAATAAATGTAGCGTTAGGTGGTAATGCGTTAATAGTCAAAACGTTATATGTTTAGATCTTCGTTCTTTAGTAAACACTAGCATTACCTTTCGTTATCCGTGACCCCAGACTTAGAGGCAAACATGGCGACAGTATTGAAGTAATACCAGTGTATTCGAACGAGGACCGACGGGCTGTATTGTTGTACATGTCATTCGGGTGGCCCGGGTTGTCCAAAACTCAGCTCACATCAAAGGGCTCGTCTCTGTCAGAGTCACACGTCCCCCCCCCCCACCCCCACCATGTAAAGGTAGTCCGAATGATCCAGACGGAGATATGTTCGGCTATCATCCATTGACAACAAGAGGTTCTTGCGGGAAGCACTGAGGTTTTTGGTATGTAATCACATATGAGCAGCCCATTTGTGTTATTGGGAGTTGATTTGTATTGTTTCATGTATGTGAGCCCAATTGGGGCTTTCAACTTTTTTTTGTTTGGGACCACTTTTATTGGCGACCCTCATGTTGCTTATGGTGTATCTGCAGCCAGATATCGGCCAATTCATTAGTTCTTTATTAAGTTAACCCTTTACCAAACGACAAAGTTTCGACTGTCCAAAATTGAAACAGTTTGCAGACGACCTTTCAAAATGTGATGAAATTGAAAAATAATCTGCTGATAGGGCAGAAAACATTGTGGGAAAAGGAGAAATTATTCGTTAAGAACAATTTCTTCTTTCCCCATGATGTTTTCGAGTATCGTCTGCAACAAAGTGGTCAAATGTCGGTATTGTTTGGTAATGGGACACTTGCGTTCCTGTCTTCTTTTAGCTACGACTCTGCAATAACTCATTCTCCACGGTAACAGCTTGGATGATCCTAGTTAGTGTAAGGGTATCTGTCGATAGGAGCCTCGTTGTGTCACTCACTCGGATTAAAATCTCGGCACGTGCCAGTACGGGGCGGAGCGTGACTAGGCACACAACGCGCTGATATGTATCACATGTTTACCCGCCTTTTTTCTTGTTACGATTAAACTGTGGCACACGACAGGGAAATACTACGTTTTCATCAGATACATAAATTGATGTTACCCAAGTTCAAGTTCAAACAGTTATTCTCCTAAGTATAAAAGTGGTACAAAGCTAGAGCGTCGGCCTCTTGTACACAGGGTCCAGGGTTCGAATCCCGTAAGGCGAGGTGAAAACTTCAGGGACTTACAAACAAATAGGCGGGAATACTGGTTAAGTACCCAGGCAGCAGTCATCGAAAGTGGTTTTGAACAAGCTTTAATAAAGATATATACAGTAAGGGAAAGTGGCTAACCAATACACTTGACCAGGTGTTTAGTATATTTTAAAAGATATTTTTATCAAAACGACTATAGTTTAGATGTCTGTTAACCATTATGGATGAACATATGAGTTCGGTTTCCAATAAGACATATAAATGTCAGTTTTATGCAATGAAAGCCACAAATGAACTGATTTTACTTACAATGGCCGCTCTTCATTACATCTTATACAAAGGCAAGATGCTGTACCGACTTTTTTAATATTTGATTTCAGTTTTCAAAGTTTCTCAAATCCGTGAATAAGCACCTTTGATACAAATTATAATACAACTAAAAGAAGATGTGGTTTTTCTTATCGAATTGCGTATGGTGAGCCAATGTAGCAAAAGGAGTACTTGTCCATTAAAACACTTTGCATCCCCTACATTCTGTGTTGATTCCACACAACAGCAACGAACGGCATGCGTGACGGGTAACATTCAAGTTAAGGATTTCTATTCAAAAGAAGAAATCACCACAAGAAAATTACATCTGTTTAGTAAAGACACTTAATTTGATATATGGTGTTTCATTTCGATTTTAATAAGGTGAAAGGTGGGTGACAAGATATGAAATCGTGCTCGGTTATTCTTTTTTTATTTTCTTTATCCCATTCAAATACGTCTTTTCAATATTCCGTTTTAATTCAAAGACCTGTGACAATATGCCGTTGGATAATAGACGTATGTTCTCAAAGGGATAATGGGTGTTCAAGCACCCCATTAAACCATTAACCCACCTCATTGTGTGTGCCTTGCCACCAGAAAAACGGCGAAACAAACCTTCGACAGGGTGAAGTGAAGAGGCAGATCGGAATGTGCGTGACGCACATTCCGATCTGGGTCAACATTTCACGCATTTATGAGTCGGATCAAATAGAAAAATCGGTGAAATTAATAAAACAATATAATCCGATACAATACAAAATCTTTATTTCTCTTTAATCCTTTTACAGAAAACATGAGGATAAAATAACATGAAACATAATTTAAACGAGGCGTCTGTTTTGTATCTCTATCTCTATCTCTGGCTCTACCTCTTTATCTCTACATCTACCTCTTTATCTCTACATCTTTGTATCTACCTCTCTATCTCTACCTCTCTATCTTTATCTCTCTGGCTATACCTCTTTATCTCTACATCTATGTCTCTACCTCTCTATCTCAACCTCTCTATCTCAACCTCTCTATCTTTATCTCCCTGGCTCTACCTCCTCTCTGTCTCTACCTCTCTACCTCTACCTCTTTATCTCTACATCTCTGTCTCTATCTCTCTATCTCTATCTCTCTGGCTCTACCTCTCTGTCTCTACCTCTCTACATCTACCTCTTTATCTCTATATCATTATCTCTACCTCTCTGTCTCTACCTCTTTATCTCTACATCTCTACATCTCTGTCTCTACCTCTCTATCTCTACCTCTCTATCTCTACCTCTCTACCTCTAACTCTTTATCTCTACATCTCTATCTCTACCTCTCTATCTCTACCTCTCTCTATCCATCTCTCATATATTGATATCTCCATATATCACTATCTCTCCACTTTTACATCCCACTGACAAAATACGGTTTTAAAGTGAAAATTTAAAGATAAACTTGAATCAGATGTGTGATAAACGTATGCTCTTAAAGGGCGATGTTTGTTGACTTATGGAGTGGTTTCAAGAGAGAAAAGATGACATACTTATAAAAGAAAAAGAAAAAACGATTTAAAAAGAGTAGTGATAATTCGATTATACTATCTGTTGAGATGATAACCTATGTTTGTTGACTTATGGATATGGTTTCTAGTGTCGCGTCTAGGTGTGCTATTTATTAGCCCTGTCCATTGCCCACGCATAGTCGTCATCGTCAAAATTGGCGTTACGTTTGAACAACCCCATTACAATGTCCGAAATGGTGAGTACATTCCATTCATCAATAACCCTTGCCATTACGAAAATAAACGAAACAGGCTCATGCTTTTTGTTTATAACACGGAATGTTTGCAGCATATCTTTTATTATGTAAACATTTCTGCTACTGTTCATTTATTTCGGGTTTTTATCGTTTTCTTTGGAATAGATTTCCGATTATTTTGGTATAAACGCGAGCGGATATACATTATCATGATTGATTTGAAATCGTATGTGGTCTGAATGAAAGGTGAACACTAACGATACAGTTTTTAACCCATTAACGCACAATAACAACATTTAACCACTTTGTTGCTGACAACTCTGGAAAACATTGTGAGCATTTTACGTTTCATTTCTTAAAAACCCCTTCCCTATTTGGTCAACCCATTACAAAAAAATAACAATATTTTACCACTTTAATTCAGACCTCTCTGGAATACATTGTAGGAAAATGATAAATTGCTTGGGACGAGCAATTTCTTCTTTTCCTACAATGTTTTCTGCCTCATCCGATTTTTTTCCCAATTCCATCATATTAGGAAATGTCGTCTGCAAATTCTTTCAATTTTGAACAATCGAAATTTTGGCTTTTAGTAAAGGGTTAAGCAACTTTGCCCTTTTCAAGCCACGTCAACCACTGCCCATTGCCTTTTATTAATATGTTACAGCGTCCGTTTAATCATCTATGGGCTACATTAGTATGTGGTAATGGGTCATTAGAAATACGAACAGTCTTCCGCTTTGTGACAAAGCCCCATTGTTACAAGTAAATACATGTATCATGAATTTCACATGGAACAAATTACTTGTAAATGGGGTTAAATCTATGGACAGGACACTTTTCCACATATCTAAAGAACAAGTAAACCTTAAGTACAGTGTACTCACCATGGTCTTAAATCAATTTTGAGAATCACGGGGTCAGATTTGAGAAAAAAATGGCCATCAAACTGACGATTCGAGATTTCAAATAGGTAAATCACCCTTATTACTTACTTGCTTGTCATCGGGTGACGCCTAGAATTCGCGAAACAATCCATGACTTATCTCGAGCAGTAGGCCATCGACAGGAAATGTGTTGATACTCGCTGAAACCGCTTCCGATTGACCCTACGATTGTCGTCAATCTGAGCACATCGGGTTTATCCAATAGAAAACACCTCTGAAATAATAGGGATGACGCCATATTGTTTCCCGCGAGAATGACGTCACTTTCTTTCGTTTCTAAAAATAGATCTTGAATGTAAAATCCAAAAAGTCGTTAAATTTGATTGAGGAAACAAGTATACATGTCACAACAACAAGTTCGCCATTTGGTATGAGTTACTGATCAAAAGTGATTAAAAAGGATGTCCAACACTTCCATACACATTGAACTACTTAACATGCACGCTTAGAAAAGGTGTTAATCGGCGGATGCCGATTTACCCAAAAAATTGTAACCCTACACTTATATCCGAGGTGTATTTCACAGCTCACGGAAATACCCGAAGAGTTCCGACTGCGATTGTCGTTACCCGATTAAAAACAAGTAAACATAAGGAAGATGTGCCTACATCTAACTGAAAACCCTAATCGAGCATTCAGAGGCCAATGTTATCTCAAATCTGGTCAGGTGATTCCCCCATTGTACAAGTAAAATTTGTGACATCGGTGCTACTCATTAAGACGTAGGTATCAATACACGCTACCAATACGAAACAGCGTTCATAGTGGTTCACAGTGGCAATCGGAACTACTCGGGTATTTCCGTAAGCTGTGAAATACACCTCGGGTATAAGTGTAGGGTTACAATTTTTCGGGTAAATCGGCATCCGCCAATTAACACCTTTTCTAAGCGTGCACGTTAAGTAGTTCAATGTATATGGAAGTGTTGGATATCATTTTTAATCATTTTTTATCGGTAACTCATACGAAATAGCGAAATTATAAGTTGTGACATATATAGTTGTTTCAAATCAAATTAAACGACTTTAACGATTTCACATTTAAGATCTATTTTTAACAACGAAAGTGAAGTGACGTCATTTCCGCGGGAACCAATATGGCGTCATCCCTATTATTTCAGAGGTGTTTTCATTGGATAAACCCGTTGTGTTCAGATTGTCACAGTGGTAGACAGTAGTCAAAGTTGGTCCTGTTGGTCAGTTTACCGTGAACTGTAGGGTTCGTTTTATTCAAACTACCTTACTTACTAAAATGCTTAGAAATACATCCTTACAATTTTTTTTTATTTAGTCACTTAAACGTTTACTCCCTTGAATCTCAGATACAAAAACAAGCTAGAAATTATGGCAAATTCTAATTGACAATTTATTCCGTTTTATTATGGAGGTAGTGCCACAGTGCAGTGTATCGCAAATGAGTATAGACTGTAATTGCCATTTCTCTCCATCTACTAATTCCTATACACTTTTTTGTTTTATGGTGTTTAAGACCGTTTAAACAATCGTTCAGATATGGAACGGCTTTCCTGAATCCACCAGTACTCGGCTAGGGCTCTGAAGTGTCTAGCCAAAGGTCACATTTCCTATACATGTATTGATGTTCTTAAGGAATAACCATACGCATGTAGTTCATCACATATAAACATTAAAACTTCTGAATTGCTGTCTCACCCCCACCCACCCACTCCCCAAAGACCTTTAATTTTTTACCAAACCAAATTCTTTACTGTCCCAAATTGTAAGAGTTTGCAGACGTCATTTCAGAATGTGATGCATTTGGTGCTTCTGATAGGGAAAAAACATTGCGAGAAAAGGATAAATTGCTAGTCACGTTTTCAACGAAATGGGTAAATGTTGTTATTGTTTGGTAATGGGTTAACCCAATGGTGAAGGGGTTATTAAGAAATGAAACGTAAAATGCGCAATAATGTTCAATCATTATAGAAAAATCTGACACCGCATTTTAAACGCCTTCACTGACACGTCGCAATCCGCGAATGATATTGGCAACCGTTAAATAAACGTTTCGGTCTCCGCGTTTTGCCGTCTGTATCCCTGATTATCTTGACTCGATCCAATCGTATCTACTCGGCAATCCCCGTAACAAGTCGGTAGATATACCTCGTAGGCAGTACATGAATACACCAGAAATCCTGGGGTAATTCGCCTTATATCCGGCGGCTAGCGCAAAATGCACACAGGCACTAAATATGTATTTAAATACACACAAATTGGTTATATATCACAATTGAATGTTTGTTTTTACCCTTTTCATTAAAGATGACCATATCAACACATCTTTGATTCATATTTTGTCAATCGTATCTACTCGGCAATCCCCGGCTTGTGCCGGGGATTTCCGAGTAGATACGATTGCAAACGGACATGTCCTTCGTTACTGACCTACTTTCAAAAATGGCTCCCCATTGCCTCCGAGGTTATTTTAAGAAATGGTCGAGGTGTTCCGAATGGACTCGATCAACCCTATTCATTGATAAGCCGTCTCCTATACAAGTACTCCAAACAAAATTTTAAGTTACTGCTAAGAAACGGAGAAAAGGAGAAATGACCACATTTCCCAGTAGTCGATTCTATCCTAGCGAATGAATATACATCTATATGTATCAAAATTGATATTCGATTCCAATACACAACTGCCGTAAATCATTTAGTTAAAGCCTATTTAATTTACATCGTTTGTGAAACTTGTGAAACACGGTCTAACAACTTGGATTAATCACTCTCGACTCTGCCTTACATCATTAAGATTGTTTACTTGGTTTTGGAACCCAATCATTAGATCGAGAACCAAATGATCTCTGTCTGTTTCAATAATGCGTATTGTACTATACTCTACATAAATACTAAAGAAAAAAATGGAGCGTGCCTTCCGTCAAGACAGGGTTTCGTTAATTTAAGACAAATAACAAATCCAAAAACAGCCGAGGGCTTTACCTTGGAACAGTTCGCATTTATTCCACCAACGTTGTCTACTTTATAGATTCAGAAATCTTAATCGGTTGTATCATACCGATCTTGATAACAATCTAAACCAATACAAACTGTTCTGATATCCACTTAACATAGTACTAGACAATAACGACATTTGACTTGTTTGTTGCAGACGACTCTGGAAAACATTGCTATCTCTTTCAATTTTGGACAGTCGAAAATGTAGCGTTTAGTAAACGTTTAAAAAGGGGAATGTCTTGCTAGAAAAGTCGTTTTCTTTTCCGCTTAAAGTTGACAACGTATTTCATGACGCGTTACGCTGTTTTCAAAATTCGTCTGCGGCAATAAGCTGAAAAAAAACGGACTTGAAATTGAGAAGGGTCTTAAAAAGTGAAAGGGGATTGATTAAAAAAAATGAGCAGCCAATAGGGCGCGTCTACATTATTTTCCTGTAGGAAGCTAACCGTGCTAAAAGTCAACTCGTTATGTTCAACCTTTCCTTAAACATATTGTCCGCAAATAAGAACCTCGATCGGGTATTCCCGGAGGGAAGTGTTCAAAAAAATGAAATCTTTCACACAATCGTATTGTTTTAAAAGAAGTCATTAATCCATCAAGAATAATTGACATCGACTGACTGGTGTTTCATTGCTAGTGTTTTCTTTGAATATTCAAATCAATTTGATTTATTTGTTGAGCGAACAGGGTTAAACTTTACTACTGTTTGATGAGGTATGACGAGCGTAAATTGCTCTTTTCTCATTGGATGGAATAGTTGCAGTTGCAGTACGGCATTCTGATTGGTTAACGCGCATTCAGTCACCCGTGAACCATAGCTGAATTATTATAACGGTGTTCATTTGGTGTGCAATATTTCAAATAACATTTATGAGAGGTGACGGTGTTTTGCCGGATTTGAATGATGCAGAAAAAAGATAAAGTTGCACGGTTAGTTTAACAGGGTTTTAAATCCCCAGCCGCGTAAACCCGATTGCATTCGGTACATGCTGAGAAACTGGAAAGACTTTCTCTCTCAGTATCGGTTACAATTTATTGTGGTTTACAAATGGATATTTAACATGCGGTTCCTCACAAAAAGGTAGCACACATTATTCAGAATCATCAAAAGGACGTATTACTTGTATCGTTTGCAGTGAATAAACCCGAAATGGAGCCGGCTACAGGCATCTGCTCTATAGCGTTCGGCAACGCACCAATACCAATGGCGCCAATGGCACCATTAGCGGGCCAGCTTGGGATGCCAGAGCAAGCGCGGCGACTCTTGTCCAGTTTAAGTGACTACGATGATGCGGAATCCCTGTGTTCATACGCTCTCTCTGATAGTGACAATAAATCCGTTTTCACCCCGGACACACCAATTACTCCGGACTCGAAGGATGCCTCACACTTTACATTCACGGACATGGATACGTTATACGGTAACAATCAACCATCTAATACACGGACAAATGTTGACGGTCAACTTGTGCTTCAGAAGAGAGTTCTTCCGTCTCGCAGACGCAGACAGGATCCGCCTAATAGGGACACCATGAAGAAGAGACGGGTCGCGGCCAATGCACGGGAGCGGAGAAGGATGGAGAGTTTGAATGTGGCGTTTGATAAACTGCGGGCGGTTATACCCTCATTCGGTGACGACACCAAACTCTCGAAATATGAAACTCTACAGATGGCTCAAACATATATCTCGGCTCTTAAAGATTTGCTCTAACGTCTGTTAAGTTTATTTTCAATCGTGTGAAACACTATTCAACCTACTCGTTGTTATTTATAAATGTATCCGTTTCCATCAACACTTTTTATGTAATGTCATTCCTATTTGTTTTCATTGCTGATCGTTTCAATCATTATATGAAGTATGCTTTTATAAAGTGTAGATGGATGTTGCAATAATTTACACAATATATCTAGTTCATAAAACACGTTAAGCATTATGAAAATAATGAAAAGATGTGCTATAAAACAATACGGGCGGGACATAGGATAGTTCTTCACAAAGTGGTGTATCGTGTATAAGATCCTTAGACAATTGAATTTCAATGTGGGGGACAGTGGTCCAGGGGTAGAGCGTCGGCTTCTTGACACGAGGGTCGTGGATTCGAATCCTTTGAGTAGCAGAATCGGCCCAGTGAACCTTCATTAATCCAAATTCGGCGCGAGTACTGGTTATATATCCAGGAAGCAGAATTGAGAATTATTGGTCTTAGATGTAGGAACTTGTTTCACAATCGATTTGTAAAATAAATATCTTTAACCTTAAAACAGTTGAATAGCCCCGAAAACGCTTTAAAGTGGACATTCATAGCAATTTAACCAATAAAAACGCATACAAATCTCCGAAAAACAAATGCTCATGAACGATTTCTATGTAACTGGAAGGTTCATTGAAAGACTATAGAAAGTCATTCAAAAAGGTGAATGGGTTATTAAAGTCTTTTCTTGAACCGTTATATTGTGAAAGTTTCTATGACAGATATACGGGGCGAATTTTTTGTCAATTGGTCAATTGGTCAATTTGTGAACAATGTCTCTGAAAACCTTTGATATCCACTAAGTTTTTCGTCGGATTACTTCGGTCGTTTTCAGTATACATCGGTCTTGGCCGAAACTATTTGGTGAAAAAAAAAATAGTTCCGACCGCAACCGATGTGTACCGAAAACGACTAAAGTAATCACACGAAAGAAAACATTTACTTGCGAATTATGGATAATCTATTTTAAATGTATTACCGCAGTATTCAGACCAAAATATTCCTTATAAACTTATTGTCAATAATGAACTGACTTAGACATGGAAGGCTTTTATCACACACTCTATGCTTATGTTTACAATGTCAAGTTCTCGTTTAATTCATCCACTTTAAGACTGGTTGAAAACGACAAAAGGTTACAATCGTTTAAGATTGGTATTTTATTTTGATATTTGGAATAAATCATTGTGAAAAAAGGAGAACGCGTTCGTTTTTGGAAATTTCTACTTTTATCAGTGATGTGATTCATTTTCTGCTACAAGCTTGTTGACATGTATACAAAAAATGGCGGAAGGGTTAAATGCATTCAGGGCTCAGTATTTTAAAGCGTTATTCTTCGCTTGCATATGAATAACAATTAATATTAATGAATTGTCATGAATAATGACAACAGTCATTGGAATTATGGACGAGCGGGTGGTTTAATTTATTCATAATGTGAACCTTTTGTTGGTATTCAAACCTGTGTATCTTCTTTAATTGCTGTCTGTATTGACGTCCAAACGGTACCTGATAGATACAGCTTATCCTTATACACTGCTTTGCTAGTTAATTGGTAAGACCTGGGTAGTGTTGTACTAAACAACTCAAGGAAAATATTTGCTTCAGTCAAAACTGATAAACATGGATAGTATCTAAAATAAAATATTGCAATGTGACACGTCATTGGAAGCGTCTCAAAGAGACTATTCCAATGATGTGTGTCCTCGCAATATTGCTTAGCCCAATAATGAAATACGAGGGAGTGTTGTTTTAAACTTACGCAAATTTCAAGCATAAAAAGTTTTGTAAAACAGTAACCATGGTTATTTGAAACTCACATAAGTCCGCGTTGACCTGCTAGTAAACCCTTTTCTCTCCAGTGGCATTCGGAAGTCATTTCAAAGTATGAAAACTATAAAACATAGTCTGTTCCTTTGTGAAGAAATTGCTATATTCTCCTACTGGACCATAATTTAAAACGTAAAAGCTAACCTTATAGGTACCTTTTTCGAATGGTGACTATGAAAGTGCTTATACGATTTTAAGTGTCTTCCCCCCTCTCTCTCTCTCTCTCTCTCTCTCTCTCTCTCTCTCTCTCTCTCTCTCTCTCTCTCTCTCTCTCTCTCTCTCTCTCTCTCCCTCTCCCTCTCTCTCTCTCTCTCTCTCCTCTCCCTCTCTCTCTCTCTCTCTCTCTCTCTCTCTCCCTCTCTGTCTCTCTCTCTCTCTCTCTCTCTCTCTCTGTCTCTCTCTCTGTCTCACTCTGTCTCTCTCTGTCTCTCTCTCTGTCTGTCTGTCTGTCTGTCTGTCTGTCTGTCTGTCTGTCTGTCTGTCTGTCTGTCTGTCTGTCTCTCTCTCTCTCTCTCTCTCTCTCTCTCTCTCTCTCTCTCTCTCTCTCTCTCTCTCTCTCTCTCTCTCTCTTTCTCTCTCTCTCTCTCTCTCCTCTCTCTCTCTCTCTCTCTTTCTCACACACACACTCTCTTTCACTCTCTTTCTCTCTCGTCCCAATCCCTCTATCACAATTAGTAGTACATTTTTATATTTGTGCATAACTTGATATGTGATTAATCAATTTGTAAAGTGGAATTGACGTATCTACCAAAAGTGTTCATTTGACCAATATGTATGTGTAAAATAATTGAGGATTTCAAAACGAATTGTGTTTTGATCAAATTAACATTTGGTTCGTTTCATATTATTATTTTGTGATAAAAGATTGTATCATAGATAAGTTTTGCTCATTTCATAAACCACCATTTTGTGGTAAATCAATTTTGGGTTAAACTGTATGTGGCCGCAGATAAGAATAAAGTGCTCAATATTTCGCTATGACTGCCTTTTTTTGTTCGTTTTACATTTGACAGTGTCTCCGTAAAAGTAGTCTTATTTAACAAGTATATGCATCTTTGTTCGCTTTTTTTTATTTTCAAATAACTTAAAACCATTGTTCCTTCACCAATTCAGTCGTAAGCCACTGAGGGTTGATATAGAATTTCAACATAAAGTAAAAATGTGACAGAAAATGTCATGCAGACAAATCTTAACAACATAAATATCTAAAAAAAAACAACAACATTTATTTCAAATGTTCAAGAGAACTGTTTACAGAAACAGGAACAGTTTCCTTTGCATATATAAACAAAATTAAGATTATATCTATATTTGAATGCACACATCTTAAGATATGTGACAAAATGTATTTTGTTGAATAAACATTTAATAAAGATATAACTGGTGTTTTGTTAAGACTGAAGGACTCAATGTGAGTTAAGAAATCAAATCTAATCATTCTTATATTAATCAGTATGGCAAAAGGAAAAACACTCGCTGTGAGCAATTATTACCTTTTGACACAATAGTTTCAAAGAACTTCCGAAGCAGATGCGTCAATGTAATGAATGATCCAGTCAGGAATCATTCTGGCAATTTTATTCTATTACATGGTGCAGAATTTGACGTGGATCGTAAACACTAAGTATTCACGGTCAATCGACAGGTGACTTCCCAAATTTGCAACCGACCGACCGACCGACCGACCGACCGACCGACCGACCGACCGACCGACCGACCGACCGACCGACCGACCGACCGACCGACCGACCGACCGACCGATCGATCGACCGACCGACCGACCGACCGACCGACCGACCGACCGACCGACCGACCGACCGACCGACCGACCGACCGACCGACCGACCGACCGACCGACCGACCGACCGACCGACCGACCGACCGACCGACCGACCGACCGACCGACCGACCGACCGACCGACCGACCGACCGACCGACCGACCGACCGACCGACCGACCGACCGACCGACCGACCGACCGACCGACCGACCGACCGACCGACCGACCGACCGACCGACCGACCGACCGACCGACCGACCGACCGACCGACCGGACCGACCGACCGACCGACCGACCGACCGACCGACCGACCGACCGACCGACCGACCGACCGACCGACCGACCGACCGACCGACCGACCGACCAATTGCTTGAAATACCGTACGTGGACAAATCAAACCAGTCAGGCACGTACACCAGCCGTATGACTTGTTTACAGCAACATACAGAGAAGCGCACAAATGACTGTGCAAATTCCGTAATGTGTCGAAATCTGAGACGATTACTACGCAGCACGTCGAACAATTGTCAAAAGATTACGTCATTCGATAGTGTCATCCCCTATTCCCTCACCTCATTATGGGCTCCGCATAATGGTAATGTGAGCTCGCACTTTCTCGTATATCATCGCGTCAATGAGACTTTATCTGATTATATGGGCCGTGAATCTTTTCACTTATTTGAAATTAAAGTGGTGTACCGGTGCACCCGGGCAATGGTACATGTAATTAAAGATTTGTTTAGAATTTAAATCAATTAACGACAGATGTCAGTAATCGTGCACCTATCTATACGCCACGAAAGGTCTTCTCCAGTGTAACATAACATAACATAACATAACATTATGTCTTAAGAACTAAGGCACATGTGCTCATAATTTGTAAACGGCACGTGAGTAACGCCGTTTCAATTTAAAACTGACTATCTCTCTAAAAGTCCTTTCAGCATACGATTCAAACACTCAAAGATTGATTTCTTTTCTTGTCATTATGAACTGTACATTTTATCGAAATGACCAGATAAAGTTCCATACATTAAAGATTTCATCTACTTTTGATTGTCCTAACAAAAGTAAGCCCTCATTTTTTTACCAATGACACACGGGGTTGTCTTCTAAGGAGTACTTGACCGATTCCTTTGTTTACCAAAGATTGTCTTTTGAGACGAGTATTTTTTTACTTCCACGATGGCCGAAAAATAAATACTGAATCATCCAGTTTTTGACACGATGGCAGCGTGCTCCGTACCACACCTAGAGACAAACTCAACGTCACATGCGTTTGGTTCGTCAATAATCATATGAAAGGGTGATGCATTGGTCAATCAAAGCAATCAGACATTGAAAACACCGCATGTTAGGTTCTATATGACCAAGTAACATATATGCTCCAAAAGTATAAAGGGAATAAGGAAACCACTTGCTTGCTGGCTTGCTGACTGGCTTGCTGACTGGCTTGCTGACTGGCTTGCTGACTGGCTTGCTGACTGGCTTGCTGACTGGCTTGCTGGCTGGCTGGCTGGCTGGCTGGCTGGCTGGCTGGCTGGCTGGCTGGCTGGCTGGCTGGCTGCTGGCTGGCTGGCTGGCTTGCTGGCTGGCTGGCTGGCTGGCTGGCTGGCTGGCTGGCTGGCTGGCTGGCTGGCTGGCTGGCTGGCTGGCTGGCTGGCTGGCTGGCTGGCTGGCTGGCTGGCTGGCTGGCTGGCTGGCTGGCTGGCTGGGCTGGCTGGCTGGCTGGCTGGCTGGCTGGCTGGCTGGCTGGCTGGCTGGCTGGCTGGCTGGCTGGCTGGCTGGCTGGCTGGCTGGCTGGCTGGCTGGCTGGCTGGCTGGCTGGCTGGCTGGCTGGCTGGCTGGCTGGCTGGCTGGCTGGCTGGCTGGCTGGCTGGCTGGCTGGCTGGCTGGCTGGCTGGCTGGCTGGCGGCCTGGCTGGCTGGCTGGCTGGCTGGCTGGCTGGCTGGCTGGCTGGCTGGCTGGCTGGCTGGCTGGCTGGCTGGCTGGCTGGCTGGGTGGCTGGCTGGCTGGCTGGCTGGCTGGCTGGCTGGCTGGCTGGCTGGCTGGCTGGCTGGCTGGCTGGCTGGCTGGCTGGCTGGCTAGCTGGCTGGCTGGCTGGCTGGCTGGCTGGCTGGCTGGCTGGCTGGCTGGCTGGCTGGCTGGCTGGCTGGCTGGCTGGCGGGCTGGCTGGCTGGCTGGCTGGCGGGCTGGCTGGCTGGCTGGCTGGCTGGCTGGCTGGCTGGCTGGCTGGCTGGCTGGCTGGCTGGCTGGCTGGCAGGCTGGCTGGCTGGCTGGCTGGCTGGCTGGCTGGCTGGCTGGCTGGCTGGCTGGCTGGCTGGCTGGCTGGCTGGCTGGCTGGCTGGCTATTGAATCTCCTCAATATTGCTTTTCTTGTTGTTTAGTGAAACGGTTCAAGCAACGAAGAGATCAAAATTAATCTTTGCTTCGAGATGCGAACGTCTAAATCAGTAAGATTAAAATCTTTGCTTTCACATATTCCCCAAAAAAAATATGGAGGTATAATTACCCACAGTTCCGTTAACTGCCTGTTTGATTGACATTTTGGCATGTCACATCGAGGATATTAACATATCACATATTGATATCGATTATCAAGTGTTTGGCAACTAATGGACTTGGAAACTTGTGGGAACTTGAACGAGTGTACGTACTATTCAATTCATTGAAAAAGAATAAAGTAACTATTTTTTAACATACTTAGCCAAAAAAGAGCATGGGTTCCTTTATTGAAGGATTCACATCAAAAATATATGAACATAGAGAGCACCAGTGGTGCAGTGGTAGCGACTCAGCCTCTTGTACTGAGGGTCCCGCGTTCGAGTCACCGTTAGGCGAGGTGAAAACTTCCGGGACTTACCCAAACATCGGCGCGAGTACTGGTTTAGTATCCAAGAAGCAGCCGTTGAAGGCGACTTTGAACGAACAAGCTTTGAGCTTCCATTCCAATCGATGTAAAACAATGAATAAATAGTGTTTCTTCAAAAAGTAACATTTTATCCCCAATGTTCAAAATAAAGCGTTGAGTTCACACAACACTGATGATCTGCAATATCAACCGTTATACAAAATGTTAATGCGCGAATTATAATGCAATTCATTGGGTTTAATTATCTCACACACTGTGTACATTATCATATTTGACGTATTTGATGTGGATGACTTTGCAAAGAGAAGTATTCGGGTTGCGATAGATCATATATGATGTTTGAACGTTAGCTCCAATACGTTTTCTTTCTAACATATTTGTTTTCTTTCATTATCTGCATACTCACCATGTTTTCGTTGAAAAATGGGAAATAAATTATTTATTTCCCATTTCTCAACGAAAACGCGGTTAGTATGCGATAAATTCATGCGTGTCACTCATGTCTAGAGAAGGGTCTGACGGGTCTCTGCCCGCATGCAGCTGAAAGTGTTGCGATACCCAGGGTTTTATTTGACAGACCCATGCGTGAAGGAGTTTTATATATCGAACACCCTTCTATTCTCGGAAGGATGAAACAGTTCGGTTAGTTACTCTTTTCTTTTTCTTATAGTTTCTTGGCAAAGGTTTGGTGGCTGCTGGGCTGCTTGCATGATTTATCAATTGATTGCTTAATTGATTGAATGACTGAATGGTTTGCTAGTTGGTGGATTGGTAGGTCGGTTGGTCGGTTAACTGAATGCTTTACTGGACGGTAGGTTTGTTTGCTGGTGGACTTGGTGGTTAGGTTGGTTGGCTGGCTGGCTGGCTGGCTGTCGGCCTCTCTATCTGCCTGCTTGCCGGCCTAACGGCCTGTCTGTATAACCTTACATCAAAAATACTTATAATACAGAAAGCGTATGCTATATGTATATCAGTGAAAATTATCTTTTCCATTAAAACTGTATAAATCCTTGCCAAAAATGTAATGTATAGATATAATGTCACTTCTGGGTGTGCTTAGAAAATCGTGCCCTTAGCCGGTCTCGTGTTGATACTACGCCACCATCGATTTGTCATTCACTATCTAAATAAGGAATGACTTTTTCGTATAGCACTATTCACTCATACGTTATCATCTAACAGCATACGAGTATACATCGAATACCATCCAATTGGTTTTAATTCAGACAAGTTACAAAATCAAACATTTAGAATGTATTGGTCAATGGTTGGTTATACTTTACGTGCCCAATGAAAACATACGATTTCGTGCAAATATATGTCACCCTTATAGTGATGGAACCGACTTTAAGCTTATGTAAACAGGATAGATCCAGCCAGCCGCGAATTAAATTGGTGTCTTGACTGTGTTCTAACCTGTTTGCTACTCTGAGTATTTTTCCTCAACAAGATTGAGCAGATATTTGAGTTTTTGGAAAGCGGACGACACAAAAATATATTTTCTAGAAAATTACCCAGCATTCTAAGGGTTAACATTGCACTAGATTGATATTTTGTCATCTCTTTGGTTGGCCTTTTGGTGGGAGTCATCATCATATGACTAGAACTCCAAAAAGGGACATTGGATATTGAAATGCATAATGGTGAATGTTGCACGCAATCCACAGGTGATGTCAAGACTTAAACTGTTGTCACCTTTTTTTATTTGACACATCTCACGGAAATTGCTCTGCCAATTAATGAGTCGCTAATTATCATTTTCGATGCATTTTCTCAAGCGTCGCGTCACTAATTTTATTGATGAATAAATCGACGGTTTTAAGATCGTAAGATATTAACCTTTTTTCCTATAACGGAATGTGTGACAAATTCAAATTAAAATAAAAAAAAAACCTCAACAGCATACGTCAACATGGTATGGAAAATAGTTAAAATGCACATTTGATATAAACAATTGAGCAGAAGCTTTAGTAACTAATGAATGAATGAATTTTACATGAGGAATGAGTACTATTTGTGTTGAAATGATTTCCAAAGACCACTGCAGATGATGCATGAATGTGACGTATTATGTTGTAAAGTGTTAATAAATTGTTTCACGTCTACATATGCTTCTAGGTTCACAACTTTGTTCATTGGTGCTGTTCAACCCTTTACCAAATGCAAAATTTTCGACCGTCCCAAATTGAAAGAGTTTGCAGACGACATTTCAAATTGGATTTACAGACATTTCAAAATGTGTTGAAATTAGAAAAAAAACTTCTGATAGGATAGAGGACACCGGGGGAAAAAGAGAAATTGCTCGTCCCGAGCAATTTTTCATTTCCCACAATGTTTTCTAAGTCGTCTGCAACAAAGTAATATAATGTCGCTTTTCTTTGGTAATGGGTTAATCTATATAATGGTTGACTCTCACCATCACCATCGTGTCTTTCCGGGTGCCTCATTTTCGAAAAAAAAAAGAAATTCTGTTAAACCTTTAATATGACAGAGATCGTAGATAATAAATAGTACGGGAGATTTTAGGAAGTTTTAAAAAGTGAGAAGTAAAACTTAAGTTTTAACATTTTGCATCGATTGTGAATCAAGTTTGATGTCACGCTTTTTTTTGTACAAAAATACATCATAAATCACTGTATACACACTTTAAAGAATACAAAACGGTCTGAGTTTGCTTCTCGGAAAGACTAATCCTCGGTGCCTATCATGTAACAGAACAGATATTTTGCAGTTTTGAATATATTGATTTCCGACTTTCATATTCCTTCACATCTTTGAACAAGCACCTTTAAATTGCCATCTGCAAATGTTTTTAATTAAGACCAGTTATGGAATGTTGCAATATGATAAAACAGTCAATTTATAGCTTCTCATGGAACCCACCGCAAGTATATCAGTACACATAACATAAGCTATGCAAAACGAAAGTTACTTTGTCGTGTATTACTCTGCAATATTTACCAATTAAGTATTAACCGGTTGATTTCAATCTAACCATTGAAATCTTAAATGAACACAATAAAACATTATCTGAAGAATAGCAGCTGGAATAAATCAATGTTTTTCGTTGTATTAATTGCAAGTCAGTGTTGTCCCATTCGGAACATATTCTCTTTTTGTTGCAAGGGTTTTATATGATGCCTATATTTCAAGGATATATCAAATAAGAAGGGGTGATTTTAACCCTTTGAATGCTGGGTAATCTTCTAAAGATAGATTTTGCGTCATCTGCCCTCCAAAACCTTTCATTTCCGCTTAATTTTGATGAGGAAAGATACTCAGAGTAGCAGGTTAGATCACAGTCCAATCGCCAATCTACCTGGCGGCTGGCCTGTATCCAACCTGTTTGCATAATCATAAACTTGGTTCCAGCAATATAAGGGTTAACGAGCACAGTTAACGAGGCAAGTACAGCTGAGAAGCGTATGGGAAAGTGGTTGCCTAAATTTACTGTTTTTTTGTCGGGAAAATCAAAATGCCAGAACATCCAGTCACCTGTAAAGTAGTGACGTGAAATCGATATCCCGTTTCATTCGCATCTGCATTTTAATCGTTACATTATAAGGTGATTATTTGGGTTTGTCGCATTGATTGCTCTTTATGTACTTTTGTTTCAGACGTGACATTGTGCGTCTTTAAGAAATGTGTTCGGATGACATGTGCATCTTTGATACAGTGTTGAAAATAACAAGTCTTAAAATGCTTCATTAGATATATTTTATGGTACACTAATTTTCATACGAGTAGTTCTGGTAATTTTGCGATAAACGACGACTCATAAAACATTAGGAGTCGTTTGAAAGCTCCTTGTTCACAGAAGGGAAAATTGAAAGACAAAATAACTTGTCGTTGAAACAATACAGTCCGTTATATTGTTGTTTTAAATGCAACTAGAAGAAACATAAATCATTCGTAGATGTATATAAGTATGTATTGGTTATATGCGGTTTGTCTCAAAAGCGATAACCCACTTTTGGATTTAAATGCATAAAGGTTAACTGTACGTATACACTTAAAAGAATCAAACACGATCTAAGTTTACCCCCGATGAGTATTCTTCGGTGCGTATCATGTAACAGTACAGCTGGTGCGCATATTTAAAGAGCGTAATTTTAACTTCCAATTTTCCTCATATCTGTGAAGAAACACCTTAAATTATAATATATGTTACTCAAATATCCACATGGGTGGGCGTTACCTCATAATGTCTAACTATGACGCATCAAGAACAGACGGTTTGGGTCAATATCGGAAAAAAAGTGGGAATTCCTCAATAAGCAAGTTTTGCCTTCGTCCCGATATCTTATGAAATTGTTTACCTTTCAGACTCCATCGTTTTCATCTGCTATTGCTTTCAATTTAGAAACTTTATTCCATATGATGGAAATGGTTAGTTTCTACGTTAAAGTCTAACTGCACTCGGTCTCGAAAGATTACATCTGATCGTTCAAGTCAAACAAAGGGGCTAAGCCTATGCCTAACTGCGCTAAACTTACATCTGAGCGTTCAAGTCAAAGGAAAGGGGCTAATTTAGCGGTTAACTGCACTCGGTTTTTAAAGCGTACATTTGGGCGTCCAAATAAAAACAAAGGGGCTAACTAAGCGGCTAAATGCACACAGTCTTTAGAACGTACATCTGATCATTCATTTTAAATTGAGGTGCTAGGATACGGCCTTAATGTACTCGGTCATAGTGACATCTTAGCGTTCAAGTCAATTCGAGGGGCTAAGTAAGAGCCTGACTGCACTCGGTCTTGAAAACGTACATCTGAGCGTTCAAGTCAAACCGAGGGGCTAAGTTAGAGCCTAACTGCACTCGGTCTTAAAAACGTACAACTGAGCGTTCAAGTCAAGCCGAGGGGCAAGTAAGAGCCTGACTGCACTCGGTCTTAAAAACGTACATCTTAGCGTTCAAGTCAAGCCGAGGCGCTAAGTTAGAGCCTGACTGCACTCTGTCTTAAAAACGTTCATCTGAGCGTTCAAGTCAAGCCGAGGGGCAAGTAAGAGCCTGACTGCACTCGGTCTTAAAAACGTACATCTTAGCGCTCAAGTCAAGCCGAGGGGCTAAGTTAGAGCATGACTGCACTCTGTCTTAAAAACGTACATCTGAGCGTTAAAGTCAAGCCGATGTGGCCAAGTTAGAGCATGACTGCACTCTGTCTTAAAAACGTACATCTGAGCGTTCAAGTCAAGCCGAGGGGCTAAGTTAGAGCATGACTGCACTCTTTCTTGAAAACGTACATCTGAGCGTTCAAGTCAAGCCGAGGGGCTAAGTTAGAGCATGACTGCACTCTGTCTTAAAAACGTACATCTGAGCGTTACAGTCAAACCGAGGGGCTAAGTTAGAGCCTGACTACACTCAGTCTTAAAAACGTACATCTGAGCGTTCAAGCCAAGCCGAGGCCCTAAGTTGTTAGAGCATGACTGCACTCTGTCTTAAATACGTACATCTGAGCGTTACAGTCAAACCGAGGGGCTAAGTTAGAGCCTGACTGCACTCTGTCTTAAAAACGTACATCTTAGCGTTCAAGTCAAGCCGAGGGCCTAAGTTAGAGCATGACTGCACTCTGTCTTTAAAACGTACATCTGAGCGTTCAAGTCAAGCCGAGGGGCTAAGTTAAAGCCTGACTGCACTCTGTCTTAAAAACGTACATCTGAGCGTTCAAGTCAGGCCGAGGGGCTAAGTTAGAGCCTGACTGCACTCGGTCTTAAAAACGTACATCTGAGCGTTCAAGTCAGGCCGAGGGGCTAAGTTAGAGCCTGACTGCACTCTGTCTTAAAAACGTACATCTGAGCGTTCAAGTCCAGCCGAGGGGCTAAGTTAGAGCATGACTGCACTCTGTCTTAAAAACGTACATCTGAGCGTTCAAGTCAAGCCGAGGGGCTAAGTTAGAGCATGACTGCACTCTGTCTTGAAAACGTACATCTGAGCGTTCAAGTCAAGCCGAGGGGCTAAGTTAGAGCATGACTGCACTCTGTCTTAAAAACGTACATCTGAGCGTTACAGTCAAACCGAGGGGCTAAGTTAGAGCCTGACTGCACTCGGTCTTAAAAACGTACATCTGAGCGTTCAAGCCAAGCCGAGGGGCTAAGTTAGAGCCTGACTGCACTCGGTCTTAAAAACGTACATCTGAGCGTTCAAGTCAGGCCGAGGGGCTAAGTTAGAGCCTGACTGCACTCTGTCTTAAAAACGTACATCTGAGCGTTCAAGTCAAGCCGAGGGGCTAAGTTAGAGCATGACTGCACTCTGTCTTAAAAACGTACATCTGAGCGTTCAAGTCAAGCCGAGGGGCTAAGTTAGAGCCTGACTGCACTCTGTCTTAAAAACGTACATCTGAGCGTTCAAGTCAAGCCGAGGGGCTAAGTTAGAGCATGACTGCACTCTGTCTTAAAACGTACATCTGAGCGTTCAAGTCAAGCCGAGGGGCTAAGTTAGAGCCTGACTATACTCTGTCTTATAAACGTACATCTGAGCGTTCAAGTCAAACCGAGGGCCTAAGTTAAAGCCTGACTGCACTCGGTCTTAAAAACGTACATCTGAGCGTTCAAGTCAAGCCGAGGGGCTAAGTTAGAGCATGACTGCACTCTGTCTTAAAACGTACATCTGAGCGTTCAAGCCAAGCCGAGGGCCTAAGTTAGAGCCTGACTGCACTCGGTCTTAAAAACGTACATCTGAGCGTTCAAGTCAAGCCGAGGGGCTAAGTTAGAGCATGACTGCACTCTGTCTTAAAAACGTACATCTGAGCGTTAAAGTCAAGCCGATGTGGCTAAGTTAGAGCATGACTGCACTCTGTCTTAAAAACGTACATCTGAGCGTTCAAGTCAAGCCGAGGGGCTAAGTTAGAGCATGACTGCACTCTGTCTTGAAAACGTACATCTGAGCGTTCAAGTCAAGCCGAGGGGCTAAGTTAGAGCATGACTGCACTCTGTCTTAAAAACGTACATCTGAGCGTTACAGTCAAACCGAGGGGCTAAGTTAGAGCCTGACTGCACTCGGTCTTAAAAACGTACATCTGAGCGTTCAAGCCAAGCCGAGGGCCTAAGTTAGAGCCTGACTGCACTCGGTCTTAAAAACATACATCTGAAGTTCTGAACGTTCACGTCAAACGGAAGGGGTTAAGTTAGCGGCTAACTGCACTCGGTTTTTGAAAAGGTACATTTGAGCGTTGTTCAAAGTCAAACGAAAGGGGCTATGTTAGCGGCTAACTGCACTCGGTTTATAAAAAGGTACATTTGAGCGTTGTTCAAAGTCAAACGAAAGGGGCTATGTTAGCGGCTAACTGCACTCGGTTTTTGAAAAGGTACATTTGAGCGTCGTTCAAAGTCAAACGAAAGGGGCTATGTTAGCGGCTAACTGCACTCGGTTTTTGAAAAGGTACATTTGAGCGTTGTTCAAAGTCAAACGAAAGGGGCTATGTTAGCGGCTAACTGCACTCGGTTTTTGAAAAGGTACAGTTGAGCGTTGTTCAAAGTCAAACGAAAGGGACTATGTTAGCGGCTAACTGCACTCGGTTTATAAAAAGGTACAATTGAGCGTTGTTCAGAGCGTCCTAATGCGGATCGATACTAATGACACCGCCACTGACAGCATCTAATCGATACCGAAGTATTGATATTTAGAGAAAAATCAATAAAGGAAGTCGAACGAAGATTTTTGGTGAACCCGTAATTAATATTAACCTGCTAGAGATTGTATCTTAAGTTTTTTAAATGGGTTGTGATTATGTTTTTTACCCGACACTTTTCCGATTTCGTTTGCCATTTTTTTTTTAATATTTGTTTTCTCTTTTTTTAACGCCTTCCGTCTTACAAACTCGTTTTATTGCATCTGTGATAAAAGAGTTATACTTACGTTGGAAAAGGGGATTTGTTTAATAGTTTTTATTGCATACTATGTTAATATTCATAATACAAACTAGCACTCGACAAGACATACACACATGTAATGATACTCAGACATGAGCGAATAAAATGTATTTTAATTGAATTTAATTGGTATGAAGAAAGATTTATTGTAATGTTAGATGCAAAAGGATTGGACTGCAAGTCATTAAATGGTAGACATAGTCCTCTGCTGTAGAAAAGGGGATGAATTTCATTTAACCCATTATTAAACAACAACGACGTTTGACCAGTTCGTTGCAGACGACCCTGGGAAACATTGTGGGAAAAAAGAAATTGCTTTTGCGTTTTGCAAAGGGTTAAGGACACACCTTTTTATCAGAATGATTTCTTCCCTAGTACCAAATGAATAATTTTCATATATTTCAGTTCATTCTGAGAAGTGTCGTCAGCAGTTGCTTTCAGTTTCAGGCGTTCACAGTGTGCCATAAGCAGTTGAGTGGGTAGTTGGATGATGTTTTATAAGTATTAAAGCATTCTGATATAAATATTCCATTCATCTATTACATAATGTGTATGCTATAGAATAAAAGCATACAGTCTTGAATATGGATTGATTATTTACCGCGCTATTTTGAAATCATCATCAGCAAAGAAGTTGAAATTGGGTCTTTGATTAGAACAGTAATGGTGCTTTTGAATCACCATTCCAACGTCTATAGTGACTAGAAGACATTCCTTTTCTTTAATTACAATTATTTGGTAACATAAAGGAAACTTTTGTATATGAATCATACCTGGATAATTTACCAGTAGAATTGAGATCGTACATTTTTAAGATAAGAACATCTTTGCATTCTTTGAGAATTCAAACATGTCGATATAATCTTCAACGAATACCGAGAAATTAACGGATATGCAAAAATTGTAATAATGGAGACGTTGAGGATGAATATCATTTTGTTTTGAAATGTCCACAGTATACCTCTATAATAAAGCAATATATAAATGAGTTTTATTATAAAAGACCAAGTATGTTTAGATTCATACAACTACTAAAATCATGCGTTAAAAGTTTGGCAGTATATCTTAAATTCGCTTTTAAAGAAAGAATATCTTTCACGCATAGTATTACCTAATTATTTATGTAGTTCATCCACATTGAAATGAAAGTAATTATTCAAAATGTATGTAATTGAACTTTTGATTATTGACCTGTATATATTGTATGTTTATTTTGTTTGTATTGTAAAAATGACTATACACATGTGTGGTGGTCAAATAAAAAATATCTATCTATCTATCTACCTTTAAAGTAAAGTACTACTAATTTATTTGACAGATACTTTCTTATCAGTACACAACCTAAAGCAAACAGCATTAATAAAGAGAAAATATATGACTGATAACTCTGTTTTATAAAAAAGATGACATGAAACTACATGTGGGCACAATGGAGTTGAAAACGAATATTTTGTCGTTTTTTTAAAGTGTTATCAATGCTTCATTAGCTTCAGTTCTCTACGTTAACTATGCTTGCTCATAAATGTGAGGACATTTGGAAGTTGGAATTTAATTTCAACAGCTGTACTGTTACATTGAATATGATACTCACAGACGAATAGTAATAGGAATTGAACTTAGATTGTTTTATGGTTTTTATTACTATTTGAAGTGTGCATGCAGTGAATTGATATGTATATCAATCCAAAAGCGGGTCACCCCTTTTGAGATATACCGCATGTAAACTATACATACATACACACATAGATATGTTAAAGCTTCCTGAATTAATTATGCTCTCAATGGCTGCTTCTAATCTTGAAATAAAAAAAACAACACAAAAACTGTATTGTTTTAATGACATTTTATTTTGGCTTTCAAATGTTCTCCTCAGTGACCAAGCACCCTTAAGTGAATAGTTTGGCGGACATACAATTGCTCCGAGCTTTATTCATCCATACATTGTTTCCAAAATATTGCGATTTATTTGCGATAATAAGCTTTATTAAAAAAAACGATATCGTCATAAAGGGAATATACTCAATAAAGAGTACGTAGATCGGCCTATATGATACGTAGTTTCTACATTCCAGATTTAACGGTTGTAATTCCCCATTGTTCCCGAAACAATAAAACTCTGCAATAAATCGAATGTATTATTGACTGTTTTCTTTGATCGGAAAAAGCAAAACACATTGTTTCCGATATTTTTAGGTATTTTGCGGACATAGAAGGTTATAACTTGATAACGTGTGACTAATTTCCACCACGCCACTTTAATACCAAAACAGATCATTATTTTCACATAAACAACACTGATTACCAACCCTTGAACGAGAAAGACTCTTTTTAATCCTTTACCAAATGCCAAATTTTCGACTCTCCCAAATTAAAAGAGTTTGCAAACGACGTTTCAAAATGTAATGAAATTGAAAAACAATCGTCTGATGGAGCAAAAAACAGTGTGGAAAAAGGAGAGATTGCTCTTTTAGAGCATTATCTCCTTCCTTTTCCCATGATGTTTTTCAGAGTCGCCTGCAACAAACTGGTCAAATATCGTTACTGTTTGGTAATGGGTTGAGCGGAAAGAACAATGGATTGTTCCAACGACATTTTATTTTGACTTTCAAAATCCCTGTTCTGTGAACAAGCACATTTTAATTACTACTTAAAGATAATGCTGTATTGATGACAATTTTGGAAAACGCTACTAGATAAAGAATTAATTCAAGTTATCGTTTGTATATAGACACTATTATTAGACAAGAAATGGTATCAAATACAGCCTCCACTAGTCATGGTTGTGTTGAGACATGTGCTGAATGATAACAGAACAAATGTATGCACAATGAGATTCAAGTATTTAATTATATCGTTCTGAGTGAGTCTGTATTGCTATTGGAAAAGAAACCACATACACCAACCATATCACACAGCTATACACTTCCGTGATGAAACGTTAATGTTGTGTAGGTAACTAACATAAAAAGCATCATAGGAAATGAGTTTATCGAAACAATCTAACATAGAGTTTTATCAACAGTTTGTTTTGTTTATTGAAAATAGTTTCCCGAGTGAAATAATACTTGCACATTTGTTATACGCAGGTAGTGTTCACAAGGGAAAAATTTCCCATAATTTCCCATGTTATAGTAAGACAGGACCCATACTAGACTCTCACATTGAATAGAAACCATCGTTAACCCCTAGATTGTTGTGTATTGTTCTAAAAATAGATTTTTGTGTCGTCTGCTTTCCAAAGCCTTGAATAATTGCTTAATTTTGATGAGGAAAGAAACTCAGAAAGAGACTCAAAGTAGCAAACATAGTAGATCACAGGCCAGTTGTCAATTAACTTGGTGGCCTGTGATCTAACCTGTTTGCATAAGCATGGAGTCGGTTCCAGAGCTATAAGGGTTAAAAGATTCTGCGCTATATTACCATGCTAGTTTCTCCATCTAATTCACTTTTGTGGTCGGGATGAAACGTGCAGAAATCGTGTGAAATACGTTTTGAACTAATTACACGAATACAGCGCCTTGAACAAACACTTAACAACTAACACTTCGAATGACAAATATGAACAATCGAACAATCGAAAAAGGTCAGAATATTGAATTTGTGAATCAGAGAAAATGTCATGTTACATGAATCAGAGAAAATGTCACGTTAAAAAAGACACACTTCCACCATCTAAACCAAATAGTGACAAAACATTGTAAAGACAGGAGGAAATACCATTCACCCTTTATAGCTGGGTGTCCGTCAAAAGAAAGTCAAAACGCGAGTGTCTGTGAAGTAACTGGTTAAACACATGGAAATTATGATTCTTCAAAAGAAGTTTTAGTGCACACAATCAATTTTGTGCAGGAAAATGAAGGGCAATAAAACACTGTTTATGAATATTACTAGTGTTAAAGACGGAACTATCCCACTTCATGTATGCCCATTTAGGAAGAAGCTGTGCAAATACAAGGGAAGTAGAATATTTAAAAGTTGAAAAAACAAATGCAAAAAAGAAATATTAATAATAAAACACACACACACACACACAAACACACAAATGACGATGTGTAAACATCACATAAATCCCAATGAGATTCTAACATAACATAACAATATAATCTTATTTGAACATCGGCACATATGCCCATTAAATCTTCCATTTTATTTCTAATGCGTATGGATCCATTTGGTCGTTTATGGTTTGGGCACTACAAGCGTTTTAATAATATCCGGCCCATGAGCTACAAAATGGATTCATATGCATTCGAAACAAAATAGAAGATTCCCTACAAAAGGAAATAAACTTTTTTTCTTAAGAAAAGGAATTGCTCATACGAGAAAAGCTTTAAAATATCGACATTTAAGATAACACATTACCATTTTAGTGGGAAAATAAATACTGTTTCTAAAGATTAAAACGCAAATTATTCCTTTTTTCGCAGTATATTGAGAAGTCTCTAGTACCATGTTTAGGATATTTCGGGTCAGAGGCAAAGACCCGTATAGCTCTGATGAATTTCTAGTAGTCCTATTAGTCACCCGTAAAAGCCACCGGTTGCTTTTTTAGTGGATCATTAATCATTAACCGTTTCCCAAATAACAAATTTTGGACTGTCCCAATATGAAAGAGTTTGCAGACGACATTCCAAAATGTGATGAAAAATATTCCTCAGAAAGAGCAGAAAACCTTGTGGGAAAATGAGAAATTGCTCGTTACGAGCAATTTCTCCTTTTCCCACAAGGTTTTATAAAGTCTGCATTAAAGTGGTCAACTGTCGTTATTATTGGGGAAAGGGTTAATGAGAGAAAACCTGACGTGCCGTGAAATCACTAAACGCTCTTGTTGACTTTTATTCGCTCTCGCCCGCATGCTTTAGCCGCTCCAAGGAACTCTGGTTTGAAACGCTGCAGGAACCACGATGTTGCTCCATATAATGGCTTTCTTGTATCGTTTTGCGTTATTTTTGTTGGCATGGTATTGTAAATGCAAGCATAATTAATTTGAACACTGCTGGTGTTGTTGCTGTTGCTGCTGCTGTTGTTGTTGTTGTTGTTGCTGCTGCTGCTGCTGCTGCTGCTGCTGCTGTTGTTGTTGTTGCTCATATCTTGTTTGAACGAGTGGCGTTGATTGTATTGAAGAAATGAAAAAAAAAATACGTCAAACGGTCTGACAAAGTCTGCTACATTGGTTCTGCAAGGCAGGATAATTCTGAGGGTTGAATAATTTTAAATGACAGAATATTTGGCTTTTCATGACCTTGACAATAAAAAATACAATATAGAGAAAGAAAGTATTTTAAACAAACGAACAAACAAACCATTTGGCCTACTAATGTAAACGAGGAAAACAATTAGCGGCACTGTTTTATCATTTATTGTCAAACGCTATTAGTGTTAATCTTGATAATGAGGCCAGTTTTACTTGCTCACGGCAAAGATTAGATTCATCTTAATTTGACTTTTAATTTCAGCCACTTAATGTCTGAATGTAACTGCCAAACACAAAAGATGTCAAGATTTGCCCTGTTCTAATTTACAGTGCAAAACGGTGATTCGTTCGTGCGTCGTTCATTTCGCGAAATGCCGGATTCATCATTCCAAACTCGCCGATAAAAAAGTCTACATAAAAACAAACATACACATTGATAATTCGAATATATCAAGGAGCTGTCGTATTACATTTGACAGAAGGATCCTTCATGTTTCCATAGATATCACAACACAATATCATCGGTATTTCCAGACAAACGTAGCTTAACTTATCATTTGCTGTATTTTAACAATAAGAATGCGAAAAATAAACGGTTATTGTTTTTTTTTTATTTTAATTTTGTTAATCATTTAAATGTCTATGGTATACAAATGTTTATTGGCTGCCTCACATGGGTATTAACATCATACCAATCTGTTGCAGCCAATCAACATTTTACTACTTTTTTTCTTCAGAATTGTATGAGAGCCTGTTAAGTGACAACAATGGCACGATTAGATCAGCTTCTCCATTCTTTACGAGAAGGAAATCTTGTAGCGAGGGTCCGGGTTCTTTATTCATGTTAAGGAATGGCCCTCAAATCAGCGCGAGTACTGGTTTAGTATATAGAAAGCATTTATCGAGAGTGAATTCAATAACTTTCAAGCTTCCGTCACACAACTCACAATTGATGTAAGATAAAAAAAAGTTAAAACTAAACCAAACGACATGCCTTAATAAAGCTTTCGTTAATATCATTTTCATAAAGACACACTGTCCATCCCCTAACGTCTGTGTATGTTGCTTGTCTACGAAAAAGACCAGAGGCTTTAACCGCGACAATGTCATGCTGGTTTCCAATTACGCTTTTGAATAGAAAACGAGTAATTAGAAGATCATTACCACTACCAGGGTACCTTTGCGTTTTGGAACTTCAAACGGAACTGTTAGCCATCAAACGGTGTCGGCTTTGTCAACTTTACGGATTTCCAGAACGGAAAAAAAGACGGATTCGATTTAACGCACGGAATCAAAGACGGCTTTATTTCAAAGAGAAACATTGATTTAAAATGAGTCGATTTAGGATTAGCCTTAGGTGAAGGGTGCTGGAAATTAACGTTTAGTGACTGTACGAAAACATAACCAAAATTGCATGGTAAATCAACTGAAGTTTATTTCAGTTTACTGGTCTTAGTTTAAACATAGTTAATTCTATTCAATAAACACCATTATTGATACATTACAATCAATTTAGTGACAAGGATTGGAACGGCAGCTACAAGCTTATAAAGTTCTTCTCCTTGATGGCGACATACAGGTTTTTCACAACATAAGAATGTTCAATACTGTTTACGTACTAATAAAATGAAGAAATAAAGAATATTTGAGTACTAAGTAGTGTGGTTATAATAAGACCAATGATCAAAATGACATTTAAACATATGGAGTGAAGAGAAATGTTGAAACCAAGACATGAAGCTTTTTAACGATAATTCAATAGTATCTACTAGTCAATCCGAAATCTATTATCATTAAATCCTGAATTCTGCCCAGTAACATTCGGTCGATACAGCTTACATTGCATTAACCCCATTAAGATCTATTTATTCAAAGAAATGAAAGAAAGAGAGGCTCCAAAATTTAAAACGAACCGACAGCACAAACATTTCAAACGTATTCATATATTACAGAGGCTAAATAAATTGTGACTATCCCTCTAGGACGCTGTCTTCGCTCGGTTCGTTACAATGAATGAGTTGCTGTGGAAATTTTGTCTTTTGAGTTTTTACACCAACCGATCAACATATAAGATATTAAAGTTCACATATGGATGCATCCTATTTATTAACCTTCCAGATCTCATCTAGCAAATATTGTCCGAACAGATTCTTCGTTGAAATAGTTGTCTAGAAATTCCCCATTTCATCCCGGGTTTACATCCTCGACTCACACCAAGTGCTACACCACTTAACGCTTTATCACCTGCAGGCAATTGTTTTACTTAAAGCAGACGACTTTAGAAAAGCTTTGTGAATATGCGAAACACCTTTCAGTTCTTTTGTTGTGATTTGTGAATAGATTGAAAAAGCATTTTGTTAAAAGGAGAAATTGCTTGGGATAAGCTCCGTTTGCCAAAATGCTTTTTGAAAGTCTTCTGCTGCGAGACACATAAATGTGGCGTTATGTGGAAATACATAGAGTCTACATGTCATAGGCGCAGGAGCGTTTTCAACATTGGGGGGGCCAACTTCAGATGAAGACCGGTCTAAGAATAAATGTTCCTAAACTTTTTAATGACTCTTCATGCATTTACAAATTCAATAACATTATGAGAATTAAAAGAAAGCATATGAAAATGTGTATCTTTAATAATAATAAAGAAATAAAAAAAAAAAGGGATATGCCAGGTCTCGATCTCACGCGGAAATCAAATGTATTGATTTAAACAAAAAGTAGCTGCAACCAGACTGTCACAGCCACGGAATCATCTAGTACAAGAGTGAGAATAAATTATGCTTTAACCTTTAGCTAACAATTGAAGACAATATTGAGTCTGACTCCTTAGAATAAATTCTATTACACCATTGTTTTTGTCAATCAAGACTTCCCAGGTATTTTTGTGAGCTGAGTTTTCATTGGATAAACCCGATGTGTTCAGATTGTCATTTGCGATGATGACGTCAAAAAGATTTTGGTTATTGTTCGTTACAAAAGGCGAATTGGAATTAGATAAAGCACAAAAATACACATTTATTTTTATTCTGCTGTTAAATTTCGTTTCTTTTCTTTTTCTTTTCAAATATCTTCATTTGCCATTGTGAATATTGGGGGGGGGGGGCAAAGTATAGTCTGGCCCCCCCGGTCTGGATATTGGGGGGGCCGGGCCCCCTGGCCCCCCGGCTCCTACGCCTATGCATGTGTTAAAATTCGGAACTGAGATGTAAATCCAAACAATATTTATTTGTGGATCTATCATGGTTGCAAGTTGTGTGGATAGCTTGGGAGTACTGTTACCACCTTCGCGAATGGGTTTTCGAATTAAATTGATTTACAAAACTGGTCTCATATTCAGTCAGCAGTCAATAGAGGGTTGTTGGTTCGAATCTCGTGAAAATCGGGTTCCGCCTTGTGACTTCTCGTTAATCCACATTCAGCGCGAGTATTGGTTATGATCCAGGATGCAGAATCGAGAGTGATTAATCTAAGTTGTAAGAACGTGTCTCACAATCGATTTAGAGTGAATAAGTTTACATTAATCTTCACACAGCAGTAGCAGTCGTCGCTTCGGTCAGATTCGGTGACGTTAATTTCAATTTGTTCTATTCTGTTCAAAATTATTTGGCGGGAGTAAAATGCAGAAAATGGCCGACGTAAACACATGCTGGAAACTGAAATGGAATCTGAATCCTTACGTTTGAATGACAAGTGGAGCAAACTGGTAAGCATTGGTAGAAGCAGTTATAGCCTTATAAAGCTTTGAAACTTCTTTTGTTAATGTTTCAATCGAGGTTATCGATTCTGGAAAATTTGCTAAAAACTTGACAGTATCGATAGGGTTATCTCCCTTGGTTTCTAGTGCTAAGTTCGGATACCCAGTTTGTTTACCTAGGCCAATGGTTTTCAAGTCGATTCCAATCTATATAAATCTATATTTGTTTTTGTTTAAAACACATTTTACTTCAAGAAAATTCATTACAGGAGTTTGAAACAGTAGATAGTTGCATATAATTCTGCTTAAGAGTGAACCATTCCAATTACATTGGCTATTCTAGAAATGTAAGGAAGGTTTGGATTTCGTCTAAACTTTGATTTTTGTAAAGGATTGGCAGTTTTAAGCTTACAGATAAAGCTTAGGCTGAGCTTTTGTGATCGCATTCCGGCTAAAATGGTTCACATTTGCTTGGTCACAAGTATCAGTGCCCAGGTAAGAATCCGTGCCCAGGTTGAACAAATGATTGCAAAGGTGTCTTAAAGGAGTTATTCCCCTTGGCAACCAGGTAACAAATCATTACAAGAATCCTCTTCAAAATCCAAATGTAGCAAAAGGATTTGAAAGCTTTTTGGGCAAAAAGATTCCTCAATCTCCATATATCTGATGAACAACTTCTTCTTTGAAACTACTTGTAGAAAAGTGATCAAACTTTGCACAAATGCTCCTTAGTTGTACAGGGAGAAATATCATAATAGACCTTTATTAACACTATATATACACAAGGGAAACAACTTCAAAGAGAAACCAGTTCTGACGTCCCGCGCTTATCAGTCCGTAATTCTTTATATGATCGCTAGTCTGTCACTTCTCTATATGTCCCGCATAGCCAAATGATTTCTGCGTCCAACGATACCTCTCTCAACAAGATCGGTCCAGTCAATCCGGAGAAATCTGTGACGACACGCGATATTTTTTTCGAATTTGGTTCATTGGGAATAGATCGTTGAGAATAGAACTGGCCGATGTCTCGGCACTCAATCACCTCAATGAACATTTTTTCAATGATAACACTTTACCTGCACTTAAAAAACAACTATTGGTAAGGATCAAAACTAAAAATTCTAACCTGTACACAATACACAACATGTATTTAGAATTATCTTCCACCATCCTCACATCTCTCTAGTCTCTACTCCATCTTGTTATGGTACAATAATATCTTTCAAGCTCTCTGATTGGCTTAATGTGTAAGGTTGAAGGTTAGTTAGGCTGGTTTCCATCTTTATATAATTTTAAAGAAGTAAGTATAAACGGCGCATAGGGGGTCGGCCTGGTCTAATTTCCACCCATATCCACCATGTTAAATAGCAACCGTTTGAGCAGTCACAGAGACAAACTGCTCCCATACCGTACTTTCTCGTGACCATGTCACCTTTAAACTATCTTAACACAATCCATTTGGGGGGTTAAATGTGCATCATGACCGATCCGTTTTTTTGCTATCGGCTGATTTCCAGAGAGGGGGCGTGTCAATTCAAATGGTAGAGGTCACGCCCAGACTGGTAACAGACATCTTTGGTTCTCACCGCATGGAGAAGTAGTCCTGTAAAATACAAACAAAACACATTTAAAACATGCAGGAGAAGACAAAGCAATCACACAGTACCAATATATATACTCTAAATGTAACACTTTCCTGTGAAAACACCTTGGAAGTTGGACTTTCAATATTTCAAAGAACTACTTTCTAGGCTACAACGACCCGGAAGTGATTCAACACCGGGCCAACACCTAAATGAGGAGATTTTTTTTATTGATCTGATATTTTCGCTTTTATTCTTGGAAATATAGGTCTTGCGATAAATAAAACACAAAAATTTAATACCACAAACCGAACAACCTACCACATAGGGCTTTCAAAAATGTCGCTCGGTCGGTAGCAAAAAGTGCACAGAAATGGGCGTTTTGGGGCATTTAAGCAATTTCTTTAAGTGTTCATTCCATTAAAAGTATCAAACATATTACAATGAATTAAACAGTGTTTTATGCTACAGCAATGTCACTTTCAATATATGCAAACATATTTCCTACATCATTAGTCTATGTGTCACATTTTGTACACTTCTAAGCAAAAGTCCACTTTTTTTAGCTAAAAAAACCTACATTTTCCCTCAAAAGCACACCTCAGAATAGATATATGTACCAATAAGAGACATTTTCTAATGTGTAAACACTCTTAAGGTCATCTTAATGCAATTTATCCATGAACAAGCCCCCTAAAAAAGAGTTGAAACAGCCTAGATCCGATGAAAACCAGCCAATATACACATAAGGAGATGCACGGTTACCGTAGTTAAGGCCGGGAACCAGCAGGCCTAGCTGCTATTGTGTCTTTGAAATATTGAAGAAAAATGGCCAAACCGCAAAACATGAAATGATCAATGCCACATAATTCCATTAATACCCATATCCAAGAGGACCATGCAAATTTTGCCGGTTTAAGTAGAATAACATTCCGCGAAATAGGGAGGAAAATGAGGCATGCAAGGCGAAAACAAGCACGACATCTTTTTGTATGAATTTTACATAAATTGGACTGTTGGACAGATTGAAAATGCAAATCTAAGCAAACACATTCAATTAAATAGAAATTATGTAGAGTATAAACCAATAAACAACTGAAACGATAAAACATCTGGAGGCAGAAAATAAAGCGAAAATTGAGTATTCATGCTCACATGTAATTTCATACCGATCGAGCAAATAATTGCATTCGGTGATCAGGTGTGGGTGAGAAATGTCATTTCGGACCAGACGATATCCGCCAGAGGCAGATATTGCATCTGAAGGTTTAAGAAAAAGGTTTTTAGTCCATAAACACATCTGATAAGTATCGCACTCAAAGTAGTCTATCCCTTGTTAATAACAAGCGAGACAGCTTGAAATGAAATGTCACCAACAGTTTTTCATGATAAAACATTGTGGAAAAAGAAAATGTGTTGTTTTTAGCTTTCTTCTTGACATCATTCTAAACAGTAAAGGAGCAAACTTGTTAAACAAGGAGCTTGTGTGACAGAACTGATGATTCTTCCTTGTCTTAAGGCTACCCACACCAGTCAATTATTCAAATTAAATGTCAAATAGTATATATCGGTACTTTCAGTACTTTGATTTCGTATTAAAAAGTCACACATCTGCCTTTATCCATCTCAAATATCGTTAAAAATGGAAGTTCTAAGCTGTTATCATCTGTTTGACCTTGCAAAGTTGCAGTCG
The DNA here is from genome assembly GCA_947846245.1 of Cerastoderma edule. Classification (NCBI taxonomy): domain Eukaryota; kingdom Metazoa; phylum Mollusca; class Bivalvia; order Cardiida; family Cardiidae; genus Cerastoderma; species Cerastoderma edule. The sequence continues at coordinate 25,356,926 of OX401406.1, forward strand.
ACACAAAACATATGGTGTAAGGCAAGGGAGGCTACTCTAGCCAGACTTTTCTGGGGTTTTCCCTCTCAAAATTACAAAATGCTAAATAATTCAAAAAAATCTACAAACCTTTGAGAAATACTATAATCCAATTGATTCCTGTGTTCACTGCTACTAGAATCACACGTTTCGTTGAATTAAACTCAATAATAAAGAATCTATGACACTTCACAATTTCTTCATATAGGGGTCGGCCTGGTCTAATTTCCACCCATATCCACCATGTTAAATAGCAACCGTTTGAGCAGTCACAGAGACAAACTGCTCCCATACCGTACTTTCTCGTGACCATGTCACCTTTAAACTATCTTAACACAATCCATTTGGGGGGTTAAATGTGCATCATGACCGATCCGTTTTTTTGCTATCGGCTGATTTCCAGAGAGGGGGCGTGTCAATTCAAATGGTAGAGGTCACGCCCAGACTGGTAACAGACATCTTTGGTTCTCACCGCATGGAGAAGTAGTCCTGTAAAATACAAACAAAACACATTTAAAACATGCAGGAGAAGACAAAGCAATCACACAGTACCAATATATATACTCTAAATGTAACACTTTCCTGTGAAAACACCTTGGAAGTTGGACTTTCAATATTTCAAAGAACTACTTTCTAGGCTACAACGACCCGGAAGTGATTCAACAACGGGCCAACACCATAGTACCATTCAAAAAGCGTGGAACCATGCTGTATTTCGACATGTTAAATTTAAACCAATCATATCGTTTTGTTCAAATGAATGATGAATATTCAAAGATTGTTGTATAAATTGACAAAATGGAGTAGACGAGCAAAATGGGAGTGTAGTAAAGGATAAATGTTGGATATATGTTGAACATAGTGTGCAGGTTAGAATTTTTAGTTAGGATCCTTACCAATAGTTGTTTTTTCGTATGCTGGTAAAGTGTCATTGCTGAAATAACGTTCATTGAGGTGATTTAGTGCCGAAACATTGGCTGGCTCTGTTCTCAACAATCTATTCCCAATGAGCCAAATTTGAAAAAAAATAACGTGCGTCATCGCAGATTTCTACGGTTCGACTGGACCGATCTTGTTGAGAGAGGTATCGTTGGATGCAGTAATCATTTGGCTATGCGGGACATATAGAGAATTGACAGACTAGCGATCGTATAAAAAATTACGGCAATCGGGCCTAAAATAGGATTAAGTTTATTTGGCCTTTACATATCAATCCACTTTTACCCACCCAAAAGTAATTATTTCAATTTCTGGAAACTTTTCATTTTTTTTAGTTTTTTTTCCAGTGTTTTGAATATTCATAGACAATAAGTGTAATAGAAATATAATTTCTCAAGATAAAAGAATTTTCCTACCTACCTACCAATCTGTAAAATCTAGGGGTGGTAAAAGGCAAACCACCAATGTTTTAATTATGGCCTCTTCAGTAATTGGGTTTTTTTTCTTTTCAGGTTATAAGATGAGACATATACGCTCACAGTGGGTGAACAGAAAAGAACAGGAAAGAAAGAAAAGAGCAGAGCTTAGGCGTTATAAAGCTTTTAAGAGAAAAGCTCAACATTCTGACTCTGAAGACAGTTGCTGCTCAAGAAATGCTGAAGTGGGCTCACGGTATGAGATTGACAATGAGAACTGTAAAGGCCAATTCGTAGAACAAGGAAACAGTTTTTACCCGCAATTGAGGAACGATAATGGTCACAGCCTACATGGAATTCACAGACATCTTAGTGCTAACAAGTTTAAAACAGAAGATGACCACGAACATTGGAGATATACGACTGCACCTCAATTAACCACTTCATACATGAATGATAGTGAAATACCTGAATATGCTGAATATATCAGAGGTAGATTTGATCCCTGCCAACAAAATTATGAAAAAATAAAAGTAGAAGAAAGAAATGATGATTATGAACTAACCGGTAGTCGTCTTCATAGCTTTGATAATAAAAGTGGCAGAGAATTTGAAAATGCTCAATATACCATTGGTCAAACTCCTGTAGAAAGTATGACATTGACTGACAAACTTCAGCATTACACAGCCAATCCAGTATTTAAACGAAAATTGAATGCCAACTCATGGATCAATGACAATGACACAAGTTTTAAAAGAGAACACACATTTGATCGGGAGAGTTCCACTAAGTGGATTGGAACACAAGCCCTAGGTGAAAGTTATTGTACGAAACATAAATATGATCTTTTACAAGGTTGTGCTTTGTCTTCTCAAGTATATGACAGAAATATGAATCGAATTGATTTAGATACATGCTTCACAAATAAAATACTGGACGATTTTGAAAACAACAATTCGAATGTTGAGAATATAAAGCAAAGTGTTGATAGAAGTTCTCCATCTAATCCACATTTGGCTGATAGAACTCGGCTTAAATACCCTCGTTCAGCTAGATTCACCTCAAGTGAATGTTCCACAAAACACCCCATCTTTCCCCCACTTCATTTCTATCAAGCATCATCTTGTTGTGGACAGCAGCCAACACTACAAACTCAGCAAGTTCCACAATTTATTCCTCAAATTGGACATTTCCCACAGCTACAATGTACTTACCAGGTACAAGCATTTACCCAGCAACCTTTGCTACAACCACAGTATCAAGGGGCTTGTACATCAAATTTGGTCCCACGACAGAGTTGTCCATCAATAGGAGATATTTTGTATCAAGATGACGTTGGTGTTCCTTCATTTGAAAATGTTAAACCCTCTTTTCATGACAGGTACAAGTTGTTAACTGATCACTTGAATAGACGGCCTGAAAAAGTCCCTGATGACAAACCCCGGTATTCTTACAAATCTCATCCAGGTGCTGATGGTGAAAGAAGAGGGATTTTGCATTCAAAATTTGAATCTGATGAAGATTCCAATGAGGTTCAAGTGTTAATGAAAGAAGTTGTTAATTCAAGCATGGATCGTCCTTATAGTACTTATGGTTTGCTTGAAGGGTCCTCAAAGGACTTGGCAAGTAAAAGCAATCATAACAATCTCCATCAAACTTTCAAAAGATGTCCAAATCTCAATTCAGCTGGTACAGAAGAATTTTGTGGTCTGAATACAAGTTCAACATTGAATGGTACCCAACATAGAGTTTTGAAAGAAGAAACAAAACCAGGCACTAGAAACCGACGTGTGCAAAAACGCAGAAGAGGTCATTATGCAGATTTTATAATGAGGAATTGTGAATTTCCCAAGAGAACTGTGGACACCAAGCTGAAAGACAGAAAGTGTTCCAAAAGTAAAAGATATCAAAAGAAGATGAATTGTTACAAATTGGGGAGATCCACTCTGGACAAGGACAGAGAGATGTTTAGGCCATGGGTATGGGAATCGATAGATGTAGATGATGAACATCCTGAGGTTTGTGGACGGACTGAGCTTCATGGACAGACTGGTCTTCATGGACAGACTGAGCTTCATGGAAGTACTGAGCTTCATGGAAAGACTGAGCTCCATGGACATCCTGAGTTTCATGTACAGACTGAACTCCATGGACATCCTGAGTTTCATGGACAGACTGAGCTCAATGGAAAGACTGAGCTTCATGGAAAGACTGAGCTCCATGGAAAGACTGAGCTCCATGGAAAGACTGAGCTCCATGGACATCCTGAGTTTCATGTACAGACTGAACTCCATGGAAAGACTGAGCTCCATGGACATCCTGAGTTTCATGGACATCCTGAGTTTCATGGACAGACTGAGCTCAATGGACAGACTGAGCTTCATGGAAAGAATGAACTTCATGGACATATTGAGCTTCACAGACAGACTGAGCTACATGGACAGACTGAGGTTCATGGACAGACTGAGCGTCATGGACAGACTAAGCTTCAGGGACAGACTGAGCTTCATCGACAGACTGTTAAATCATCAAGACAATCTAATCTGAAATCTAGTGAAGATAGCATTGAAAATTTAGAAACCAGATTTGAACACATTGTCTCGGATTACATGCAATTAGTAAAACTTGAAGGAGATGAAAATGAAAAGCACAGTAATGTGGCAAGTGGAAATGAAATGGTTGAAAAACTTGACAAAATTGAAAAAGGTGAATTCAAGCTTTCTGAAAAAGAACATTTATGCAGGGAGCAGTGTACAACTACCTTGCAAGGAAAGAAAAATCCACATTATCAAAGCCATACAAAGGATACTGAAAGCAAAGCATTTAATTGTAACCAGGACACAAACAGTGAAAGGTTTTCTGCTGATAGAAGGAACAGAAATGTGTGTATTAATAGTGTTAACTATTTGAAAATGGATCAGCTATACAAGGAGAATGCTAGAAACCAGAAAATCAAGGACCTAAAGCAGCCTAATCCAGCCATAAAGACATGTTCTTCAGCTTCAACAAGACTGGCATTTCCAATTGCTAATAATTCCTGGAAAGAACTTCCTTCCGTTCCTAATCCTACTGTTAGATTACATTCTTCGGATAGAGACTGTATGCAGAAAGAAGGGGAAGAACATTTTGCGAAAATGCACAAGAAATCTGTTGGTGACAAGGAATCATCCAAGGAATCAAAGATACTGAAAAAATATTTAAAAAGGCAAAGAAAAAATTGCCTGACAAAGAATACAATTAAAAAGAAATCAAATATGTCTAAACAAAGAACAATGCGGGAGCGTGTGAAACTGGACGTGAGATGCAAAAAAAGGTGTAAAAGAGCGAAAGGATCATCAAATAGTAAACAAGGTGATAGCCGGTCTGAAAGCATTAATGCCTATCCAAACTTGCAGCATGAAATGCTCAGAGATGAACATGAAGCAGACACTGATCAAAGGGAAGAATGCGTTGGGACGTCATCCTCGGTTGGCAATAGCCCTGATGAAATGCCTGAAGAAGTCAAACATGATACTCAAGGTCAGCACACACATGGACAACATTTACAGACAAGTTTCATATCAACAATTGAAGAGCATAATTACTTTGAAAAAGCTGAGCCATCAAAGGCAAGCACAGACAATAATTCAGACAAAATGAATGGTATGAAGTGTGCTGTGATTAAATATGAAAATGGACGAGAGGAAGATAATGCAATGTCAAACGTTGTAAGTAAACAGATAGATGCTTTAGCAGAAACTAAGGGATCTCCCTTGAAACAAAATGAGGCAATCGCCAAAGACAAGAATAGCCCTTCTGATACTGAAATCAACCTACAAATAGTTGACAAGCCTCTTCCTTGTGTAAAAGCATCATGTACTGTTTGTAAAACAAGACCTATTACTCATGCTTGTTTAGAGGGCCCAATAGCTTCAACAACATATTTCGAAAAGAAAGGACATGAATCAAATTCCGGAATGATAAAAGAAGAGAATACATTGTCCCATCCGGATGACTTATTGAATAAAGCTGGAAATAAACAATCACCTGATGAATCTGTTGGATGCAACAGAGGATGTTACAACAAAGAATTGACCAATTCCAGTGACAGTTGTATGTCAGTCAAGCAAGATTTACCTAACATTGGAACTTTTCCAAAACTGAAGATTTTGTTACCTGATAAAGGAAATGGCTTGGTTTGTGAGGAATTTAGTCTTGTGGATTCGGCTAATATTGACATGAATAATAGCAAAAGCAAGAATGATTTTTCCAGCAGTAAAACAGTGACAGACCTAACAAACTCTCCTATTCAATCGCCAGAAGCCGTAATGCCTTTCATAGACACCCAAACTGCCATGAAATCACCATTGAATGTGTCGCCCTACACGCTAGGTAACAATTCAACTGATATTGAGTACATTAAGAGTAGAAGTGTACTTCCACCTAAGTATTGCAGTGAGCAACCTACAACCCTGAAGAAGCCCAACTATGAGAAAGGTTTCAAACATATATATACTCCAAAAGGAAAGGAGGTTATCCATTGCACAAGACCAAGTTTACCTCTTTTTCCAACCTTCGCATCAGACCCATTTGAGTATGTTAAACCAAACAATATTGCAAAAGAATATAGCACATGTGAAAGAAAGGATAACAGAAGTTACTGTTTGAAAAATGAATCCTATGAATACTTCCATTCAAAGAGGTACAGTCCAACACAAGAAGATTTTGAAATGTACAAGCTAGAAAGACAAAGATTTTGCGAGTTCAATTTACTAACACAACCTTACAGCCACATGGATCAGAACCTGGTTAGTCATAAGTGTTGTAAGAGCTCACCCCCTTTTGATGATTATAACAGCACTGTATCTTATATGGGGAACACTTCAGAGAGAATCATAGGTAGCAATCCAACAGAACTCAGTGCAGCAGCAATTGCAAGCATCTGTGATTCTACAGCTAGGTCTACTGATGAAATGATGGATGTTGTTAGTACAGACGTGTTTGACACTAATGATGACGATGGAATAGAAAAGGTGATTGAAGATGTTGTTTCAAAGGATTATTTGGACACAGACAGTGCACCAGATCTTGACAGTGACTTCATTTGGCTTGATGATAATGCAGCAGAAGAGGGTATACACGATGAAACTGAGATGCATGGGGATGTTCAAACAAAAGATGAAAATAATGAAACTGGTTATGATGAACAATACAAAGATGATCATCCTAGACGATGTCCTGTGAGGCTTTCTGCATGGAGAAAACACTGGTACTGTAAACGGTTTCCAATGGGGATGAGAAGAGGGAGATATATGCCTGAAAAAGCTCTGTATGAATCCGCTGTAGAATTTCTGGGGGATTTTGATAAAAATAGCAAAAGAAGATCTTGCAGATTATCCAAACAACTAGAGTTTGATGAGTCGTTTGTAAACAAAAAACTTGATGTTGTGAAAGTAAAGCAAGAAAATGAGTGTACAATACAGAAAAAAGGGAAGCTCCTTGTTAATCCAGAGAAGTCAATCAATAGGGTTAAGGAAGAAAAGACAAAAAATATAAGTGGAAGACAAAAGGAATCTGTTGCAATGAAGTTGGAAATGTTGGCCAAGGAAAAGCAAAGGCGACAAAAGCTTAAAGAAAGTACAGATGAGAAAGTAAAGCCAATTAAGGGTTGTTTTGAGAAAAATAAAACAAACAAATATTCAGGAATTTTACTGGAAGTTTCTGATGCCAAAACTATTAATAAAACAAAAGACATGGATGATGTTGAGAGTAAAAAGGTTCCCAAGTTGAATATGGTAGATCTCTTGTCAAAATCTATTCACAGCAGGCCCTTGGTTGGCAAAGGAAAACTCCTTTGTATGCGTGAACATTTTGATAAGAAATCACGAACAAAACTTAAGAAAAGTGATGCTAAGGGTATTGTTTGGAACAAAACGCCATATATTAAAATGAAAATGCTGAGAAATGAAGGGAAACATGTGAGCTCAAATAAAGACATTGATCCAAACAAAGAGGAGTGTGCCACTGCAGATTCAAGTAGTGCTGCGTTTAACAGAATCCAATATATGAAAGTTGACAAGATGAGTAGCGGTAAAAATGTTCAGAAAGCAAGGAAAGATACTGACCTTAACAAAAAGCAATGTGCCCCTAAAGATTCCAAAGATGGGGTATGTGACAAAGTGCCGAAGATAAAGATGAAGAAGTTGAATGGTGGCAAAAAACTTGAGAAAGCAAGGAAAGAGACTTGCCAAAATAAAAAGCAGTCTACCTCTAAAGGTTCCAATAAAAGGTTATGCAGCAAAACACCGTATATGAAGACAAATAAGTTAAGTTCTGATAAGAAAGTTCAGAAAGAAAGGAAAGAGACAAATTCAAATAAAGATCATAATACCAATAATGATTCGAAGAATAACATTTCTAACAAAAAGCGTTATATCAAGATGAAGAATTTGAAAAGTGACAAGAACATCAAGAAAGAAACGAAAGAGACCACACAAAATAATGAGCTATGTACACTAACTCCTTTACTTGAAGAGAATTTACTTGAAGAAAACTTCAAACCTTGTCCAATCTGTGGTGTGATGTTTAACGGAAAAATCTCCAGTCTTAAGCGTCATTTCTCTAAGTGTCATAAAACCTGGTGCCTTAGATGTCAAAAAGACTTAAAGGATAAAGTAAGTACCGGTACCTTTGTTTAATAGGTTCAAACATACTTGAGTACTGATGTTTTTTTATTGGCATTGCAGCATCACTGAAATAATGTTAATGTGGGATTTTACATTGCATCAACAATATTTCAGTTATGTTGCGATTCCTGATTCCTAATGATGGAGAAAGACCCCATACTCAACTACCCATAAGGGCTGGTCAAGCCGGGTAGAACAATCGGTACTCCATAAGTTAGTCAGGAGACTGCCTCTCATAAAAATCTAAATGCCGTTAGCGGAATTTGAACCCATGCAAATAGGTTGAGTACTGATGCATGATTTACTTAAGTCTGCAATTTGTACGTCATTCACAATAACTTACATGGAGGAATGTGTTCATAGAGGAAAGAGATTACTACATAACACCACATTTTTGCATCTTGCAGCAGACGATTTTAAAAAGCATTGTAGCAAAAGGAGAAATTGTTTGTCACAAGCAATTTCTCCTTTTGCCACAATACTTTTTCAGTCTATTCACATAATACAACAGTAGAACTGAAAGGTTTTTCACATGTTTACTAAGCTTTAATGAAGATGTCTGCTTAAGTAAAAAAGAATGTCTTTTGCAGGTGGTAAAAAGTTAATAGCAAACACTGAATTGATCATAGTATATATATTTTGTTGAAAGAAAAATGAACAAGACTACTTGGCATGCCAACGATTTTTTTTGATTTTCGGAATGGGTCCTGTTCTGGACAAATTGGGAAAATCATCTCATTTTTCTCCCAAAATTGGGAATTTTTCAGCTTTATCTTAGTTCGATCATAGGTTTTATTGGGAAATTTGTAAAAATTGTTTATAAATTTTGTTTGGGAATGGGTCCCTTTCATCGTTCCAAACATTTAAGGAAAAAACCACTGCATGCCTATGACGGCAACAGTTGCAATTGTTGAAATATTTACCAATAGATTGGATAAATGTCTTCTGCTCTATCCCATTACCAAACAATAACGACATGTGACCAGTTTGTTGCAGACAACTCTGGAAACATGGTGGGAAAAGGGGGAAATTGCTCTTAATGAGCCAATTTCTCTTTTAACGACAATGTTTTCTGCCTTTGATAACAGAATATTATTAGATGTCAGGTGAATCAGGGATAGAAAAAAAATATTCAGGACTTTCACATTTTATTGTTAATTTCAGCAATTGTTGAGAAGGCACAGACAAAGAAACCACGATATCCCAACATTCTGTGGTTTGTGTGGCCTATCGTTTTTGTACAAGTACAGCTACACAGTGCACTGTCAGTCTCCATCACATTTGAAAAAATTGAAAACGTCAAACCTAGCTGGGAGTAGCAGTCTTGTGAGAAACGGAAACGAGTTGAGTAACAGTGAAATAATATCCATCAGTAGCGACCATTCATCTGATGAGATTGTGCATTACATTTCCTCGTGCTCTGAGGATGTCTTCACTAGCCCGGAACGGACTGTTCACGAAATCTTTTCGAGTCCAGAGAGGAATATGAGATATGTGAAGGAAAATGTGAAAGGGTTTCTGTCGGCCAAGAGTTCAACTATAAACGAGACTCGTGAAGGTGCGTGTGGTAAATGTGCTAAAGCTCCAGAAGGAAAGTCCTCTAACCGGAAAAAGTGTTCAAGGAATGCGGAGACACGAGTTTGCGTTAAGAAAGAGAAAGAGAAACAGTTGAGGTTCTGTATTTACTGCAAAAAGTTCTATAAGGTCTGGTTTGCACATATTGGGACGGAAAAACATGTGTTCAATGTAAAGTTACATAGAAAACAGCTGAAGCTGAAGAGGAAAGAGAAGTTAAGGGAAACTGTCTCAAAACAAAGCAAGTGATATCACAGTCTGGGTCTTAAGGGTTTTGGGTTTATTTCAACCCATTACAAAGACATTTAACCACTTTATTGCAGATGACTCTTGAAAACATTGTGGGAAAAGGAGAAATTTCTAGTTACGAGCAATTTCTCCTTTTCCCACAATATTTTTTGTCCTATAAGGAGATTGTTTTTCAATTTCATAGCATTTGAAATGTCGTCTGCAAGCTCTTTTAATTTGGGACAGTTGAAAATTTGGTGTTTGGTTAATGATTAATGGATGAATCTTATCCAGAAATGGTTGATTATCAAGTTCTATGAAAAGTTTTTCCTTATTATTGGTCAATATTTTAAGCTTTTCTTTTTTCAAAATTTGATTCATGAATATTTTTTACTTTTGATAGGTCAATCAAGAGCTAAGAGGGCTTGCATTTCCTTAAACAAGTCGCTCAGTATTCTATTGAATTTAGTTTATTTTATTTCTCTTTTGCCAAGAAATTCTAATTAAGGAAATCTATTGATATGTCAATTTGAGGGCATTTGAGTACCCCATTTATTACTCATTTCATTAAACAACTTGCACAATTCAAAACTGATAGATATGAATTATATCTTAAATGAAAATACAATATTACATTGTGACGTGTCCTTGAATGTGGCTTTGAGAGATGATTCCAATAGAGCAAAACTTTGCAATATTGCTTGGCTCAATATTGATATTAGAGAGAATGTTGTTTTGAGCTTGCCTAAACTTTCAGCTTAAAATGTTTATCAAATTTAACTGTAGAAAAAAACCAACAGTTAGCATTTTGGAAGCCTCTGTAAATCTTGTGAGTGTTTATACAATCATAGTTCAACAGATTAAACAATCATAGTTCAATAGACGATACTTTTATAGTTCAACAGATGATACAATAATATTTCAACAGTTTATAAAATCATAGTTCAATAGATTAAACAATCATAGTTCAACAGATGATACAATCATAGACCAACAGATGATACAATCATAGTTCAACAGTTTATAAAATCATAGTTCAATAGATTAAACAATCATAGTTGAACAGATTATACAATCATAGTTCAACAGATGATACAATCATAGTTCAACAGACAGTACAATCATAGTTCAACAGATTATACAATCATAGTTCAACAGATGATACAATCATAGTTCAACAGACAGTACAATCATAGTTCAATAGATGATACAATCATAGTTCAACAGATGATGCAATCATAGTTCAACAGTTTATACAATCATAGTTCAATAGATTATACAATCATAGTTATACAGATTATACAATCATAGTTCAATAGATTAAACAATCATAGTTCAACAGACAGTACAATCATAGTTCAACAGATGATACAATCATAGTTCAACAGATGATACAATCATAGTTCAACAGTTCATACAATCATAGTTCAATAGATTATACAATCATAGTTGAACAGATTATACAATCATAGTTCAATAGATTATACAATCATAGTTCAGCAGATAATATGGTCTTCATAATTGGGTGTACTAAAGTCTTATATCTGCCCTATTATAATACTTGCTCAATCCCATTTTGTGGATAATCATTATAAACCTTTTCAGAAAATGTCAATGAGTACCAACAATATAAGGGATTATAGTAGCAATAAGGAAGTAATCTAAGAATTAAGGAATCTTTATTTTGACATTTATGACAATTTTCCGAAAGTTTTCGTTTTCCTTTTAGATTTTGTTAATCTACTTTTTTGTGTGTTTGCTTTTAAGTCATTTTGTCACCGGAATTATACTTAAGCTACCTTTATTCAATTTAATATCAGGAGGGAAGGGGGAACATGCCTACAAGGATTTTATTTTGTTGGAGTTCTCATATTGAGAGTATAAGGCCTAAATTGAAATTAAGTTTGTTTTGTCTTTAGTTCACCTACCGACCCACTTTTTACACCCCTACCCAAAATCTTTTATTGCTATTGTCAAGGGTTCAATGCAAGACTATAGCAAGTGCTTCACAAATATGAAGCACTTACTGTTGTATTGCACTGAACCCTCGATATAGGGTAGTCTGCTAACATTTTACCGATAGGTCTAACCGTCGTTACCATCCTTATGGGCAGTAGAGGTTAGGAAAATTCATTCATGATGGACGGGGCATCACCATGTAACTGTATATTATTGATCTGATGTAGAATTCCTTTCATATAACAATCAATCGAAGGACCAAAGTGTATGCTCAACACATTATGTGTATTGTTTTATTGTTTTTATTGTTATGTGCATAATTAAAGGGTCTGGTTTTTATTTCGTATATAAGCTTTTGTTGATTTTGCCATAATTTATGTTGTTAAGATTATTTTTTGTTTTAGTGGTTCAGTTTGTTTTATGACATTAAGATTGACACCATGTTATGAATCTGTTTTATTTGTATTGTTTCATTGTTTATTTCATAACTGTAATTTTACTGTAAGACTCTGTACTGCCAAACACATTGGCAATCATTATGTGTTTCATTTTATATCTAATAGCGTTAATAGATATGCCTGTTGTTGTCTGACCAGTTGATGAATTACAGTCAGATGAACATGAAAAGTGGTTTATACAATAACCTGTTAGCTACATTAAAAAAGCACAAGGGACGGCTTTCAACAGCTTCTATTTTTGTAAACTCCTCAGTAGGACTTCCGTGACTTAGAACCTGAAACCACATGGACCCTCTCTGGTAGTGGCCTTTGGATGTTTACCAGTTGCCTGTAACCCGGCTTGTTTTACGCTCTTGGGCAGTTAAATTTAGGGTCTTCCTTCATTAATATGATTCATATATCCAAGCATAATTGAAAAATGTTGATGCAATGTAAAATTTATACCTAGATTTTAAAATTGAAAACCCATCTAACAAATAAAGGAACAGGGCTTTGTTGACTGTTTAATTGGTTTATGCTTTTACTTATATCTTTTATGTTATATATTATTTCATTTACTTCATTATAAACACAGTACTTGCTCATGATAAATATGCCATGACTAGTAAAGGAATAAAAACTGTTTTATTTATCTTTATTGGTCAGTCAAGACAGTCACTTGAATTGTGGTTTTGAGTTTTAACTTATTTGCAATAAAAAAACAAGTGAGGGATAAAGGGCCAACATGGTCCTCTTTGTATCAACATAATTAAACATTACAGAATGGTTCTTCCACTTCTTTGCTTTGTAGACTAAATCCATCTTTCCATCAGATATTGTTGATCCCAGCGATTATTCAATTTTGCAAATTGACCCTTCAATCCAAGAAGATTAATGGGTATTATAGTGAAAGTTTTTTAAGATTTAAGTTTTTAAGTTTTTTTAGTTTTATTTTAATTTTTGTTACATATTATAGTGCAGGATATGCAATAAATGTTTAGTGAAGACAGTTATTTATTTTTATTATATGTTTTAGCCCTCAACCCTCTCCTCAAATGCGTTTTCATGTTTGGTCCAATTAGAAAGCATTTTTATTCACATGGTTTAACACATTACCACTTAACACCACATTTTTGCATTTTGCAGCATATGACTTTCAAAAAGCATTGTGGCAAAAAGAGAAATTGCTTGTCACAAGCAATTTCTCCTTTTGTCACAATGCTTTTGCAATCTATTCACATATCACAACTGCAGAACTGAACGGTTTTTTCACACGTTTACTAAGCTTTTCTAAAGTCATCTGCTTCAAATAAAAACTTGTCATCTGCAGGTGGTAAAGAGTTAATGACATGAACACAATATTTCATGTATATCTAGGTGACACTTCAGATATTCATGTTTTATGAGTAATCTACCATGACTAGGCATGGCAAAAGCTTTGCCCTTGGAAACTCGTCCAAAGAGTAGTTTAGTTAAACTTATTTACATGTACTTTACATTGATTCTGCTTCCTGGATACATAACCAGTACTTGCCCGAAATTTGGACTGAAGTCCTTCAGACTAAGAAATAAACACTGTGAAGTGATTTCAAACCTACATTTTCCCAAAATTTGTTTATATTTATAACAAAATTTTAATGGGGGACAATGACTTGGTGAACTAGACTAGTTGATTTCTACCCCTAGGGAAGGAAGTGACCTCTGGCAAGACACCTCAGAGCCCTGGGATCCAGGAAAGTCGTGGTTACATATGTGAAAATTTGTTGATACATCAAATGCCATACAAAGCTCAGGAGGAAAATCGATTATTTCAAACATAGATCCTTCTTTGTCACTTGTCCCAAACAAGTACATGTAGATCACTTCAGCTTGCACATAGAGCAACTGTGGAAACCAATAACTTTTTTTTTTCTTTTTTTTTTTATGGGTTTTACATCGCATCAACATTATTTCAGTTATGTAGCGATGCCCGACTATTAATGATGGAGGAAGACCCCATACTCAACTGCCCATAAGGGCTGTTCAAGGTGGGTAGAACCATCGACATTCCGTAAGTCAGTCGGGAGACTGCCTCTCATGAAAATCCATATCCCTCTCAGGATTTTGAACCCACGCTGAGAGGGGCCATGTGATTTTAAGTTCTGTACTCTAGGCCACGGAGGCCCCTCAATAATAACTTTTACGTATGATAAATAATTTGGTTTGGCATATTGAACAGACCATTAATAAAATGAGAAATTCCTCATCTTACTCATAGTAAAGAATTATACATGGCATTTTTACATGTGTAATTGGTTGGGACTTATAAGCATGTACAAAATCAGACAAGGTGAAGTCCAAAGATCACTGGGTTAGAAGTAATGCAAAGACAACATCTAGGCCAAGTTCGTATTTGGGCTGACATAGGTCATCTTTGTTGATCCTTGAAAGTAATTTAACAAGCAAGAGAACAGTAACTGTTTCTAATCCAAGATAATGCTTGGGGGTTTAATGCAAGACTAAAGTAAGTTCTTCACAAACGTGAAGCACTTACTATATATACAGTCTTGCATTGAACCCTTGAATTTACTATTATAGAGAAAGCTCCACAGTCATGATCTTGTTGGGTTCTCCATGATCTTCATTTGAAATCACAAATTTGGTAAAATCATTAGGTTGATATATCATAATTGATGAACATCAACATGTGATTGTCTCTCACAAATCTCCCCCCCCCCTCGATACACTTAAATGATATGAAATCATGATGATAATGGGCAATAGGGCACAACCAGTGCATTATGTCAGTTCACCATCATGTTAATCGGTCTTTGTCTTTAGATAAAAGCCTGTTGATAATTCATACAGAATTCTGTGATGCCATGTTTCCATTGCATACATAGAAGTTCATTATACTAAAAAGAAAACTTGCTGTCAGAAGAAATTCAATGAATCTATAATGTACAGTGAAAACATAATAAATCGATTAATAATGCTTTTTATGAAATTGTGTGGCAAAAAAATATAACAAAGTGAATATGTTCCAATTAATATTTTAATTGTGAAATTTCCAGCTCACTTGCAATACGCCCAACTAGTGAGAAACCAGAACTTTTTCATATAAATGATTACACTAATGAAAATAATTGGTCTTATCAAACAGCAACAATACAAAAATGAACAAAATCAATATGGAAAATCTACATCCATGGAAAAAACCTTCAGCCAAGTAGTACATGTATTTGAAACTGCTTCAAATTACAAGCTTTATTTGGTTGGAATCTGAAAGTATGAAATATCACATGAATCATGAATATTGGTAAAAACCATTGCATTAAAAGAATACAAACAATGATTATTGATAAAGAGAACTGTTATGCCCTGATCAGAAAATAGGTGTTCTGGTGGCCTCCAACACTATTGACTTGTTTGCCGTCGCCCCTCCCCATATATATAAGGTCTACAATTGTCTTCATATAGAAAGCATGCCTAAATAGAAATGCAGAGTTTTCTACAAAACATCATTTAAAAATGATTTAAGATATGTATTGAAATCAATTTCCAATGACCCCATCAAAAAGAATACATGTACGAAGAAGCTATTATGCACCTTTGAAAGTTGATTACACAGATTTCAAATATCATATTAAAAAGGAGTCTCCTTTTCTCACTTGTTTTTTTTTTTAATAAGATATTACAACATGTCCTTTCATTTATGCTTGTATGAGATTATGCATTAAGATAACTATTACAGAGAAAACATTTGGCATATTGAGTTTTTCTAATTTTAAAGGTGCTAAGATGAGAGGAAATTTGAAAGCTAATTTCTTTGGATAAAACAATACAACTGTATTGTTATATGGTACACACTGAAAAATAGTTATTGGAAGCAAAATTATATTTTTTTATGGATTTTCATGAGAGGCAGTCTCCCGACTGACTTACGGAATGCCGATGGTTCTACCCGCCTTTACCAGCCCTTATGGGCAGTTGAGTGTGGGGTCTTCCTCCATCATTAATAGTCGGGCATCGCTACATAACTGAAATAATGTTGATGTGATGTAAAACCCATATATAAAAAAAAAAATATTATTTTTCTATTCTTTATAGTGTGGTTTCAGACAATTTGCATGTATTTTAATCCAAAAGCATGGCATTGCTTTTGGCATATAAAATGTACATACATAAATTGATGCTTTATAAATTAATTATGGTTTCAATAACTACTTCTAATTGTGTATCAAACAAAAATACAAAAACTATTGAATCAACATTTATTTTGACTTCAATTTTTTTCTGTAATCAAGCACCTTCAATGAAAAAAATGACAGTCTTTTCACTATTTTCCTTGGTCCCTAAACATAACTGTATGTGGCCAAAACAAGACAAGTACCTATCCACAACTCCGGCGAAAATTATCCAAAATCAGGAAATGAAATATGTACTCTGAAGGTTGCTTATGCTTCTGTTCTGTAAAGAAATAGTAAGATTTTTTCTTGTACAAATATACTTTTAATGAAGCTTCTCTTGCACTGGCTGATAAAGAAATTCTGTTTTCAAGCCGAAAAACCACTAAATCAAATTGTAAATGGTAACATTTTCCCCTTTTCTTGATAATATTTTCACCATTAATCTGGCTCAAAAGATATGCTATACTATGCCAATAACAAAATTGAGGATTCACCCTATGACTAAAATAAGTCCTTGTAATGCTTAGCTTAGCTTAGAGTCATTACCTGACACAGGTCCCATTTGAATCCTCTTCGTCAGGGCCGTTCCTACATTTTTCAATTCTGAAACGACTTTCCTGGATACACCAGTACTAGGCTAGGGCTCTGAAGTGACTTGCCTAAGGCCACTCCCACAAAACTTAATGGCCTAGGTGGGACTCGAACCCGGGAACTCCGTGTTTTGAGTCCACCACCTTAACCACTGAGCCATGCAGGAAAAAATGAACCATCAGTTAGTATTAAGAGTTCCCATACACATAACTGTGTAATTAAATAATTTTATTACCAACAACATAAGTTCATATAGTCCAGTAATATAATTCCTTAAACAAATATCGAGTTCCTTGACCAATAATGATTAAATAAGTGTTAGGAATTTAAAAACTGAAAACTTATCACCAATCACCATGCATTTGTCTCCCTTTGTCAATGGACATACAAATTGCTTTAAAACAATTTCTGTGGACCTCATGTTTCAAGTTCCTTTTCGTCCATACTATCAGGTTTTAGTGTTTCTTTGGCCATAGCAACACTTATTCAAAATTCCTCAGCCCAAGGGTTTTCCTCCAAATATGTGTCAATGACCTCCTTCATGGCAAGATTTGGAATCAACTGGGATTGGTTAAGGTCTGTTCTTGTCACTGGGTCGAAGTGGCCAACTCGCTGTAATTCAAGATAAAAGTAAAACACATGAACATAGGATTTACATTTTGTCTTACCAACTTGCTTAGTCTTACTCATAAAGACTGTAGGGAGTTTTAAAGTAAAACACATGATTTTCAATTGTCTATCATCTTGCTTAGTCTAACTAATATGACTGTAGGGAGTTTTATAAACAGAACAAAAGAACTAACACATTGAACTATAGAGAGTTTACTAGACAGAACACAAGAACTAACACATTGAACTATAGAGAGTTTACTGAACAGAACAAAAGAACACCCATCATTGATTTCAAATCTCACAGTAAGTTTTATGCATGAATTTCCAATAAGCATCCATATCTGTTAGATCTAACATATTTCTACATTCTAAGTGTAAGCTGTTTCATGAGTGTTATAACTACTATTCTGCAGTTTAAAGATTGACTTAATAGATATTTTCGAAAAAGTATCGTCAATGTTAATTTAGGTCAAATCGTATTCATTCACAAAATTGAGTTGAAGACAAAAGGGCAATAAGTTCTTTATCAACATTTTCCTGCTGTCCATCTGCTGTTATTATTTTTTTAGAAGAGCAAATGGATAAACGAAAACTACTTGTTCATATCTAAATATCATTTGATAGAGAGTGGTAGTTTAAGAGTTACAGCTCTGTACTATACTGTAATACAACTTAAAAACCTCTTGTAGGAATGGAAAAAAGGCATTCATACATTTTTCAAACACAATACTAATCCCATCCTTTTAGGAATATTCTTTTTCAATCATTTGAGTTATAAACGTAACCCTAATAGTCCTGGAACCGACTTTATACTTATGCAAACAGGTTAGATTCAAGCCAGCCACCAAGTAATAGGCTGCTGGCCTGCGATCCAACTTGTTTGCTACTCTGAGTATCTTTCCTCATCAAAATTAAGTAGTAATTTAATGTTTAGGAAAGCAGACAACAAAACAATCTATTATTAAAAAATTACCAAGCATTCTAAGGGTTAAGAAGCTAGTATGTATTGAAAATGGATAAAGTCAATGCCGTGAGTAGTACCTGTAAATGTTCTAGAATGTCTTTTTTGTCGTAGGTTATGCCACTAGGTGTTATCACAGGGTCTCTCATTAGTTCAAAACTTATTCTCCCACACAAACAATCAGGTACATCTCTTTTCTGAAAGAGAAACGGAGTTAGAGAGAAAACAATCTTCTCTGGCCCATAAACATAGAAAAATTAGTTGGAAAAAGGAAATATTGCTAATTTTGGTAGTTTGGAACTTTCTCATACTTGGAATAACTGCTATTGTTAAATCATGTCTGGTTAAAATCTGTATCATTCTACCAATTAATACAGGAGTGATATTGCAAGGTGATTTATTTCTACAGTGAAACAGTTCTGAAATAATATTAAAAGGGATTGAAAGGAAAGGCAAGCCTTTATAACAATAATTCAATAGTTACAGACATAAATATAGAATGTAGTGTAGAGAACAGATACAGAATATTCTATTCTGTTCTGTTCTAGGAACGAAATGTTATCCAAGATGACTACTTTTTTTCATTTTGGGGGTTTGATTTTCATGCTTATTTTATGCGAAATCTAAACATTAACTTTTAGTGCACACTATATATATCATGTAAGGTAAGTCTAAGTTTGTTCTGGTATATGTGTTATAGCTGGGAAAAATCTGTGTTTGGAGAAATTGTAGCTTATTACTCCTTTTTTTCCAATGGTCAGAAAACGTGAAATGTCTCAAGCGGTTTTGCTATGACGACAAAAATTGACGTAAAAATAGGTGGCCATTTTTCTAAAATTTGAACGATTTTATTTCATTGAAAATGAGAGATATATACTGTTTATAAATGAACCAGATTAACAAAACACGGAATATTGCATTTGCACATGCACAGTATGGATTTTAAACAGTGAGACGCGCTACAATATGTACCCGTTTACCTCTAGACAGGTTGCAAATGTGTGTAGCGAGGGCCAGAAGAAATGTCAAGTCACGGTACATACCGGCATCACGCATTTCATGTTCAGCAAGGTCTGTGTAGGAAATTCATCATGCATCCAAATATTTTTATGTAATTTTCTTCCTTGTTATGCCCTTATAATATGATAACTAGTAAATTCAATGTTTTGGATGACAAATAATTTCGAATAAAAGTTTAAATCATCTAGAAGGACGGATATGATATCAAATATTTCGGTACGATTCAGTAAATTCTACGTTATGCCGGTAATTTCAGTAAATATTAGACAGTTGCGAATGTTAAAACTTTGCTCCTAACTAATGATCGTTGTATAACTGCATAACCAACTGGATTCGATTGATTTTGAAAATGTGACGCTCGAATGGGCTGTTATAAGGGTTAACAACTCGCTTTAAGAGTTATTCGTAGAGTGGGTACTCTACACTACTTCTATCCCTGATATCCTTCAGGTGTCGCATTCTAGTAAGATGAAAAATGGGTAACATTAGTGAATCAATAATTAGTACATCACAGTTGAAAATCCATAAAAAATACTTAAATAGGTTTTATGCTAATGAGTAGCTTTCTAGTAATATTTTGGAAAGTAGAAACATTTAGCAGAAAACAAATATTTTCCTTACTTAAGGGTCAGTTCTTGTTAATCAATTATTCTATGAAGCCAGAAATTATTGCACATAAACTGTCCTACTGTACCTTTCTTCTATCATCCACCTGTCTAAATAATTCATTGACTTCAGCTACTCTTCTATCCTAAAAAATATAAACCCTTAATAAGTATATAGAGAATAAAATCAGGTAAAGTACATTTTTTGAACTCATTTATTTTTTTATCAGAATGCATGATTTATTACCCATACAGAAAGAAACCTTTTACCACAAAAGAGTTATACTATTCAACAAAATATTTATAAGTCAATCCATTCCTTAAATAATTATTTAGAAACCAATTTCCACCAAAAACTTTAACTAAAATTTTCCAAGTACAAAAAGGGGCACCATATGCTTAGAATCCAAACCAAAATTATACTCAAACCTTGGTCAAGGACCTTCCATAATGTGCGGGAAAATGGATGAAGTTTTATCCCACCATTCCTTTCAGTAACCAATGAGATATTTCATAGCGTGATGTTAAAGCATGATGTTGACGTTTGGATAAGTAGTTTAGCCTTCCTTATACTTTAAAAAGTCAAGTTGACAAATTGAGCCATGAAAAATTGGGTTATGCAGAAACTCTCTTTTGACTTCCTTTCAAATAGTTTGTTGAAGATATTTGTAGCAATAATTGTATTTTCATGGTGTATAGAGAGAAGTTGTATTTATCAATTAGTATGACAAAGGGGGAATTGGTTATCAATTGTTTGTCACAAGCAATTTCTTCTATAGATTGCCATAGAGGTCCTTAATTATATTGTTATTAATGTGCTTAAAAAAGTATATAAATGAAGGGAGAAATGGGTAATAACATTTAGCTTACCATGTTTTCTTCTAGAGATTTGATTTTTTCATCACAGTCCTCTTCTATCATGTTTTCTTCTGTTTCAGAATCTCCCAACATCTTATCCTTTTGTCTACAACAGATGTTAACACTTGAGATATTGTTCTTTAAAAACATGTAAGTCTAAATCAATGAAGGAATGTAAAGGGGTTCAGATTAAAAGATGAAACAGAATATATTTTAAGCGCTTTCAAAAATGATACACTAAACTATCTAATGACTTGTCATTAGAACAGTCTGGAAGACATGATTCTTAATAAGTATTAAACATAAAGGCTTTATAGTAGAAACAGAGGTTAGCAAGGGGAAACTTATCTCTTATATGCCTTTTGATATATAACTAGTCAACATCTATGACACATTACAGTGTGTTGTTTTTTTCAGTTTTGGGGGGAAGGAGGTCAGGTGCCAAGAGAGGGGAAAATTCACAGGTAAAAGGGGGAGGGGAAATTTCTATGCTTGGCAAGTAACAGTAATATTTACCATACATAGAGAGAAAATTATTATTCCAACTTTTTTTTCTATCAACATGTTATGTTCATGTTCAAACTTCAACATACATTTCTTGGATTTTCTGCGACTTTGTCAATCGTTCTGGTGACCTTCCTTCATCAAAATTGAATTAATGAATTTTTCATTCAAATATTTGAGGGGAAGAGAGAGAGGGATATGTACATATGTACTCTAGAGATTGGGGAAGGGGGCCGAACAATGCCAAATATTTGATCCAAATAAAAATACACTGCATTATCACAGTTACATCTGAATTTAATGCTAATAGATACCTACTATCAAGCTGAGAAGAGTGGTTTCATCATCACAACTATAAGTCCTTGGGCAAGCTTCAATGAATAATGAAAGCATAAATTTGTATTGCTAAAGTCTACCTTTCTAAATCTTCCTTTATCAATGTATTTATATATGACTGTAATTCTATTTCTTGCTGTATTCTTTTCTCCTCAATGTTATTCCATCTCTTCCGCTTGGCTTGACGTAATGCTGCTGTTATTTCATCCCCAAAGTTTTTCTTGGTATCTTTGGCCAACTCATGGGCTGAAATATTGAAATTGATTCAATCAGGACTCACAGATCAACTTTAATTCATTTCATTGTAACAAGTAGACAACTTAAAAAGATACTACAAGCAGATACTCTAAAAACATCAGAAGCTAATGAAAGGATTCCAGCAAACACCCTTGATCATACTAGTATGCTCTTGAGTCTGTTTTAAGCCAATAGTTGTCTTACACATCATGTTTCTGATTCCTTTTACTATGGTCTTTTAAAACAAGATTGACTGTATGACATTTATGAAATATAAACACTTCTTTTTTTCAACTTTATATTTTAAATACTAGTTTAGCTTTAACTTTCTTTAAGGTGTTCAAAGAAGCATGGAAGATAGAGAGATACAATTAAGGGGTTGTTGTACCAATTATTTTTGCATGTAATATTTCAACAACAATTCAAAAAGTCCTGGTATATGTTCTCATTAGAGTGAACTCAAAGCAACAGTTTTTATAAATGAAAGCCAATTGTATTAGATTAAGAGACAAAAGTAGTGATTTACTAAATATCTTATGCTAAATATTTGCGTAAGTTAAAAAAACCTCTCCCTCTTAATTTGAATAATATTGAGATTAGAAATATTGCAATGTAACACATCATTGGAAATGTCTCTCCAATACTCTTCCAATGACATGTCACAAAATAAGTCATGACAATATTGTAATTTCATTTCAGATATTATCCATGTTTCAGTGATTTTTTTTTCTAAATTAAATCAATGGGCTTTTTTGACCCAAATTTAAAAATCAATGGGTTTTTCTATAGAAAAAATGATTAAAATGAATGAAAGTAATGAGTTTTTGGGAAATTTTATGAGAGTTTTTGGGAGAAAACTTATCACTGATGTTTATTAGTTTAGACATATATAAATATTTTCCTCAAATCATTCAATAAAACATTACCTAAACCTTTCATTTACCTCTTTGTAAACAAACTATTGATTCATCAATGTGATTCTGCTCAAGCAGTCCTAGCCCCATGAAGTAATGGCCTTTCACAATTGTTTTCTCCAATTCCAAAGCTCTCTGACAGTCTAGAATAGCTGGTTCCCATTGTTTCAATCGCAAGTAACACAGAGCTCTGTTGGTAAAATAGGTTGCTGTGTGAGGATTTTTTATCTGAAAAAAAAAAAAATTACTATTGCAGTAAGTAAGGTCATCACAAAAAAGTTTTTTTCCTTAACCATTAATCTTTTACAAATAATTCTAAACTCATTTGTAGATGTTATTTGAAAACATATTAAATAAAACAAAAAGAAAACTAGCATCATGCATGCAGCTTTTCATAGTAATTTGATCAATTGATAAAAAAGTGTGATTGGACTTAAGAAATGCTGCTGATTGGTAGGCCCTAATAGCATTTAAGAGCTAATTACGAATATTCTTGATTGGACACACTTTAAATATTTCGGCATTGTTTAGATGGTAATTGGTTTGACAATTAACGGGTAAAAAATAGGCGCGGTTCATAAAGTGCCTAAATCAATGTTAGCTTTTGAAATTAACAACTCAATCTCATCATAGGCTTCTATAGTACTAATAAAGCAGGCTGGGTTGACCCGGCCAAGATGACCCCTGCCAAATCAGTCCAAGGCCGAGCCAACCCACATTCACAATGATGTATACATGTATCCATATATAACACTGTCAGACAACTGCCACCACTGTTTAAAATGAATCACTTTTGATTAATTGATTATACATATCGGGGAAGGGCCGAATTCCGGTGATATAGGATTTGATTTCTTTAAAAAAAGACTAAATACAAATGCAGCACTTGCTTTTTATGCCCAACGTAATACAACAATATTTTACCTTTGTTCCAAGCTATTTTTTAATACAAATATGCTAATGTGACGGAGAAAGGTTAGTTTAAACAAACCCTGGTTAAAGCTAGTCCCTGTTTGAAAAAGTGACCTAATTTCGGTGGCGTCATACAAGGGAAGATCGCTACCCATGCACATTTTCAAGGGAAACTACCCAAACAAGCACAATTAGGCAAAGGAATTTAATATTGATATGTTTGGGTTTTTTCGGGAAGTTTTACACTTTTAATTTCTTTTAACTTGTACTGTACAACACATGTATATCAAAACTATTTCCGATTCATATGCGCATTTATGCTTTTAAAGAGTCTTAGGTTTTTCTTCTCTATAACAACATTGAAGAAAGAAAATTCCTCCTTCCTTCTAGGAACGATTAACTACGGAACAGAACACCATATAGCACCAATGGTTGCAGATATTGTCCTCAATTGATTTGTAGAAGTAGTGTAAAAGATGGGAAAATATCAGGCTAAGTTTTGCTTGTCATTTGAAAAAATTGTGTAAGGGATAGGACTAAAAATTGTTTTAAAAACTTTAGTTGGCCTTCGAAAGAAAACTATACTGGCAGAAATTGTGTAAGGGATAGGACTAAAAATTGTTTTAAAAACTTTAGTTGGCCTTCGAAAGAAAACTATACTGGCGGTTTACTTTTAGAGGGGAAAGGTTGGCCGACACTGCAGATGGTTTGAAAATGCCAAAATATTTGTTTGTGGCTATAAAAATGAATTCGAAGATGGTCATAATTTGGTAATAGTAGAAAACATGAAAAAACACATATGCAAACAATTTTATAAGAGCTTTAGCAATCTAGGTCTCATTTTGTGCTTTTCTGGGTGTCAAAAGGTGCGTTCAGGATCTGGTAATATTTACTGAAACTTTGGCATGTGAGGTTAAACCAACTCTCGCGATACGAGATAAAAACAAAGGTCACCGGAATTAGGACTCTCACGAAATTAGGGCCTTCGACGATATGCCATTCTTATTACTATGAACGAACGAACGAACGAACGAACATTTTATTTAAGTGACATGTGTTATGTACAAACAACATATGATATACAAACAATTTAACAACACCCGGCCACGTTGGGCCTATAGGTCACTTTACAAAGTTTTAAACAAAAGTAAATAAGTTGAATATTCAACATATATATATGTACAAGACAGTGCATGGGAAGGAACGAGATTAAGGAATAGAAATGTAAAAACTAATTATAGATGATTGATTTGCGTCTTTGGAAAGCATTATAAATATATCTTGCTGTGTATATGTAAGCATTATTTAGTAAGAAGATGAGTTTTTCGTCATCGGTAAAAGTATTAAAATCATTGTTTTTATTGTAAGCTTTGATAAACAAGCATTGTCTTAAGTCATTATACTTTGAACATTTTAATAAGAAGTGAAGTTCATCTTCTACTTCGTTAGCGTCAGGTCCACATACGATGCATATACGTTCATGTATGGGGCGGCCAATATATCTACCAGTTTCTATATGTAAAGGTAAAATACCAAATCTAAATTGTGCTAAATACGATCTTTCTATTTTCGGGATTGAAGTAAGAATATAAGGTTCAGTGTAAAATTTTTGTTTAAATTTTGTGTAGGTCCTTAGTTTTGGTTTATTATAAATATCAATACCCCAGCTTTCAGACGCCTTTACTGAAAGTATATTTTGAACGTATTTCAAATCAACAGACGATTTCGAATTAAAGAATTGTAAGCAATCTGCTGTTTCCAGAATGGATTTGATTTCAGAACACCATGTTTTGTTATTTGAATTCATGTCGTAATTTAAAATAGCTTTTGGAATGCGACTGTCACTCATATTTACAATCCGATTCCACAGTCGGAGCATATTGACCCAACGTCTATGTCGGCAGTTAACCAAACCCATATCGCCAGCGACGGACAGTAATGGTGAATATTTGTGAACACCTAAAAAATACCTACAACATCTGTTTTGTATAGAATCAATAGTTTTAAAATCTTTGAATCCCCATGTAGAAGAACAGTGATCAATGACTGGTACGACACATGACTCATATAATTTATGATATGTTTTGAAACCAATATCTTTATGTTTGTGGACTTTTGATATTATCGATCCTAAAGCTCTGCTTCCGGATTGTGCAAGTGTATCCGCGGTGTATCCATAATCTAAATTTTCATTCAGTAAAACACCTAAATATCTATAGGAATCTGTATAATCTAAGCGTACATCGCCTAATGTGAAAGGAAACTCACTTCTGGATTTTCCCTTATTTCTAAAATGAATGCAATTAGATTTCGCATGATTTATACGCAGTCTCCATTTGCGACACCAATTATTGACATAATCGAGCATACTTTGCATATCTAATTCTGATTCTGCGAACAATATAATATCATCGGCATATAAAAGACAGCTTAATTGGTTATCATCAAATTTAACGCCTTTATTGATTGAATTAATTCCTTCAATTAAATCGTTTATATACAGTGAGAAGGCTGTAGATGAGCTCGTGTCACCTTGTTTAACGCCAGTGACTGTTGGAAACCAGTCGGACAGCATACCATTTATTTTGATACATGATTGAGTATTGCTTAAAAGGGCTTTAACTGAATTATAAAATTTGCCGTTTACACCATTTAATAATAATTTGTATAATAACATGTCTCTATCAACGAAGTCGAACGCTTTTTGCAAATCGATAAATGTTGTAAAAGTATCTTTTTTCTGACACAGTCTGTTTCTGATAAGGGTACTTGCAGAAAACACGTGTTCTTCACATGAACGATTTGGTCGGAAACCATTTTGCTCTTCGGCAAGTATATTTTCACTTTCAAGATAATTTAAAAGCCGTTTGTTTAAAATACTAGAGTACAGTTTACTAACTACAGATATAAGACTTATACCTCGGTAGTTTAATGGAATGCGTTTATCTTTATTAGTGTCCTTTGGAATAGGAGATATTAAAGCAGTTTTCCATTGAGAAGGAACAATACCTGTATCTAAGCATAAGTTAAACATGGAATGAAGGACATTAATAATAATAGGAAATTTCAATATTTCGTACGGAATTGTGTCAATACCTACAGATTTTCCTTTTTTGGCTGCCATGACAACACGTTTTACTTCATCACGTGATATAATTCTATTGATGTATTCATTTGCTTCAAAGAGCGGGTTTAACATTTGATCTTCGACAAACCTTTTCTCATATAAAATATGTTCATGAAAATCCTCATCAAACTCCCCTATTTCACCCGTACAATTAAAAAGACCTTGAAATTCAGACGACCATTTTGTAAATACTGTGTTTTCATCAGACGTTACATTTCCGTTAGTATCGTAAACTTCCATAGGAATATTGCGGGTGCGCTTAGGCCCCAAACCTTTTATTTGATCCCAAAATATGTTCGGGTCATTTGTACATGTATATTCTATATCAATTGATAAAGACCGAGAATATAAGCGTTCAGCTCTACGTAAAGCTTTATCAAAAGCATTTCTTGAATGTACATATTTGACTCTTATAGCATTTTTTGATTGTTTATTTCCGCGAAATCTTAAAAACTCACGCTCGTTTACATGCATTTCGTGCCACAATGTCTCCAAATGTTCATTCCAATAAGGTTTGAAGGATTTATAACGTTTACGAGTTCGTTTAGAAGTATCAAATGAAGGAACGCTTGTATTCATTTCATGCGTAAGTGTTTGACAGAATGACTCATACAATAAATCGACAGCATCTTGACTTTCTCGGCTTAACTCAATATTGCGTATCAATTGTGTAAAGGCAGATTTCGATAGATCTGATTCCAGAAAATCAAACGGAATTCGATCTAGTTTAAAAACTTTGGGGTTAAAAATCTCCCTTTTCAACGATGAATCACAAGCATTCACTTGTTCAATAGCTGAACAGCGATATTTGTAATTAAAACGTAAAATATTGTGATCTGGCAGTTTACTGTGTGTACCAAGGTTCGACTGTAAACTGTTTTAGAGATGATCGTTGCAGGAGAAATTACCTCAAACTTTTCACAATTATCAAAGCAATCATGTGGAATACATATATAATCAACGACAGATCTTCCTTTAGAAGATACACAAGTAAAATTGTCATTCTCTGGATCATGTCTACCATTAAGAATACACATTTTTGAGTCACACAAAAATTCTAAAAACGTTTGTCCATGTTGATTCACAACTCTATCAATAGCATGTCTCGATGGGATATCATCAATTTCTGACATAATTTCTGATTTATTACCGATACAAGAGTTTAAATCTCCACAAATAATTATTGAGTCGGAATCCGACAATAAGTAAACCTGGCCAAGTAAATGAGCATAAAAGTCATTCCCATTTCTCCCCCATGGAGAGTTCTCCGGAGGCAAATAAACAGAAAAGACTATTAAGCTATGGGCTGTTTCTTTATGTTCTAGAGAAATTCCTAATATCCCCTCAAAACTGTTATCAATCAAATTTATATTGAACTCATTACATAATGAAGACCGAATAAATATGCCAACACCACCAGATCCTTTTGGAGCGTTTCTGTGTGTAAATCTGCGATTTTGTCCGAAAAAGCGATATCCTTCGAGCGTAATTGTCTGTGTATTTTTCAAATGGGTTTCATTTACACTGATAATTTCAGATTCAAGATTTTCAATTATGCTTGATCTTAGAAGATTATTGTTTACTGTCCATCCTGAGACATTCAGGTGTGATATGGTTAACGAGTTAAACCGGGCGTTGGATTAATGCGGCGCCTGCGTCTCGGTTGAATGGTGCGCACCTTGATAATTCCCACCAGAGTTATCTTTCTTGACAATCCGTCCATTCGCTGTGACACGATAACTGTTGCCATTTGGTATTTCCGACAACAGCGTTTTGGCATTCAATTCGAGTAGACGCTCTGTATGGGTTTTACTGCTACGTAAGAAAACGCCTTTGTAACGTTCATT
Source organism: Cerastoderma edule (assembly GCA_947846245.1). Classification (NCBI taxonomy): domain Eukaryota; kingdom Metazoa; phylum Mollusca; class Bivalvia; order Cardiida; family Cardiidae; genus Cerastoderma; species Cerastoderma edule. The sequence continues at coordinate 25,385,856 of OX401406.1, forward strand.
GTCCTTCAGTTTCTCTTTAGCACGGAGAACGTCCACTTTTTGGCTTACAGTTTCGAAAGCAATTTTAAGAATTGGCGGTTTTCCTGTATTTCTATCGGGGCACCTTTTAACATCGGTAATGTTTACCTGCTGAGCGATGTTTCCCAAAGCAGAGATTAAATCACGTGCAGTTTCGACCGAAGTGTAGTCATGTCTAACGGGAACGTTGGCCGCAATTACCGTTATGTCCGCGTTATTCACTGATTGGTCAGGCAAGGATCCGCTATCTTTCTGTAGTGAACACATCGCACTTTCTACCTGAGATATTCGGTTTTCCATTGATGCAAATTGTAGGTCAATGTCAACTTTCATAGCCTTGATTTTATCGTCAATAGTGGACATAACATCTTTTCGCAGCTTTTCTATCTTACTATCAAATATCTTTTGCAAGCTTTCCTGACCTTTTTTAAGCGTGTTCAGCATATCCATGACTTTGTCCATTTTGATTGACATATCAGTCTGCTTTGCCGAGTTTCGCTCACCATCCTTTTTGTCGGCCATTTTTGTTTGTTTATGTAAAGGGCTGGTCAGACCCGGGGAATCTCTTTCTCTCTTCTTCTCCTCTTTATTAGGCTGATTTTGGCTCATTTTAAGGACCAGAATAGAACATGATGCACTTACGATTATTTCCTTATGTTCACAGTCCAATATATCCGTTTTAAACACTTATATCATCACATTTTCACACTATTTTAAGAGAGGAAAAATAAATGCGTCTCGATCCTTGCGCATGCGTAAAAACTACTATGAAATGTCATGTAGCTTGTCTTGCTCTGGTTTCAACCCCCTTAGCTTCTAATTTGGTGTATGTGCAGAAGGAGCATAAGTAAGCATAAATTGCTTTGGCTAATAAATAACCCCAAACAATTCTTTAGGTCATGAAACAATTCAATAACCATCAAACTTATAGAAAAGTAACAATCTGTTTACTTTTTTCAGTCAAGGTCAGTGCTCCCGGTTAGCCAGATGCTTTCCTCTACATTCAACCCCTGATATAAAATGAGCCACAAGGACAAGATAACAAACAGAAAAAAATATTATAGACTGTTTCACAATATGATGAACATCCAGAAAAAGAGGGAACATGTTTTTAAATCACTTTACAAAATAAATATTGATTTTTCTGCCAATACTTTGATCAGCTATTTACAGATTTAGGTGAAATATGCTTGCTTAGATCACAGTAGGTTAAAATTGAAGTTTAGATACATTTTTCCTGTTTTTAACAAAGACCTAATAAACACAGATAAGCAACTCCCCATAGGTAAAGACCAAACTCCCTTATCATCTCGTGGAATGGGTTACTCGAAAGGATTCATAATGACAATTCAGTCAGCCAGTTATCAACAAACAATTGCACTGAATACTGGAATGTTTGCTCAACCGTCAACAACGGATTTTCCAGTCAAGGATTTCCAGCATGTCTGTCACAGAGGAATTGGTACAGTCAACTCGACAGTTTCGGATCATCGACAGTTCCTGATCATCGTATGTTTGTTGTCAAATTTCTATGAATGCAAAGAAATTCTGGCCTTAAAAACTTAACAGTCATTCAGCATATTCATTAAGCTCTTGACAAAACCAATATGACATTTCCACGTCTGGTAAAGCGATCACAATCAATTTGGAACGGTTAATTGAGACCGAGACAAGTCACCGGAAGTTGACCTAACTTCAACGATATTTTTTTTCCGGCGATTTAGACCCTCATTTAAAAAGATAATATGCACTAAACATTGATATCATTTGAAAGAAAAATTATAATAGATTGTATTCATGCAGAATTTTCACGCTTAAAACGGGTCTCGGATTGAAAAATTGCATGATGAATGAAGGCAGGTGAACTCGACAGTTTCGGATCACCTATTTAATTTTATAGGGGTCGTCTCAACATTACTTCCGGTCATTCTCGTACCCTCTTTAAAGGAAAAAGTAAAATAATTCTTTAAAGGGAAATCGCACAAGCCATGTGTTTGATGAAAATAAAGTATTAAATGATGATATAATTTTCTATTCTTATTGTCTGTTTGTGAAATTAACCCTTTTTACCATAAATGATATGACAATTAACGTGATTCGGAACTGTCACATTTGATCCGAAACTGTCGCGATGACCCCGATCTTGTTTTCTTCAAAAACTGAAAAATGGTAAATACAAACGGTAAATCATTGGTATGAATGGACAGAGGAAGAATTTTTCATTAAATTCATGTGTTGATTTCTACAGTAAATTGGTTAATACAAGAAAAAACGATCTTTTATTTATTAGTGATCCGGAACTGTCGAGTTGACTGTAGATCGGTGCCTTGGTCTGGAATATTAAATTGCTGGACAAAAACGTCTAGAATAAACCAAATATATATACACATAAAAGGATAATTATGGACTGCAATACTCGAAAAACGGGTGGTAGTCAATTCAGGAAATGTAATTAAGTAGGGTGATAAAGTGTGTTTTAGTCAAATTAGTGTTTAGCACCTGGACCTATTTGTAACTGTTTGTTACGTGCATAACATTTTCTTTCGGTTTAAGGTTACACATGACTTACGATAGCTTTGGAATAGCAGCTTATTGCATCGTGGTATTTTCTGGAAGTAAACAGTCTATTCCCTTGCTCTTTTAAATCGATATCACTCATTGTTTCAAAATCATAACAAGCAGAAGATGAAAGAAAGTCTCGAATAATAGGGACGAGCTATTATTTGACATACAAGGTGTTGTGTTTCAGTCGATTAAGATTATCTATTAAAATGGAAGATTACCCTAATTGATTTGATAAAAGGTTAATAATCTTTCAGACACAAACGTTGTACAAAATGAAATATCATACTTCAATTTAAAATAAAGGTCACTTTGGAAAAATAATGAGGTATCCCGTGAAAAGGGGGATAACTCAAAATTGTACCGCTTGCGAGGCAAACAAAGACGCAAAATCATCAAAATGACGGAAATTATGTTGAGATACGATGCTGTACAGAAGAGGTTAGATTAAAAGATGATACCAGCTTTGAGATTACTGCTTCTGTATTTATTTTGTTATGAAACAATTTTTGTTTTAACCGTTAATGCGATTACGCCCGCAGGTGGCCGTTTTCGCACCTAGAAAAATTCGCATCTACAGCAACTTAATGATTAGACGAAATGATCAAATAATGTTTACTCTACACTGTTCAGGTTGGTCCTATTTGATGTTCTTAACGGGTTATTTATCTTACATTACAAGTTTAAGCTTGTGCATGTTTTTGTCAACTTTTCTTAAATCTGAGACTTAATTTCATAATCTTATCAAGCAGGATTTCTTAAATTGCATATTCAAAAATAAATTGATGTGAATATTGCCTTACTTCCCTAAAGCATTAATGAATAAAAGAATGATAAAATTAGTATGAATAGAAATATATTAACTCAATGTCAGTAATTTAAACATAAAAATATAATAATCATACTGATTGGAAAATGGATAATGGGTTAAAGGCTGTGTAGGGGATGCGATTACAGGTCGGTTCGGTAAATGACTAGTTCGGTAAAAAGTAAACTATAGGAAAGGGTCTGGCTGGTTCGGTAAAAACCTATACTAGAGAGAACAACACTTTTATTGGGTGTGTAAAACAGTTTAATCCCATATAAATTAAGTGTTAATTAATTAACACTTTCTATTATTTACATACTTGCAAAATAGTTTATTTCTATTTTAATACACACTGTAATTTACATACTTACAACAATTAGCTTAGGCATTTCATTTTAACACACATGGGTGTTATCTATGTCTCTAATTTGATTAAAGTAAAATCTGTGCAGTTCGTTTTATAATGTAAACACTCAAATTAACCAATTAAAGTAGGAATTTCTCAACCTAAGTATTAAAACAATCAAACTAGTTCTTTAAAGGAGGAATTTCATAAGTTAAGTGCTAGAAGAAATACATGTCATACACTACATACAATTACCTTTAGACTAGTATAGGTCTTTACCGAATCATCCAGACCTTTTACGCTAGTTTACATTTTTACCGAACTAGTCATTTACCGAACCGACCGTCACCCGGGGATGCCCTATGGTTTGAAAGCTCATCATCCCGACTGCATCATTGTAAATAATATTAAGTCTACCACAAAGTACTTGATGTACGCATAGCTGTAAATAACTGAAATAATCTTAAGGAGGGAAACATAACCAAAGACCAAAGGGCCTATAGAATCCTAAGGATAATGTGAACAATGATCACATCTGGCTCAAAAACTATATGAACTTTTAATTTCTGATAGGTCAATCTAAAAGCTATTTTTCGAAAATCAGAATAGTTGAGGACTTTTACATAATTAGATTTAAAGCACAAAATGGCCATTCAATTTTAAAGCTAATTGACAAGACAGATATATGCAAAACAAAGTTACATACATTAATAGCATCAACTGCGGTCAGACAAACAAACCACTTTTTGTTCATTGATTTAATTTCATGAAGGTTTTTTTGCAGTTTGAAATTAGTACAGATTAGTAATTATGATATAGTACTGCTTTAAAATTATACTGCATGAGTGATGTTGATTAAGGTTTCAGTGGGAGTAAGAGCATTATTTTACTGATAAGAGTCTGTAAGACACCTGTGACAACCTGCGTTAGCGATTTTTTGCCTCAGGCCATAGAGTGCAGAGATGTTTGCAATTCTTTCTACATAACAACAATGCAGTCAAACTTGTGTTAAGAGGCCAGCCTATGGGACAGAGCAAATTGGCTGTTTAAGACAGGTTGGCTGCTTAACACAAGTTGATGTACACTATAAATCTAACAATGGGACTTTCTGTAGTGGTTGTTTAAGGCAGGTTGGCTGCTTTAAAGGGTGGCTGCCTAACACAAGTTAGACTTTATTTACATAAGTTTAAAGAAAATTAGGAGACAAAAGGAAACCGGTTATACCCAAACTTGTATTAAAGAGGACGGTGTTTAAACCTGATTCCAATGTAGTAACAAAAATGTCAATGTTATCAAAGATAATGATAGAATTATTAAATGTATACAAATTTTCTCTCTCACTGTCCTCCCCACCTCCTCTCATTCTCTTGTTTAATGATCATAAGTTCATGAACTCATGGTTATGACAATTCTATAAAAACATGTATATATATATATTTGTTTGAAAAAAGTCTATAATCACGCTGACCTTTTTTAAAGAATCAATTCTCATTTGATGTGTGTTTTATTTCAGTATCATATCTGAAGCAGTCTACACTGAGGCAGTTGAACAATGTGCCAATTTCAATGCAAGATTGAAACAAGAGAGAAGACTAAGACTTCCCTTTCTTGATTCACAAACTGGAGTTGCCCAGAGTCACACAGACCTTTGGCATTCCTATCGACACAGACAACCAGGTAAATGTCAGATGTCTAAAAATGGGGTGTATTAAAAGTATTCATAAGTAGCAATGGAAACACTCTGCTTGAAAATGTGATATTTTGTTAATATATAGAATCAGAGACATAGATAACATGGATTGGCAACTCCTTCTCTACCAATAGCCGGGTTTTGCGAACTCTTGCATGACACGTTATTTAACGAGGCCTTTCGAGATCTGTCTATCGATGCCATTTTCATCTAAGTGCAAAATAGGCAACACACATATATGTATGTGTTTAAGTTATAATTCTTTTTTTTTTAACCGAAATAACTACATTGTTATTGTTTGAAAGTTTCTTCATCCAACAAGACCGTTTATTAAGTGATTATCAAAGAAATAAACATGACAAATTGCAACAAACTTGATAGAATTGTTCGCAATTTCGTGGTTGGGTGTGATAAACATGATAATTGAGTTATTTCAGATTCAAAATGTTCTAAAGGAGGGTTTTTCAAACATTTCAATGTTAAGTCCATTTTAAAGATGGGGTTTATTTTTCTACATTTCCAAACTTTCAGTTTGATATTCTTTGTCACTTAAAAGTTATTGCGTACTAAATATGTCCTATTTACGACCCTAATTAACAAAGTTGTAGCAAGTAAAACTGAAAAACTATGCACTGGATCATAGCAGAATTAACATTTTCCTGAATTGTTATTTTTGTTTTATGGTTGCCCCCATTTTTATATTTATCTTTGCTTCCATTACAAAGTTATACCAGGTTTACTTAACCACAAAAGCATGATCATGATTTCGGCCATTTTATTTTCAACCAAAATATTTCATACTTGTGCAAAGTAAAATGTTTTAATGGAGGTTAATTCTAACATTTCTAATTTATGTCCATTTTAATGGGGTAATATGAATTTGTTGATTTCCAAATTTTCAGTTTGATATTCTTTGTCATTAGGAGTTGTTACATACTAAATATGTCTTATTGACTACCTAAATGAGTTCAGCCATCTTGATTTCCAAACAAAAATTTCCAAAGTTGTAACAAGTGAAACTAAAAAACTATACACTGGATCATATCATACATGACATTTTGCTGAAATGTTATTTTTGTTTTATGGTTACCCGCTTTTCTATGGTGATTGTCGTGTTTATAAAGAAGTTATACCAGGTTTACTTTACCACACAGGCATAATAATGATTTCAGCCATTTTACTTTCAACCAAAATCTGTCATTTTTGTATCAATTAAAACTTAAATTGTATGACTTAGATTTAATCAAACGTTTTATTACTGAAAACATCTGAATGAGTTTGAATTGATCCCATATCAGACCGCTGACTAAGTTTATAGTTACCTGTATTTTCAAAGGGATATTCTTATATAAGTAGAAGAAAATCCATTCAATTACTGAACAAAAGAAAATGGATAGATTTTCTTAATCAGAAACACCACAATATTTCCTTTTTCGTCACATTTCTTCTTAATCCCGATCGCTTGCAAATATGTCAAGTGAAATGTGTCATTTGAAGAACCAAGGATGATAGAGTCAATCACGGTAGTAGACAATACAGGATATGATTGTAAATTGCCACCCCATAAAATATGTAGTTTGATGTCATAAAACCTTTTGGTGCTAGGGCGATTACACAAGAAGTGTGTTGCGCTAACCCTGTGTCCACTCTCAGACACCTCATTCAAATGTAATTTCAGACACCTCATTCAAATTTGATTAATTTAAGCTCCCGAAAAAGAAATTGGAGGATTTGTTCTGTTTAAAGCGTCTGTCTGGGTTTAAAAGTAGTGTGCTTTGACTTAATTTCTTGTTGAGACATGATAATAAAAATGAAAGTGCAAGACACACGATTTGCTTTAGATTAACATTCAATAAGCACTCATTTCTTTTTTCTAAAATCCTTAAAAGGCTTACTGGAAACTTTTGTTTTGTTTTTAGCATTATATCAAATTAATAAAATGAAAATAAAACAAAATGTCCAGAAGTTGGTTCAGATAACCAAGTTATAGCTATTTTACTGTAATAAAGAAGTATCAAATACGCTTGACATCTCCCGTGGCAACGGATTAACAGGTACGCACTTTCCTTATCTCGCAGTAACCTCGCGGCACGCGAGAATTTGGCGGTAATTCGGGAGTTTCTAATCTCTATCTATGTCTCTGATAGAATTTTGTAAATTTCAAGATGTAGAGGCAAAAGGAAGAAAAGTCAAACTGTAATTTTAATGTAATTTTATGCTATTACTTTATGATCACTCTTTATCAGTAAACATTAAAATCTGGTATAATAATAAGTTAACTTTTCAATAAGCAACCTTATTCTTTTATTGCTTGTATGGGTTAAATCTGTGAAAAAGCAGCTTTAAGTATCATTTTCAATTCATTATTATTAACGTTTTTCTTGTTTACAATTCTAGGCAAATTCCTTGGTCAAATCTACTCTTACCCAGAGAAAAGATGGAAGAAAAAGAAACACTTTTTCCTCTTTCAAGAACGCAGTATGAAAGCAGGGGACATAGAAACTGGGGAGGCTGGTGAGTTCAACAAATTGACCAATTACCCCAATATGGGGATTTGAGACTAGTCCAAATAGGAAGCAAATTGGAAGCAAAAATAGACTTCAAAAATAACATGAAAAGAGCATATTAACATAGACTTTTGTTAAAGCCACTGTTACAAAAGAATAAATTGAGCAATCATGAGCAATTTATCCTTTTGTAACATTGGTTTCTGAAAGTCTGCTACAATTTCTTGTCATATCAAGGGTTCATTGAAGACTATAGTAAGTGCTTCATAAGCATAAGAGGATCGTAAGAGGTGTCAAACTCCTCACAGTAATCTCCCCTTGCTACGCTGCATTGATCACTGCCACCACAAGATTTTTCATCCAGATTTGGATGAAATTCAAATGATGCTGTTTTGTTAAGAGATTACCGGATATCTTAGTTAATTCAGTAACAATATCTTGCTGTATTGATTTCTGACCAGTTAAGTTGAAAAAAAAAGTTGGTTTTGTTTATAAATAAAGCACAAATGGATTACAATTTTTAGTTTCGCCGCCATCTTTTAACGCCGTTTTCGTTTCTAAGTAGGTGGTCATGTGACATTTGTGATGGCAGCGATCAACCCCCTAAAGGGAGATAGATATCTGTGAGGAGTTTGAAGAGGTGTATCAGACCACTTTGTAGACAGTATATGAAAACCGGTTCCCATTAAGTAGGTGATGATGGTTAGGTTTTCAAATAGATGATTTTAATTAATTCCTACTCAATACAGTTCTAAGAAGAAACACCACATTTAGCCAAGTAAATTTGTCTCTTATTTCGACCTCTGTTTTAAACCCATATATTTCATACACCACTATATTTATTCTTTCTCCTATGAGCAAATTTTAGAAGTGTTATGCTGCAGATAGTAATTGAAAACATTATGGTTCATTAATAAGATATGGGATGAAAGTAAGAATACAGATGAGCAGGTCACATATTTATTCATTTGTAAATTTTAATGTATAGATTCACGGATATTTGTTCTATACTATTCCAAAGTGCTTGATAATTAGCTTTACTTCTTTTTGTTGCAATTAAGTATTAGTAGAGCTTCTGCACCATTTATTGTCGTGATTGCATTTAATTTTAAATTTGATACACTGGATCAACTTAGAAATGGTATGATGGCTAATGTATGCAACTAACTTGGTATCGATTTTGAGCCGGCAAACACAAATGGTTTTTTTTGTCAAATACAGCTAACATTGTTGTCAGCTGCTTTAATTAATTGGAAAAAACTTTTTTTGAAAGTTTTTTTTAAGTTATAAGCTTATTTATCAGTTGGCTTATTTTGTATGATAGTATTTTCTTGCATGAAATATTAACTTATTTCTATGGCTTCTTTACCAATGGCATTGTGTGCGTGTGTTTGTGAATGTTGGCTAGTTGTTGTCCTATTGCAGACCTTGTAGCCAGCGCCAGTTACAGGAAAAAGCTCCGCAGTGATGGTATGTGTGACTGGTCTTTTGATAGTGTTTCCCATGTTTTAATCACTAGTGCCGATGTTAACCTTTTACAATACCGCCCGCCTAATTGAAATTCACAATTGTCATAAATGTGATAAATTCTAATTAATTTACTTTAGCCTGGAGTTAATTAAACCCTCACATGGAAGTTTGTTATTGAACCTTATTAGGAGAAACAACAATTAACTGTGATAAAATGCCAACACCTTGAATTTCTACAGTCACCTTTATAAGTACATCTATAGTAGGAAACTTAAAAATGTCAAAGCACTTTCTTCCTTTTCCAGATAGATATGATCCAAAATGTCATAGAAAATGTTGTATTTGATACTTTATGATTGTGATTTGATATTGATTTGTTGTTGGAATAGTAATATCACCAATATTGGGGATAATAGGTTAACCAATCACCCTATTGATGTCTATCTTGTCATTGGACTTATTCAATATATTGACAAAATCAAAACGATAACTAACTAAAAGCTAACTGAAAAAGAAGTATTTGCTGCAAACATTTTTTCTGTTTCTCGCTTGATAATTTTGATATGGAAGTATCTCTGGGTATAATTGAAACCTTCAAAAAAAAAAATATTGAGCCATATACAATGTCTTTTTACACAAAACTTTCTCTAACATTCAATGATATTTTCTTTTTTTACTTTTTGGTAATTTGGTTAAACTGTTTTGTTTGTATTTGTGACATTTGTGTGGTTTTGATATTCGTCTTAATATTTAACCCTTTTTCACTTAAACATGTATAATGCCATTCATCTTGTCTAATGAAATCTGCCCTTGCTATCGGTCTAAACCAGTTCTAGAATTTTATGGGAGGGATTTGGCTTTCATGGTGGTTTATAACTGATGTGGCTTACTTCATACCTTCCCTAACCTTGAAACCTGTCCTGCTGACTAAATTTCAATATTATTGGACAAAATGAAAATGCTTATCAAGGGCAAAACACTAGCTATTTAATTTTTTATTTTTGATGATGATTTCTTTACTGGGATTGATTGCGTCTAAAGTGTCTGCTCCATATTTGGTGTCTAAGATCTACAGATATAGATATCCTATCAAAGTTTAATTCCAAAATAATGTGTCAAAATAGTATCGTTCTAATAGAGTATTTCACATTGTATCTGTTATGTTTGAGGAAAATTACAATTGGTTTTCAGCACTTGTCAATCCAAAAACAATGATTATGAGAATCTTGTCTCAAGACAATTCTATTTGATTACCAGCAGTATAGGCGTTAGAGAAGAAAGTAGGCATAGGACAAACATCTTTTCATTTTGAAATTGATTGTCTTTTGTTTTAAGAAAAAATATCCTCCATTAGCTTTCCCAATACCCAATTTATACTATTTAGCAGCCTTTTGGATTTACAGAGTTTGGCCATGATTTGAACTTATTTAGATATTTAAATATGAAATATTTCATTATATAATGGTACTCTAAGATTAGTTACAATCGAAAGTTTTAGCAGTTGAAAACTATACAATTATTTGTATAAAAGAAAATTGTATTTTATTTGATACTTTCTATAAATATAAACATTTGGACAAAAGGAGAAATTTCGTATAATTAATTTCTCCTGGTTTGAGGGACTTTATTGCTCTGCCGCAAAAAAGAAAGTCAAATGAACGTATTTGGTTGAGGTATTAGATCATCAATGATAGGTATTACAAATCTTTCCAACGGCTAGTTCTGGTCATTAGTCTTTCACTCTTTTGGTTAGATTAGATGTTGGTGTTTAGGATCATATCTTTATCAAGAGTAGATTCCAAGTTGATGTGGGGAATGGTTCGTAGACCTACCTTAAAGGTGTCCATTGATTCAGTTTTTATGCAACAACTATTCATGGTCATTCTGAAATGACTCAGGGTGAATGAATGAATGAATGAATGAAATACTTTGTGAACTTTAAACAATCAACTTTAATGGTTTTCGATGAGCTCATTCCCTCATATCAATGAACATACCTGTTGTGGGTTCAATGCATGTCTTTAGTATGTCCTTAAAGTGAATCCTTAATGTGTTATAATCAATGCAAGGTCATTAGTCAATCACATTAACAAAAAACTTTTCAAGCATCTATTTCTAAATATGCCTTCTGTTTTGAGGATCAAAGTCAAAGAACCGTGGCCATGTGCAGCTCTATCCAGTTCTGTGGCCTAGTATCAGTTAACCCTTTACCAAAGACAAAATTTTCAACCGTCCCAAATTAAAAGAGTTTGCAGACGACATTTTAAAATGTGATGAAATTGTAAAGTAATCATCTGATAGAGTAGCAAACATTGTTGGAAAAAGAGAAATTGCTCGTTAAGAGCAATTTCTCCTTTTCTCACAATGTTTCCCAGAGTCATTTGCAACAAACTGGTAAAATGGTGTTATTGTTTGGTAAAGGGTTAAAGCACAGAACTTAAAATATCATTTTCATGAGAAGCAGTCTCCAGACTGACTTAGAGAGTGCTGATGGTTCTACTCGGCATGATCATCCCATATGGGCAGTTAAGTTTGGGGGTCTTTCTCCATCATTGAGTCAAACATCACACCATAACATAAATAAAGTTGATGTCTTGTAAAACCTATAACTAAACATATATAAACATATAGAAGACAACTTAGAAAACTTATATGACCAAAAGAGAACTACAGTCAGGTCTTTTTCTTGTTATATAATAGGGACCCATAAAAGACCTTCTCAAATTGAAAATCATGCAGTTTTCCCCAAAAGTCAACGTCACATCAACTTTATGGTTTCCCAATTCAGCAATTTCATCGATAGAATTTCCCAAAATCAACTGGTTAACGCCTCTTCCCAATATCAGGAAAAAATCCCTGAAAGGACAGAGGTCGTCTCAGTGATATTTAATTATCTTACCATGTAAAAACGGTGTTATACTTATTTTTCATTTGCTGATGTTTCCAATTTGCTTTACCACACCAGACAATTACATTGTTATTCATCTTGAAGTTTTGGTATCTTGTTATGTTTCATTAGAAAACTTGCACTTGAAGATGATAAATGATTACTGGTTCATTCAATGAATTTGATTTTTTGTTGACTTGGAAATGTTTTTAGTAACAATGTATCCTGTTATTAGTATTGAATAATGCAAGTTGAACACTCAAATGTTTCCTCTTTTTCATACTATTGTTTCTATCTTAGCAATGAAATACAATAAAGCTTGAAATTGAATTTTAATTCATTATTTGATAGAATTTTGGATACATTTTTGGAACATAACAATGTTTGATAGATTTAAGCTAATATTGTCTAATGTAATTTGTTATTGTTGTTTGTTTATATTTTGTTTATTACTTTCAGTTTTACTTACATATTTACCTTTCATATCTTCTGTTATTTATTGTTTGGCTTACTTTAATGTTTAACTGATTTTCCTTTTACTATCTTTTCCCTAAAAAGCTTTAGTATCAAGAACACATTTCATTTTAAACTAGTTGAGTTGAAGTTATTTTCCTATATGCACTTCATGTTACACTGAACCATCGAGTGATCCTTTTTATCCTTCACTAAACCTTCAAATTTTGTTTTCATTTTAACTTATTTTGTTGCATTTTATCAACATGTAACCTAACATAAACATATACAGCTTTAAAGGCACATCAAAGGAGAGGAGTACAAATAAATTGTAAGGAGTGCTTTTATTATTTTCATAAAAGTCATGAGAATTAGTTTAGGAATGCATTGAGACCCTATTAAATAGACTCATTTAAAATAAGTTATTTTGTGCTTGAAATATAGTTGTCTCCAATTCAATCATGTTTATCAACAACCTGTTTCTTTACATATTCAAAATAACGAATTTTGATTGGTCAGTTCAAAAATGTGTGTATCAACTGTCAAGGTCTGAGGTGTAGATTCAGGAAATCCGAATTTAAAACTTGCTAATATGGTTTATTTCTGGTTTACTTTCCCATTTAAGTTGTGCTGATGGTGTCTTCTGGTGATAACTATTTGAATCTGTCCAAAAGTTTACCAAATAATATAGTTTGATATAGCATTAATCTCCTTTAATGGGCCTTTAAATTAACAACAGTAATAGCCTTTACAAATAAAGAAAGCCCTTATAAACCTGTTTTTGCTGTCACCAACAAATTGATGTTTTACTGGTTAACAACTGATTCTTTCAATTCGAGCCGATGGCATATTTCAATATGGTGTGATAAGTGAAATGTTATGTCAATAGTTATATGCATGGGTTGTCATGGTTTATTCTTCTTCCTGTTGATGTACAGCACTCATTTTGAGTATTTTTTATTGGTTGATAAAGTAGCACCTTGTTTTCCCTTCCTTTCATATAGTATGCACTTCAAGGATACCTGCAACAGAAGGATAAAGAAACCACTGTGACAAAAGAACAAATTGCTCATAATGAATAATTTCTTCTTCTGCCATCATGAAATCTAGAAAGGTCACAAACAAGAGGTTGCTTTCATACTTCTCATAATTTATAATGAATACCTGATGTTCCTTTCAAATTTGATTTGTTAACCCTTATAGTGCTGGAACAGACTTCATGCTTATGCCAGCAGGTAAGATTACAGGCCTGTGATCTTAAATGTTTACTTCTCTGAGTATCTTCTCATTGAATTAAGCAGATATTTCAGGTTTTGTAAAGCAGACAACACAAAAATCTTTTTTTAAAAATTACCCAGCATTTTAAGGGTTAGTAATTTTTGTTTTATCATTAATAATCAATGTCAACTCAGTACTGCTGTTTTTGTTTTAGATTACCAATAACATCTGGTTGTAAGGAATACAATATGGTGTTACCCATGTACATATTAATATTCTGACTAATTTAGGATGTATAATTTGAAACAAAAAATGCTTTCATATATCTCTGCAACTTTTAGAAGCTATTGTATGGCAGAAGTACAAGGTACCTTTTTTACATGTACTAAACATTTTATGTTTAGAATTTGCGTAAGTTCAAAAAATCGTTCCCTCTTATTTTATATTGGGTTAAGCAATATTTATAGTAACACATCATTGGAATGGTCTCTCCGAGACTCTTCCAATGATGTGTCACATCGCAGTATTGTGTTTTCATTTAACAAATTATCCATGTTTATCAGTTTTAACTTACTGGTACGTAAATATTTCCTGTAAGTCATTTAGTAAAACGATAACCAGGTTAACACAACTCGGGTAATACTGTAAGAGTGATATGAACTTGTGCATGATTCTACCATTAAGAAACGAAAGATAATGTGATTTATGTCCATAACATGATATTGAAGATGAGTACCATTTTACATTAATATGTCTTTACTTTAAAGACTTAAGATCTATTTACTTAATGAAGTATTACATCAAACACCCCTCTATGTACAAGTTCATCAGTCTGCATAATACTGATACAAAAACCTTACTCACTTAACTCTCTACAAAAATGCATTGAGAATAAAAAGAAGTTACTATTCTATAGAATAGAAAATAGTATCAGGAATTGTATTAAGTTTATCTAAGTTGTCATTCTTATCTTGTATGTCTATCTAATTTTGCTTTTTATGTTTACCACTATGTATAAGTTGTAAATGTACATGTCATTTACATAGCATGCATGTATGTATAGAATTGCAATAACTATGAGCCTATGTGCTCAATTTTGAAATTAAGATATGTTATGTAATGTTGATTTTTTTTTTATCCCGTTCAGACATGCACCAGATCAGTACAGTAGAAAACCCCGCAGCTGCAGCCCCTGTAGAGGAGATGCCAGAGCTGAAGAACGAGGTTGTTAGTCAGAAATGGTACGATGAGTATGACGAGTATTTGGAACCGCCCGATGCCGGGGAAGTGTGTGACGATCAGTCGGACATCAGTGACTTCGAAGACACATACATGAAGAAAAAGAAAAAGAAGGGCAAGGTGGTATTATAAATATTTTTAATTGCAGGCAATCTTTAAAAGCATTTATAGCCAAAGACAATTGAAAATATTGCTTTAGACATTAACATCATTATTTGAGGGGTTTTGTCACTGGTTGAAAAAAATTGCAGATACTGGTAATTTCTTCATGACATTAGCGAGAGTCTATTACCAACTTAGGAATATTGCCTATTTCTAAATTTCCATTTCCCTTTTACTCTTTCTTGTCATTCTCTCTTCTTTCTTTATACCCCTTTCTCTATCCTCCTCTCTCAATCTCCCTCTCCCTTTCATATCTCTCTCTGTCTCTTTCTTTCTCTTGCATTTCCTTTATTTCTCTGTCAGTTTCATTCTGTGCTTTCAGCTTCCAAGATGATAGAAATAGTAAATAATGAAAGAGAAACTTGATTATCTAGGAAGAATTGGAATAGGCTTGTCATGGGCTCAAGTTATACTGGGCTATAGATGTCATTGAGGGTTCAGTGCAAGGCTATTGTAAGTGCTTCATGTTTGTGAAGCACTTACTATAGTCATGTATTGAACCCTCGTCATGAAAGATGGTGTAATTGATTTATCATTCCTATAATCAGGGTGGCAGTAAAGGGAGAAAAAGGAAACTGGAAAAGGATGACAAAGATAAGACAGAGGAAGAGAAAGAGAAACCCTATGGCTGTGAAGGTATGTAGAACCTGTATGATCTGTGCTTTATTGTTTATTTATGGTTTGTGTCTGCATGCATACGAGATTTCACTTATTCCTAACAACAATTTTGGCTATTTTTATTTTGCTCACTGAGAAATTTGGTGGAGCATGCTTCTTGTGTATGTCTGTCTTTTTTCAGCAATGTTTTATGGGAATGCAATAATGGATCTCTTTTTTTTTATAAAATGTCCCTACTATTAAGTTATCTTTTATCCTTCACTGAGATACTGAAAACTATGTGGAATTATAACATCAGCTCTTTGTCTCAGTAACTGATCACTGAAATAGATTGGATGAGATTTTTACATTTTCTACAATATTTAAGTTTTTATATGGCATCGTAAGGCGTAGTCTCCTGACCAGCTTTCTGAATGCTGATGGTTCTAATAAAGCTTTACCAGATCTTCTTGGGCTTTTGCCCATCAATAATAGTTTGGCAGTGCAACTTTTCTAAAATACTAATGATATGATGTAAATTCCACATAAAAGAAAATAAATATGATATGGCAGTCAAAACAGCTCTTCCTGTTTGTGACATTAACATGCCAGTGCAACACAATATTCCATATAAGGTAAGACAGCTTGCCCACATGAACCCATTTTTCAAATGGGGAGACACATATTAAACCCTTCTGATGCTGGGTAATTTTCTATAAATGGATTTGATTGTCGTCTGCTTTCCAAAACCTTAAACATCTGACCAATCTTGATGCGGAAAATCTTGCCTCCAATTTACTTAGTGGCTGACCTGGATCTTACCTGTTTGCATAAGCATGAGGTCGGTTCCAGCACTTTAAGGGTTAAAGTTTTGCAATCACTTCACTGAATAATGTATGAAACTAATGTTTGCAAGATTGGTGCTTTAGTTAGGGTAACTAATTAACCAATTATCTGTGTTCCTGTTAGAAGCTGGTCTGCCTGGGATGTTCATTCAGAAAATAAGTTCAGGGGGTCCTGTGTTACAACTTGGGGGTCCTAGGTTCAAGCCCCACCAACACCTCTGTTTGTGTAGGAGTGACCTTTGGTGAGTCTCTTCAGAGCCCTAACATAGTACTGGTGGATTCAGGATAACTATCACATAACTGAAAAAGTGTTTATACCGTGTTAAACACTGTACAAAAAAAATGAGTTCAGTTGTTAAAATATTCTCTCAACTGTTAGAAACCACTTTTACAAAGGGAAAAAATTGCTTCTAATGGGCATTTTATACTTATATACTTTTGTCATAATGGTAATACAACAATATTTACATGACGAAATTGTATCTCTTTTTTTGTTGTCGTCTGCTTTTGCTTTCAATTTGCTCCAATCACAATTTCAGATATGTGGGAATGGGTTTATAGAGGAAATTATTTTCCCTCAGAAAATAATAATTGTCCTTTTACTGCTTTACCCACACCTCAAAACATATATTTCCAAACCTCCCTTTGGTGTAGGTGTTTATTATGACCCTTTCCCTTATGCAGAAGGTGTTCGAAACCATTGCAGCAGACATTGTTCATAAATATTGTGACCGACTGTGCACTTGCTCCTTCTCAGCAAGCTCATTTCTTTTGTCACAATGATTCACACGCTAAGAGATCAAATGTTCAGTGTTTCTTGAATAGATATTGTACATGTAGCTTTTTTGGTTTTAATACTGTTTGCTGCATTTGTATAAGGTGAGGGAGCCATACTTAGTACATGAAGGCTGATGGTTGAGAGCCTGAATTGATGCATTGGTTCCCTGTCTCAAATTGCTGTTGCCAAGAAAACACCCACCAATGACAGCACACATTGACTATTTTTATAAAGTGCATACACAGAAAAACTACTACCCTATGCAGAATAAATTTAAGGAGAAAAAGCCATGATTGCAAGATTTAAAAAAAACAACAGAACATTCAAAATAACGCAGCCAAACTTGTCACAATTATCAAATAGAACAAAGGGTCCTGCGATGCCCAGTGGTAAAGGTGGTAGACTTAGAACTTGAAGGCCCCGGGTTCAAGCCCCACGGAGACTTCTGGTTTCATGGGAGTGGCTTTAGCAAGTCACTTCAGAGCCCTAACCTAGTACCGAATTATCCAGGAAAGCCATGTTATAACTGAATTGTTGCTGTTTTACAACTGAATGATTGTTGCTAGGGCGTAAATACCATACACATCTAAAAGAACATCTTTTTTGAGGCCAAGGTCGCTAGATTAAGGTCACCCAGATTTGTCTAGGTTCTGTACAGGTCAAAGGTTTTACACACAGGATGGTATTTTGATTTTGAACCGATCTAGTTGGCTTGTCTTAAAATCCCTCAAGACATGGTCTGACCATTTCCTATGCCACTGATTTTACAGTTTAATGACCTTTCAAATTGAAGGTACCAAAGTGAAGGTACTAAAGCAAAGGTACATTTTTTGGTTTTTGGTATGTGAATAAATAGGGCACTGATACTACATCTTTAGGTACACTTCTTGTTCCCTATTTATGAATAGAAGAATAAATCAATTTAAGGTTTTGTTTACCTTTAGCCCACCTGCCAAAAGGTGCGCCTTATAAAATCTGGGTATAAGGTACACCTCTTCTACCCTATTCATGAATAGAAGTTAAAATCAACTTAGGTTCTGTCTACCTTTTTCCCGCCTCCCGAAAGGTGCGCCTTATAAAACTCGGCAATATTTATGGTACATTATAGTATGCAGTGCCCGATACAAGACAAGACCTGGTCTGTCGTATCATTACAACCACTTTCATAACGGAATCAAGGAGCCCGAAGAGCCCGAACCTGCGCCCACTCCTGTTGGTACGTATTAACATCGAGAGTCCTTAATATTCATGTAGACAACTCTGTGTGGGGTGCTTCTTTCTTATCAAATAATACACATGGTTAGAAAAACATAACCCTTTTAGAATTTAACACATGTGCTTGCGGTTTTTTTCAGGTGTAACAGCTCTTACTATTTTATTCTTTAGTATCTTGGTTTGTGGTGGTGTATTGGTTAGTGTCAGAGATTTGAGACAGGGAGTTGGGTTAGTTTGTGTGTGCTTTTGATTTTTGAAGATTTTTGGCAAAGCACCTTTGCTTTGAAATTAGAACAAAGTGTAAGGAGTAAGTGTACTGTTGCTGAAGGCTTACTTAAGCATTGTTAAACCCTTAAACATACCCAGTTTTTAGGAGACACCATTTAATTTATTATCAAAGTGTTAATAGAAGGTCTACAAAAAATGTAGAGATGAAATAAATGATGTTTGAAAGCATTTAAACTTATTTTCACATGTTAAATCATCTCCTCTTTTGGCATAGAGCTTTAAAATGATAAATGATGCATACATATATAAAGTTGTTTCTATTAAGGAAAGGATTTTTTTTTCAAAGGAAAGAAGAGATAAAAAAATCCATCAAAATGAATTTGGGATGAACAAACTTTCTTTGTTAAGGTAATAGATTGAGGGTTTTTTAGAAGTTTATAGCCACATATGTACCCATTACCTCACACTACCTATTTCTTCAAGACACTCACTACTTCTTCTGCAGATGAAGACTAACATACTATTGTTAAGATAAGAGAATGTATCATTGAAAGTTCTTTTAATTTAAAGCTCAAGTTGTTAATTCTCAATTATAATTGATAAAGGTTCTTTTAAGTTTTCTTTATCTGTCAATGTTGTCTTCTAATACTTTCAATTAATATCAAACACACTATTGCTTATGGAAGTACATGTATTTGTTTAAGACATTTTTAGAAAAGATTGGATTATGTTTTTTAAGGGCTTGACACTCTTCCCAATGATCTGAACATTATTTCTGAAAATTTGCTGCTCCCAACTGGAATACCAAGCACCAAACGATCCTGAAAGATTGTAGAATTGTTAGGGTATCATTAAATGATGGTGAAAAAAGGAGAACAATGCAGATTTTCATAGAGTTTCTTCAACTCCAAACACTTCTGATTTCTGTAGTAAACTAACCTCATATATATGCCATAGTTACTCACTTAGAATTTAATTTGGTAGAGAATGATGATTTTTAATGTTGAATTATATTCTATGAAACCTATCTTTCTTTCACCTATTTGCTATAGAAGACAATATAAACCTCTCAGACAAAAAGGTAAATTTTTCCTATAAAGTTGATAGTTCTGCTACTTTGATTTCTACATAACTTTATACCGACTACCTTTTAATGGAAGTTTTGTTTCTTTTCTTCTTTTTTTTTCAATTTTAGGCAGTCATAAATCCCCATAATTGGGTATAAATTATAAACAATCTTTATAATTCTATTGTGTTATTAGAAAATAGAATAGTTCCTTGGTGATAGAAATTATCTACACATTACACATTTTGTTTGGGAACTCAAAAAAAAAATGCATGGTTTAATGATTCAATTTAAGTAAATCTATTCTCTCCTTGAACTTAAATGTCAACATCGTTTGAAATTTGATTTGAATTCAAAGACATTATTCTGTTACACTGGAAACTTTTGTAGAAAATAAAATAGAAAATACTTTAATGATCTACCTCTATTTTACAATTATGACTAATTTGATCTTTAAACGCTTGCTATTAGTGGTGAAGGGTTAATCATTAATTGGGTGTAGTTTGTATTAAGTTTGATTTAATTAGAATGCCTTGTTTTAATATGTTCAATATTTGACTGATTGTTCATGTTAGAGTGGAAAAGCAGTCCTTAGCTTTGAAAGAATGTTGTGCAGTTCTATTTGGAATACCATGAGTAGGTGCATTGACTATCATGTCTTGATTGAAACACTTTTAACCTTTCTAGTGCTGGAACCAACTTCATGCTTATGCAAAGATGTTGGATTCAGGCCAGCTGCCAAGTAAGTTGGAGACTGGCCTTTGATCTTACTTGTTTGCTACTTTGAATATCTTTCCTCTTAAAAATTAAGAAGATATTTAAGGTTTTGGAAAGCTGACGACACCAAAATCTATTTTTAGAAAGTTATCCAGTATTGCTAATGAGTGTTTATTATGAGCAAAGTTTCCTTAGGTGCAATTTATTTAATTTTTGTTAGGGACAATGTTCTCAATTGATTTTTTTTGCACATTAATGTGATCTTGAAGACATCTGCAATGTTTTTTTTTCTCAGAACGACACTAGTGGTCATTAACTCTTTTAGTGCTAGAACTGACTTCATGCTTATGCAAACAGATTAGATCCAGACCAGCCGCCAAGTAAATTGGTGGCTGGCCTGTGATCTATCTGTTTGCTACTCTGAGTATATCTCCTTAAAAAAAAAATAAGCAGATATTTAATGTTTGTGGAAAGCATAAGACACAAAATCTTTGTTTTAACAATTACCCAGCATTTTAAGGGTTAAAGTAGGTGGTTCTAGTACTGTATTTAACCTGTTGACTAAATCATTTGATATGCTACTGTAAGTATATTGAGCATTTATCTTCTTCAGTTAAGACGCCCCCAAAGACACGCAAAGAGGAAGAAAAGGGTAAGTTAACATACCGTCTAACTTGTGTTAAGCAGCCACCCTTTTAAGCAGCCAACCTGTCTTAAACAGCCACTTCAGCAAATCCCATTGTTAGATTTGTAGTCTATCCCATAGGCTGGCCTCTTAACACAAGTTTGACTGTACTTATAAATACACACCCATTTTGGGATGTTTCAACAGTTACTGGTCCAAATTGAAAGCAGATGTTTAAACATATCGGAATATTTTTATGATTGTGATATTGAGGTTTCAGTGCAAGTATAGTAAGTGCTTCATGTTTGTTAGTAAGTGCTTCATGTTTGTGAAGCACTTACCATAGTATTGTATTGAGCCCTCAATATTGAGTTAAAACTTTATAACAGGATCCTTTTGCCGCCAATTTTCTAGACACATGGGACAAACTTGAACGTAATATTTGAAATATGGTACTGTTGATATACTTAATAATGATGATTCTTTCAAATCATTTATGGGTAAGACATAAACACAATAAATTAAAACGCAATGTATGATAGTCTGTATGATTTACAATATTTTGATTATGCATAATTATGAATTTCAATGAATGATATTAGTTTTTCTTTATTATTTGTGAAACTGGAAAGCTGGAACCAACTTCATGCTTATGCAAACAGGTTGGATCCAGGCTAGCCGCCAAGTAAATTGGAGGCTGGCCTGTGATCTAACCTGTTTGCAACTCTGCATATCTTTACTCAGCAGCTATTTAACGCTTTGGAAAGCAGACAAAAATATTATTTTTGGAATTTGCCCAGCATTTAAAGTGTTAAGATGAGAATTAATAGTTACCTATCTTCCTCAGTTAAAACTCCTCCCAAGCCCCGTAAAGAGGAGGAGAAAGGTAAGTTGTTTAGTTTTAGCCACATTGCGTAGTCATGGAAATGCCTAGTTGACCCATACAAATATTTGTGTGCTTCTTCTACAAATGCTTGTGTACCCAGATAATGTAATATTTGAACCTTGTATTTTAATCAATGAAAGGGCATACTGTTTAAAAATCCTATATAAGTACAGTCTAACTTGTGTTAAGCAGCCACCCTTTTAAGCAGCCAACCTGTCTTAAACAGCCACTTCAGCAAGTCCCATTGTTAGATTTATAGTGTAAATAAATTTGTTTTTAGGCAGCCAACCTGTCTTATACAGCCAATTTACTCTATCCCATAGGCTGGCCTCTTAACACAAGTTTGACTGTTGATGTCTCATAGAAGCTTATACAGTCTTGACTGTCATAAGGGACAACAATGAAGCAGTTCATACAAAAACAGAAACAGAAACATAAGTAGATGCACTGTTTGAAAAATAATCTGCACTGATATCAATGAAAAGAATCGATCTATAAAACAGAAAATCTTTAATGAATATAATGCCTGCATAAGTAACTACCTCAGGTAATTAGCACAAACTAATCCTTTCACCACCCTTTGAAACCAAAAAACCCATAATAATGCTATGTAGCACACTTTAACAACTGTCATCTGCTTGCTTTTTTCCATTTACATGGCTCAGAACATTCTTTATAATGGAAATGTTTAGTGCAAGCTAATTAAACATAATGTAGGATTTTATATTTTTCCATTTATGTAGCAATTTATGTAGCTATCAACATCCTTTAGAATGGAAATGTTTAGTGCAATCTAATTAAACATAATGTAGGATTTTTATATTTTTCCATTTATGTAGCAATTTATGTAGCTATCAACATCCTTTAGAATGGAAATGTTTAGTGTAATCTAATTAAACATAATGTAGGATTTTTATATTTTTCCATTTATGTAGCAATTTATGTAGCTATCAACATCCTTTAGAATGGAAATGTTTAGTGCAATCTAATTAAACATAATGTAGGATTTTTATATTTTTCCATTTATGTAGCAATTTATGTAGCTATCAACATCCTTTCAGAATGGAAATGTTTAGTGTAATCTAATTAAACATAATGTAGGATTTTTATATTTTTCCATTTATGTAGCAATTTATGTAGCTATCAACATCCTTTAGAATGGAAATGTTTAGTGCAATCTAATTAAACATAATGTAGGATTTTTATATTTTTCCTTTTATGTAGCAATTTATGTAGCTGTCAACATCCTTTAGAATGGAAATGTTTAATGCAATCTAATTAAACATAATGTAGGATTTTTATATTTTTCCATTTATGTAGCAATTTATGTAGCTATCAACATCCTTTAGAATGGAAATGTTTAGTGTAATCTAATTAAACATAATGTAGGATTTATATATTTTTCCATGTATGTAGCAATTTATGTAGCTGTCAACATCCTTTAGAATGGAAATGTTTAGTGTAATCTAATTAAACATAATGTAGGATTTTTATATTTTTCAATGTTGTCTGCAAACTCTTTCAATTTGGGACAGTCTTTTTGTTGTTTGGGAAAGGGTGAAGCACTTACTATAGTCTTGCGCTGAAACCTCGTAGTTGTTTAGGGATTTTAAAGATATTGAGCTTTTCAGTATGCAGTGGTCTATATATGGTAGCATATTAAGGTCTTTTACAAGCAGTGTTTAAAAAAGCTATTGTACATATCCTATTTTTGTGGTTACCTTAAACTAGTAGAATTGGCTTGTCAAGATGTATCTATAGAGTACATACAACATACATATAGACTAATTAAGAAGTAACCAAGTGCAAAAGCACCTCTTATCTTACTAAAATATCCCAAGCTGTTACCTGTTTTAAGAACTCATGCACCAATGGTGTTGCCAGTACAGTCTACTCTCGTTATCTCGAAGTCACCAGGAACAAGAACAAATATCGAGATAAGAAGAGCTCGAGATATCCGATAAGGCATTCCCCCCCAAAAAAACATTGTGTTAAATATCTAACTACTGAGTGGTCTTACTAAAGCTGTCATCGTCGTGTTGCATAACAATCACAGCGGCATATACATTACTTGTGGGATGAAATGTGTGAAATGTGTGTTTCTTTGGATTCTTTGTTGTAAAAAAAAAAACCAGAAGAACATGTACATTTTTGCAGTTTGAAAGGTATATGTAGATTGGCCAAACACGTATTGATTCAACACTCATAACTTGTTGGCGCTAAACTTTCGCATTAACCATGTGAATTACACTCACATTACATTTGAATCATCAATTTGCTCTTAACTTCAAATTTGAGCATTATTTTGTAGCTTCAAATCTGAATTCAGTTCGCATTTGCTCGTTTTTCACAAATGTTCGAATTATGGAGTTATTAGCCCTGCCCAATATCCCACAGAGACGCGACATCCAATCAAAAACGATTGATGGAATGAAAAAACTTCACCTAGTAGAGTTTACAATAGTACTGGCCAAAAGTTCATGTACAGAGACATCCGATTGTCACCGAATGCTATGATTTCTGTAGATAGAACATGCAGAGTTTGAAGAAAAAGTGCTTACAAGCACGTAAAATGACAAAAATGAGAGTTTTGGAAGATTGAGATGCGTTTTTATGTGATTATCTTTAACCATGCATGTTTTTGTTGCAAATCATTTCTCCATTAATTCAATGATCGTAACGGTTGTGTTTCACAACCGGCGAGCTCTTATACCGTGTCCGAGGACAACAAGGCACTAACAACTTCTATTCAGCAGGCTGTGTAATAATTGCAGTTAAAGTTAAAGTGACATGCCCTACTCAGGTGTGAATGATTAACAAGGCATGTGCCGGTATTGACGCGATTAACATACCAATTATCTACCACACATTAGTTGGAGCAGCAATTGAGGTAATCTAAGAAAGCAATTCACACCTTTTGCCGAGACGCGGGGAGTGATTCGCACTTCGAGATAAACCACCGTAATTACATGTAAAATTGGGACTAGGGACAGATTTTTACCTCCAATATTTGATTTATCGAGATTACGGAAATAGAGATATGCGATGATTTTTTAAATAGATAAAGAAGGAAAAAAGTTGGGACATAGAGCTTACCTCGACATATCGAGAATATCGAGATATCAGATGTCGAGATAACGAGAGTAGACTTTTTTTTTCCATACAATTCCAAACCAATTTATACCACTAATTCAATAGTTTGCATATTAAAGACTTAATATGATTGATTTTCTATCATGTTAAAAAGAAAAAAAGAAAAAGAAAAACATTTTCATAGTAAACTGTGATTCAAATCTAAGAAAATGAAAAGTTTTTTTTTTTTTTTTCAATCCAAATGAGTGACAGGCGGTTGTATTAATAACTTATATTTCGTTTTGTCATTTTAAGAATATGCTGTGACATTTCAAATGATGGTTCTGTCTGTACAAGATTAATTTTTGCATATTTATATAAGTCACTCACAATGATTTTTATAGAATATGAATATGCTTGAAATTGATATGAATAGCCATATAAGTGAAAACATGTTTAGCCTTCTACATAATGCTGTTAACAAGGAAGTATGGTTCAATGGGTTAAACTAGATTGATTTAAGATTGATGTGGTGCAAAACAAATAACCATATAACATTTGCAATGTAAGCTCCTTCTACCTTCCAAGCTACACATTTCCAGAAATAATCAGAAAATGTTGGGTCTTAGTTCTAACGCTTTTTGTGCCAGGTTGCCATCACAAGTTAAATTGAAACAGGATACTTTTGTGTTATTGCGATAATAGCGTATCCGTACATGTCAGTCTTGTTTGCTTTATAGTGTCTGCTTGCTGACTGAAGAAACAGTTGTAGAGTTATTGTCTTCTCGATCATGTTGTTTTAAATTTTGATTTGGATTCCATCAAGGGTGATTTTAGGGACTTCTATTTTAGAAGTAATTGTATTTTAGTCATAACATGGCAGTCTGTAAACCTTTACATGTATATGGTCATTGATTATCCTCACCAGGACAGCTCACATATCAGAGCAGGCCACAGACTTTTACAGGTTTCAGCAAAACTTAGCATGACAAAGAGGAATTTGTTTTTCAATTTCTCCTTTAGTCACAATGATATCACTAAGTTATCTGTTACAGCTTGATTGAAATTGAGATTGAATTAAGATTTTTTCACGTTTTTATACTTTATTATATACTTGGATATGCATTTTAAACAATTTGTTGGCAATTTTTCAAAAATAGCATATTTTATGCTTTGCATCAAAACACACAGCTCATGAAAGCTTGCCTCTGTTGCATGAAATGTATTATTCCTTTGCGCTGTATTATTGTACTAAGTTGTTACCAAACATGATGTTTGTCCCCCTTAATGGATAGAGAAAGAAAGCTTTATAGATAAAATAGAATTCAGAATTTCTTACTCTCTAAGAAATCATTTTTGTACGAAAAGGAAAGCCTGTTCAAATGCAAACTTTCCTTTCTTCGCATAACCCTTCATGGACTTACCTTCTGAAAAACTCTAAAATGTGTGATTGATTCAAGAAAAATGCATTTTTAATGTATGTTTATTTTTATTTATTCTCATTCATTTACTTAGTGGTGTTTTATGCTTTTTACATTTGCAGCTTATGTATGCTACTATGTGTGCAATAGTGTATGAATTGATTACTCTTTTCAGAATATTAAGTTAAAACCAACTGCTCATTACTTTCATAAATTATACACAATAACTTTCTTCTGTGTCAATGGTAAGAAAACGTGACAAAAGAAAGATATTGCTCATTAAGAGCAATTTCACCTTTTTTGTCATATAGTGATTTCTCCTACTGTCTGCAGGAGCATACAACACACACATTTTGTTATACAAAGAAAAGGATTATCATTACAACTGATGGCATTATTTACAGCCAAGAAAGTGCCATCCTGGACTTCAAGAGATTCCCAACTTCGTGAGAGAAGTATGGGTGTAGTGGTCTTGAGTGAGGGTTTAGAAAACCAATTAACAACAATCTAGTTAATAAAATCCAAATGGTTTAACTTTGTAACAATGTTACTCATTTAATGCATAGTTTATTGCTTACTGAAGCTATTATGATGAAAAAAGACATTGCTTGGAGTGAATAATCGACGCCTTTTTAACTATTGTTAACTTTCTAATTAACAAAATGTTTTTTCTTATACTGAACTTCAAAATTTTGTCTGCTGTGACATTCCTTTGGGACCAGTCACAAAATACTATATGGATGGAAGGGGATAGCACTGTCATATATCTTTATGTTAGGTAAAAACCAGTGTTACAAAAGAATAAATTGTCCATTTGGGTATCATTACATTCAGATTTACATGGTTATTGCAAGCTTCTATGCATCAACAAAATATTGGTGTTGATAATAGAGTTTGAGATGAGTTCATATTGATCAGTCAACAATATTAAAAAAAGGGAATTTCTTTTGCTGTTATATAGTGTTGCTTTCAACTTTGACTTGTCAAAAAATTTGTATGGGTAACTTGTTAAGACCAACTGATTACTGTACCATTTTGGTCCTGTTAAAAAATCCCATATGATGAATGGCTGAAAGAAACAATCTTGCTTAAGATGATCTTTGAATTAGTCTCATATGGTCATATCAATAGATACATTGTGATGAGCATTTCTTTATTTTTCAAGAATGTGTAACTTTTGCTTTGAATTTTATCTTGCCTGCTAATGATAAACTGTAACAGATTAGATTGGTTAACATGTAAAAGAGTGAATTTTGACATTTAGAATTTTTGATGACAGAATGATAGGTTTGTGATTTTCTAACATCTTGGAGTTGTTGTTTTAAGACTGCCGTAGTTATATTTTGTTAGTGTTATTTTTTTTTATCTGCCATAATGTAAAAGCTGTCTAAAAGTAATGCAACATCATTTTTTGAATTTTTTGTATTTTTTAACGATTTAGAGTTTTTGCTTTAACCCTTTACCAAAAAATGCCGAATTTTCTACTGGCCAAAATTGAAAGAGTTTGCGGATGACATTTCAAAATGTGATGAAATTGAAACTATCTTCTGATAGTGGAGAAAACATTGTGGGCTAAGGGGTCCTTTTCCCACCATGTTTCCAGAGTCATCTGCAACAAACTGGTCAAATGTCATTATTATTTGGTAATGGGTTAAGACTAACATGTAACTATTTGTTAGTGTTATTTCTTTTTTTTCTTTAACCTACTGTAAGGAAAAGGGTGATATATAGTAATGCAACCACTTATTTTGAATTTTCTTTATTTCTAGCACATTCTTTATTTTGTCTTATGGAACACTTTTTTTTCCTTGGGCCCGTTTTACTAAACAACTTCCGGAAAATGTTTGCGTAAGTCATTATTGATAAACATGGATAGTATCTTCAAAGAACGTACAATATTGCAATGTGACACATCATTGAAAGCGTCTCAGAGAGACGATTCCAATGATGTGTTACTTTGCAATATTGCTTAGCCAAATATTGATAAAAGAGGAATTGTTGTTTTAGACTTACAGAAATCTTAAACGTAAACTGTTTAATAAAACGGTACCCAGGTCTGTATGAGAAGTATACAATTACATCAACTTGATAAACGCTTAAAATAGATCAAGGAAATCACCAAAACCAGTCTTGGTTACAATGATTGTTTCCAGCCAACAGCAAGATTAATCCTGAATACTTTCTGCATATTGTCTGCTGTTGAGTTTAATTTCACATGAATCATACTATAGCCTATTACTAGCACAAAGTTGAATGATCTTGTTTATTCTTTTATTCCAGAGAGAGGTGAAGATGGAAAGGTCCAATCAAGTAACTACTGTGACTTCTGTCTTGGAGACACGGATGAGAACAAGAAATCTGGTAAAGCTGAGGAGTTGGTATCTTGTAGTGACTGTGGCAGATCTGGTTAGTATACATCTTACAGCAGAAGAATTTCAAAAAGCAACTTGGAAAAAGGAGAAATTGCTTGTCACAAGCAATTTCTCCTTTTGCCACAATGCTTTGTTTCAATCTATTCACACATCACAACAGCAGAACTGAACGTTTGTTTACATGTTTGTACAAAGCTTTTCTAAAGTAGTCTGCTTCTAGTAAAAAAATGTCAAGGACAGATGGTAAAGAGTTACAAAATACTATAATTATAAATAATCAACCTGAAGAAATGTTTGGCAATGTACTAGTTAATAGATTTTTTCATTATTCATATAAAGAGGTTGGAACCATGCATTTGTGCGTTTCCGTTTACACGTAATCATGTTAGTAATATGATGAGGGGTCGTATCTGGCCCAGTGGTTAAGGAGGTGAACTTTGAACTCTTGCTTTCCAAGTTTGAGCCCCACTCACACCTCTGGTTTCTTTGGAGTGTCCTTTGGCAAGAGCCTTAGCTTGGTTCTGGTGGATCCAGGAAAGCTGTTATATGGTTGAAAAATTGTTGAACACATATATACAAGGATACAATGCAAGACTATACCAATTTCTTTACTTATGTGAAGATCACATTACAGGTTTTCAAATTGGAGTTTGCGATCAAAATAACAAAACAGATCAATTTATATAACACATAGTTTCATAAAACTCAAATATTGATTTGCTTGTCATCCCCTTTCATTACTACCTGGAAGAGATAAAGCACATCTATCCTGAAGATACAGTTAACTGTTAAACAGTTTATTTGGTTTTCTATTATCTATTTTTTCAATCCTGTGAAAACATCAATGAAATGAGCAATGTTCACCAGAGAACAAGACACAACTTATCATTAATCAAGATTTTGTCAAAGCACTGAAAACAACTCTTTTCAGCATCATTAAGACAGAGACATTTGAAATTGTCATTGTCTGTGCAATAGTCCCTTTAAAGTGACTAGATTTAGATATTTATAGAACAAAAAGTCTTCTATTGAAACATATACATAACTAGATATTGGTTTGCTTGTTTCATAAAGTTTTGTTAAGAAAAGATGTAGCATATTTATCTAGCATAATTAGTATACTAATTAACATGATGTCTATTTTTAAACAACAATCTATGATTTCCACCTTATTCTTTCATTTAAATGGGTTGGAGTGCTGGGAAAATGGTCAACACTCTAATCACATGATATGAGACAATCCCAGTACTATTTATAAAGCATGTATTTTCTTTTTAAATGAAAACATAGGTTTTCAGTAAGGAAATTGCAAATGATAATTTCTTAAAGTTTCTGTACATCATAGGATTATTTTTTGAAACTTTCAAAAATAAAGGAATAAAGATTAATTTAACATTTCGGCAGAGAAACCATTATCATATAAGATGAATTTTGACATTTTTCATTGTATGAAAATCTGAGGGGAATCCGACATTATCTAAATATAGCGTCAAGCTATGAACAAGCGGTCACGTGAGGCTAAGGTGATACTAAGACTACACGCTGACGGTAGTATCTTCTAAGTAAGTTGTACACCGCCATGTGACAGGCACTTTACAAACCATGTGATGTAACTAATTACCATATAGCTGTAGTAACATACAAAAGTTGAAGCCGTGGGGTTTTTCCATCAATATCTTCATTTATACAGCGATTTTTTATAATTAATACCTCTTAGAAGCATAGCCGAATATCATACTTAAATTCTACATTTTACCTATATATATTTAGTGTAAGGCATCCAGGATCTTTAATTGTGATGGTTTGAATAATCTTTTTAATGTTTGTTGCTCCCAGAACAAAATATGTAAGGGAGTCCTTTTGCACTGGAAACAATTGGGTTTTCTTTCTGCTTTTTTTAGGCCACCCTACATGTCTGCAGTTTACAGACAACATGACCATATCAGTCAAAAAATATCCCTGGCAGTGTATTGAGTGTAAATCGTGTGGATTGTGTGGTACTTCAGAAAATGATGTAAGTTAACTGGACTTTAAATTAGTGTTAGGCGTACTCAAGACAATGTTTGAATGTTTCTTGTTGTCGTTAATTTTGTAAGCTGTGGGTTTAATCAGATATGTTGATTCATACCATTCTAAGCACTTGATTAAATCAGCTGTTTATCATTTTATTTTATGCTCAATTTCAATGATTGTTAATAGGTTTGAAAATCATTCAATAAGTCACCGTCTGAATGTAATAGAGAGCATGACATATTCACTCTCTCTGGAATACTTTTTGGATGGATAGCATTACTAGAAGAGATATGGTTACGTTAAGATCATAAGGTAGTTTCTATAGCAAAGAATTTTATATAGATTTATACTATAAGAAAGAAGCCTTTTCATACTGTTTGTACACTTACAGGAGCAGCTGTTGTTTTGTGATGACTGTGACCGCGGATACCATATGTACTGCTTGAATCCTCCACTTGCTGAAGCACCCGAAGGTAAGAACGGGTAGAGAGAGAGAGTGTTGATGCATTTTGGAGTTAAATGCTTAACAACCAAAAACAGAATGATTATTTTATTTTGTCTGAATTTATAGCGTAATGAAGGTTTATGCGAAAATTGCTAATGATGAAGAAATTCCTTTTTGTTTCAATGGTTTTGAGTTTAGATAGTTAATTATTGAGATTCATTTTGTTACTTTAGAAATCAGTTTGATACAATCTGCTGGAAATTTTACCCATTATTAGGGAATTTGTTGGCATTTCTTAGTGAGTGACAGTGGTGCAGTGGTGACTTACCCACAAATTGGCGTGTGTACTGGTGTAATATACAGGAAGCAGTCTTTGAGGGTGAATTTGATAAGCTTCAAGCTTCTGTCACAATCAATGTAAAATGAATAAAAGTTAAAACTTAACAGGATTGAGATGATAAAAAAAAGGCTTGTCACTCATTTGGGTTTTGGGTTTTTAATTTTTTTTTATATCTAAAGAATCCATTTCCTTGACCAGATAACACCCATACTTGTAAAAGATTATTCATTTTATCGAAATTCAAATTCCTTTATTTTATTTCTCTTCACATTTTTGGAGGAGGCCAAAATTTAGTTGTAAGAGTTGTTTAATCTTTATTTCAGGGAACTGGAGTTGCTACCTATGTATTGAAGAGTTCCATGGAGGAAAGAAGCCAGCTGGAATGGTTTAAATCAGGAAAAGCAACAACTGCAGTGGACTATTACATCTACAATTGTGTAACTTTTTTTCAAATTCAAAGAACATTTGATTTTGTTTACTCATGTTTGTAAATGATTTGTTACAGATCATTGTCTTTAGACAAAAGTGAAACTCATGTTTGTAAATGATGTGTTATGTGTAAATGATAGGTTTTATAACCTGGCTAGTTCAATTTACCATTCTACAAAACTCTGCCCCAATAAATTTTAGAGGTAAATTCATAAAATGATGGTTCAATGCAAAACTATAGTAAGTCATTCACTCTTTTGAAGGAATAACTAAAGTCTTGCACTGAAATTTTGAATAGATGCCACAGAGTGAGAAATAAATTTTAAATGGAGTAATTTACTCAGAGTGTTGATTAAAGACCTGGATACCGTTTTACTAAATAGATTACGCTTAAGATTTGCGTAAGTCTAAAACAACAAGTCCTTTTTTTTCAATATTTGGCAAAGCAATTTTGCAAAGTAACACATCATTGGAATCGTCTCTCCGAGACGCTTTCAAATGACGTGTCACATTGCAATATTGTCCTTTCATTAAAGATACTATCAATGTTCATTAGTTTTGACTTAGGCAAATATTTTCCGTAAGTTCTTTAGTAAAACGGTACCCAGCTCAACATGCTCTTTATTCCAGTTTTGTTTTCTCTTTAATACTGAAATTTACTCAAAATGAACGGATTAGGAAAAAGGTAAACAAACACTTGTCTCATTATTATATTAGAGATGGAATCTTTTCATTATCATATGACTTTGTAAATATCTTCATACCATGATTGACTGTTATGATTCATTAAACATGTATCCATATTCATGTGTTTCATTATAATGACAGAGACAGGCTTTCTTTATAATTAACATTATGTAAATATAATACGCCTGATAATCATGAGTATCGTCATTCTTGACTGATTTTGTTTCATTATTGTATCATTGTATCAAAGTGTATGTTATCTTTTCAGTATATTGTCATGCTATTTTCATTGCAGTCACATTTCATTTTCATACTACAACTTATGTTTATTTCTGTATTTTATAACATTTCGAGTTCTCAAACCAACTTCATGCTTATGCAAACAAATTAGATCCATGCCAGCCACCAAGTAAATTGGTGGCTGGCCTGTGACCTAACCTTTTTGCTACTCGTGTATTTTAACTCAACAAAAATGTTTAGAAAATGTGGTAAAACAAAAGGGTTGGGAAGACTTTCAATACACATGTATCGATTTTTTATAAACCCTAATAAGGAATAACAGCAACTCATTTGTTGGGTATATGAGAGAAGTATTCTCATATTTATTGTTTCCTTTATTGATCTGTTAAAGAAGTGACGTTGTTGTTCATGATGGGACCAAACTTTAAACTGTAAAAATAATGAATACATATATTATTTTTGTTTATTGAACAAAATGGTAATAATAAGGGTCTAATGGCTTGTTAAATGCACAATTTTCTATTTTGAACATTTACCACTTTACTTAAAGTTGATTTTTTAAAATACATTATATGAACTTTTTAGAGTGGCTCATTTGAAAGCTTGAGCAGAAAAAAGGTATTAAATAATTGACCATAAATTATGATTTTGACCAAGGTGTTAATTGCTTACTTATGGCATTTTTGCATTAGTCACTTCCTGATGTGTTTGTTATAAGTGTTTAAAAAACAAGCTTATAAGGCATTGGTTGTCTCTTCCGCCAAACAAACATATATTTTTGTGCAAAATTTAGAAATTTTGAATGCGATTTCTCAGCATGAAAAAAAGTAAATTCCTTCAAAATTTCATTATTTTTCTTAAACTATTCCAATACCATCTGGAGTTGAAATATAAAATATGTGGTAATGTGTTGGTTGGGTATAGAAAGTTTCAAAGATTGTATGAATATTACAAATAAGTGTCTTAATAAATGCATTAAAACTGAAATCTTTGTTTTGTGTTATGATGTAGACATTTATATGGTGAAGCTAATAAAAGTATATATCAATTGACCAACTTTTCTGATGATTGGATAAACTTGTGAAGCTAATTTTGTGATTAATGGAAATTGTTGCTAGCCTGAATTAGTGTTTGGTTTTAGCTAAATAATCCAAGCGTATGTGTTACTTGTATGTTGAAAATATATGCTTTATTTGAGCTTGGTTTACCCTAATGGTACTGGAACTGACTTTTTTCTTATGCAAACAGGTTACGTCCAGGCTAGCTGCCAAGTAAATCTAACCTGTTTGCTACTCCCAGTATCTTTCCTGAACAAAATTAAGCTGATATTTAACATTTTGGAAAGGAGACGACACAAAAATCATGTTAGCAAATTACCCAGCAATCTAAGGGTCAAAGGTTTTTAATAGGGGTAGTTGGTCCATCTTTGTATGCTACAGGAGCGTTCTGGTATAAATGCAAGCAACACCACCTCAACCCCCAAGTGGTGTTATGGCATGTCACTTATGTCTGTACCAACATCAGTTTTGTACTTTACAATAACTATTGATACAAGCAACACAACTTAAAACCCCCAAGAGATGTTATGGCATGTCACTTGTGTCTGTACCAACATCAGTTTTGTACTTTACAACAACTATTGATACAAGCAGCACAACCTAAAACCCCCAAGAGGTGTTATGGCATGTCACTTGTGTCTGTACCAACATCAGTTTTGTACTTTACAACAACTATTGATACAAGCAACACAACCTAAAACCCCCAAGAGGTGTTATGGCATGTCACTTGTGTCTGTACCAACAGCAATAGTTTTGTACTTGACAAGAACTCTATGTATTTATACACTAGGGAAACAACTCACAATCTCTAGCACAACTATGTTTATAAGCCATGCCAACTTAAAAGGTTCTGTACATGACAACTGTTTATACATGAGGGGAACAACACCATTCTCCCATGCAGTTACCTCCCTGTTCATTTTGTAAGGAGATATAACTGTACTACAGATTAGCAAAGGGAAGTACCTAATCCTGCGCAGAGTTTGGACAGCACATGCCTCTAACCCAAAAGCAGTTTTAAAGGCATGCCACATGTGTCTATACCTACAACAAAAAGTGTCTGTGCCTGACAACAAACTCATTCTATATGATACAAATTAATGTTTATTTCCGTATTCATTATTGCACATATGCATGACAAAACTACATAAATAAAAACTTCAAAAATAATGTTAAACATTACATTTTCTCTTGATTCTAGAATTTAATTACAGTGTTACCAATTTGAATTTAGATATTTTCAAATCTGTATGGAGTTCAAGAATGACTTTCTTCGAACAATCAATTCATTTTTCAAAATTAAGTTTAAGCATTGTGAAAAGAAAACCCTTAGTATTGAGTCCCCTTGTTATAGAAAAGATTTACTAAAAAATGCCTGGAGGTTGGAAGACATTACAATAAATCATTCACTACTGGATATTATTTTATCACAATCTACTAGATAATCCAATTTTCCTTCATTTATTTTTTTCTGATTATTGTGCTTGTGAAAAGAGTTTTGTAATAAGCATTGAAAAGTAGAGTCAAAATCCACACAATGCTTATAAAAGCACCATGAGAACATTAAGTATTGCATTAACAGAAAAAAAGAAAATCGTATCAAAAGTAACAACTTGTCAAAAACCAAACCACGATGGACAACAATTCTTTTTTCACATTTCTTAGTTTTAATAGTGACAAGGATAATGTGCTTTTCCAAAAAACATGAACTGGCCTATATAATGGGACGTTACAACTTTTGGTTATATCGAAATACAGAACACTTAAAGAATTTGACATTTAAAAAAAAAGCTTCATTCGTCTCTGGCTCTTTTCCCTGGTTAAAATTGACAGTAGACAATATTTAATTGTTTATATGAAACAAAAAACGAAAATGCATTAACAAAATTGATATATACAGTTTGAAATGAAGGTAACATAGACAAGATTTAGCCATGTTTAACATATCTTCCTCTCATCGGTATCAAAACGTGAGACATGTTAACTTGGTACCTTACATGGTTTATGAAAAAGTCTACAAAAAATCAAATATCAAGATATTCTAATAATCTACTAAAAGCTTTACTTATTGCCTGGTGATAATAAAGTTGTAATAATTCCACATTAACTTGCAAAAATTGGTCCATCAGGCATTTCAATATTGTGGCAAAAGGACAAAAACTATTGATTATGAGCAATCTGCGCTTTTATCACAATGTTTTTATTTTGTTACAAGAAGATTTATTTTTCATATTTTCCAAATAGTTGCAACTTTTTTTATTCAACCTTCCATCAAAGTTACCAGCTCCTTATATCTTAAACTTAGAAATGCCTCTAATATGTATGATTAAAATTACACAGTCACTCTTGAATTAAGCTACAATCCTTAACAACGAATTAAATGTGCTTAAACCTGATATCATCTGAATATAGGACACAAATCATGCAGAAAGTTTGAGCTTTTTATGTGACTGGCTTCCTGTATAAAGCTGCCATTTTGCACTACAGTATGTTTATGACATCTTTACCATGGTGGCTTAATACAAGATTGGCTGTACAGTGATAAACTAATGTGTAAAAGCAAAGATCACGTGACCACCCTTTGAAGGTCTTGAATCATCTCTTTTAGTAAACCATTTGGTAGGTCTAGAAGGCATCCTGGAAAAAATGAAGGAATACTAAAGTTTATTTCAGACAAATAAAAATTAGTACGTAAAAAAGTAAACATTGGCTTTTGACCTGTTACAAAATTTCAATTCATTTTTTTACACCTACAGACTTAAAAAATCAGTGTCACATTTAACAACAAAGAAATGCAACAATTCAAATTCAGACTAGACTTCATTCCGAACAAACTGTTCAGATATAACTTGAATTAAACCTTAAAAATGCTGGGTAGTTTTCTAAAAATAGATTTTTGTGTCATCTACTTTTCCAAAATCTAAAATATCTGCTTAATTCTGTTGAGGAAAGGTACCAAGAGTAGCAAACAGGTTAGCTCACATGCCAATTGACTTGGCAGCTGGCCTGGATCTAATCTGTTTACATAAGCATGAACTGGGTTCTAGCACTATTAGGGTTAAATGTCTGCCAATCAAATACCATACTGAATTTAAAATGTTACCTGTGTTAGCTTCATTGGAGGCTATGAAGGTTATCAACAAAGATGACTTATTTATCTGGACAACCTGAAACAGTCAAGGAAAAGTACCATTAACCCTTAGAATGCTTGGTAATTTTCTAAAAAAGATTTTCATGATGCTTGCTTTCCAAAACCTTCAGTATCCGCTTAAGTTTGTTTTGGAAGGACCTAGTTACAATAAATACAAATAAATATACTGTACATTTACTTTTATCATTTCTTAAAAGCTATTCATTTTTTCTCTACTTTTTTTTGCTGATTAAAGCATCATAAGTGATAATATCATTGAGACAAATAGGAAAAATCAATCTTCTTAAAAGCCATTTATCATTGTAAGGGGTATTTGAATAAAGAAGAATAAAATAACAGAGTGCAAATGTCTTGATCAGGGGCACATCTGGAAAACATCTAGCATTCCAAAAGAATTCTGTTAATCTTAAATGTGGAATTCTAATTAGAATAGACAAACAAAAATACTGAAGAGTGATTATCCACAACACATGGTTTAAGCAAGAAATAAGCAGATTCTTTTTGGTAATACAACCTATGTCAAGGCCGTTCCGGATCTGAAAGATTTAGGTATGGCACTGACGAAGAGGACCTTTATGGGACCTGTGTCAGTTAAAGAGTCTAATCTAATATTTTTTTCCTCTAAAAAGACCTATGAGTAAGAGTAAATGTGGTAGGTTTACCTGGTAACTATCATAGATGCAAACCATGGACTTGTTCTTGTTCATACCCATCTTCCCAGCTTGGTCGGATGCTGTGGCAAATGCACTTAAGTAGTTGGGTCGTAACACCAACTCTGGGGTCTGCTCTGTGGCAACTAAAGGCACAAAACAAATGACAACAATGTAGATAGTAAGATATTTGCTCGATAAAATCATTAATCTATGGGTAATATGGACAAACTCATTTAGTCATTGTGGTAAAATGCTATACATGTATTTATTACCAAATATCATGCTGTTTTAAAAGAATATTTGCTGTAAAGAATTTAAAATATATTTCTACCTTAGAATAAACTAATTTCTTATACAATAAATGTGAAATACCTCCTTACAACTTAAACTAATCACTTTTTATTCTGATTCATGGATATATAACCTGTAAAAGTGCTGAATTAATGAAAAGAAGCAGGTTTGTAATCACTTATCAGAGGATTCAAATCTTTGCACCTGAACCTGATGACACAACCCAACAACATTGTTCAACGAGTGTATTCTACAAGGGCTAACTTAATGAATTTGATCATGCTGTTTGATTTTATGGAGTACATGTGATTCGTAAATTAAAATATAATAATAGTTATCAGTAACTTCTAGTGGAGACACTTTTGTAAGACCAATATATAGAAGTTTGTTCATGTATATAAAGCTACATATAGGCCCAATGTGATCGAGTGAAGTATCATCATACTTTTTTTAACTGATTATACTTTACACATATCAGTGTTATGAAATATTTTTTCTGTGATTTAAACCAAAGTATGGATAACTGAACTCACATTACAAAGTTACAGTCTTTAAAATTCAGGATCATAATTATGTCCAACAAAGGTGGGTTATTTTTAGAAAATTAATCAAAAGTTATACTCAAATCTTTCACTCTTAAATGGCCTGACAATTATAAAGCATTAACACCAAACAGATAGCTTAAAATCACAAATGGTACAAATGAATTACCTTTAAGAACTGGAATACCATCTCTGTCGGTTATGACTATTGCTAACAGGCCATCTATTCTGCAATAGACAGAAAGTAATCTTCAAGTGTGTAAAATGAATTTTTCGCTTCTTGATATAATGCAGTTGTAAGTTTTTTGCTCTTCTTATATATTTGATTAAAGAAACAAACAGGAAACATCAGTATTGTCCTTTAGCAGATGCTCAAAATGAAAAATTTGCAGAAAAAAGAATACCTTGATATAATGGATAAAGAAATCACTCTAAAATACTGGGCATAAAAGGTGACAGATATTAGAGTGACTTGATATCGTGTAGATGTATGTATTTTATCATACTTTTGATTCCAATTGCAACTTATGTTTACCCAGAGACATTTCATTTTTGGATGACAGAAGACAGAAAAAATCTGGAGAACACTTCTCAAAATACGAGATGCCTGCATGTCTTGCTCAAATGGAAAAAGTATGTCATCCTATTTTATGGGTAATTAGAAGCGTCTGGTATAAACAATGATAACAAGCAATTACAGTATCAGCACTGAGGTGCTAAAGCTTTGATCAGTCACATTTATTATATAATCAAAGTTAACAAAGTATAAATTGCTGCTTTAATCAACTCACCTGTTTAATAAACTGTAAAGGTAATTCTTTGCTTCCTGCAAGTAAAGAATGTGTTAATCATTTTACAAAGTTAAGCATTAACAAACAAGACTGTTGTAATAGAGCTTTATAGATGAAATTAAAATAACCTCTAATGGGAAATTAAATAGCTTTAATGGTGAGAAGAGAACACAAAAAGTGTTTGTATTTTGTAATCTTGGTACAAAGCAAATGTCCAGATGATCAAGAAAACATGGCACTGTAATGGTGCATTAGCCGACTTACTTTTATAATTTGCAACAACATGTCAATCATTAACACATGATGCAATACTGTGAAGTTCTCAATAAAATCAATTTCTATCATTACTCCACCTTTTTGAAGTCAATGATTAAATAATTAAAAAGCAATATCATGAAGAGAGATTCTAAGAATATAAGGGGGTCATTACTTTCCTTGTTTGAAAAAAAAAAAATATTTGTAAGGTTGCTTTAATTAGCAACTGCTTTTAAAAGTGAAGTACCTGACTATAAGATAAAAATAGTGTCACACACTAGGACATTGTACGAACCATCTGTAGGACGAAAAGATCACATCATTGTCGAATAATAAATTTTAGCACTCATATGAGGTTCGTTTTCTAAGCTAAGTCATAGACATATCAATGGTTATAATCAATGAGCCAAGATTTTACCTCTGCCATATTTGACAATTCTATTTTCATAAACAACTGAGTTTTTACAGGTTTATCGACTTTATCAACTACATCAACTTCGCCTATTTCCTGAAATGAGTGTGGTAGAGTAGCTCCCCTTGTGAAGAGTTCCTTAACAACATTATATTCTTCCGCGATAAATACGACTATGTTTTGTTATGTAAATTATTTCATTACAAAAATAAAAGTAAAATAAATTATAAAATATCATTTTTGACTCAAAAGACCAACTTACAGGGCTTAATTGTCATTAAGATTGGATACCTAAAGAAGTTTACAATATTAACGGATTTATTTTCTAGAGCGGAATTGTTTACATGAGTAGTACTTCGGTCGAAGATGTCTGTGATTACTAAAGTACCGGAGGCAAATATTTTCGAAGAAATATGCAAAGGTCAGTATTTCAATCAAACAAGGAAGGTGCAATATGTATGATATATTTACACATGATTCAAAATAGCTCTTTAACACGGGCAGTGATCGTTTGTAACTTTGTAATTCATAATTCGCAAGACACTCTTACTTGTGTTGTCAAAATCATTAAACACATTTTGTTTTGGTCAACAAATTTAAAACTAATATGATAAACAGTTCACTTATTTTAGATCCCTATGGAAAATGGATGGGTTTCACGGACAGAAGCTTCAAATCATCTGAGACTTTTATAGAATCTTCCAACTGGTCAAAGTCAGAAAATAGTTTTTGAGGCATTTATCTTGGCACATTTGCTTTCTTTTTTTAGCATTGAAGTGAGCCCTGTATTGTTCAAAAGGTTTCAAAGATATTCATTGGTGTTACTGAGATATCTATTTGTATCTCCATATCAAAAACACAACTCCAACAACCAGAGCCATTGTGATTCAAGGCAATACAACCAAAGTGCCAAGATAATAAATGCAAAAGGGCCACAAAACCGCTTGTATGTGTTTTTATATAAGGTCATCAACACTTACAACTGATATGACTAAAGATTTCACCCTCGTTTCAGAGTTTGCATCATTCAAAGAATACAGAGATGATGACGCATCTTCAGTCCTCACAGACTATCAGGACTATGATCCAGCGAAACATAATCCTGTTTTCTACGGGAAGATGCATTATCAGATCCCTGTAGATGCGGACGTTGTGAAAGATGTTGATGTCGCTGTCACACATCCGTCTGTCGTCGGATATGCATTTACAGAGAAACCACCAAAATCTCCCCCACCACCTACGCCCCCTGTTCCAGAGAAGGAAAAGTGTAAGTGTTGATAGTATTTTTTTTATTATATTGTACTTTGTACTATATAGTTTTTTCAACAAAACTGTATCAGGTTTTAGATAAGACACCAATGTACCAAAAGGAGAAATTGTTCATCAAGAGTAGTTTTCCTTTTTTTTACATTAGTTTCTCATAACTCTCTAGATGCAGAAAAGGAATATTGTAAGTTGGCTCATTTCTCTCTGTAGTTTTATTGCATCTGTATCAGAAAGCTTCTGAAAATTTCTATTGACTCTGATATTCTTGTTATTATCATGATGTTGGCTTTAAAAAGTCTTAAACCAATTTTCTAGCTGTTACGGAATTTATATATATTTAACTCCAGGTTTGAAGAAGGCCTGCATTTGTACATAAAAGATCTGTGCCACACACTCCTTGGCATTATATATCTTGCTGGATATGAACATCACCTTTGACCCTTTCATTCATATCTTTGCACATTTATGCCTAAACAGAAATAGAACTCATTGACCACTTTGTCAATGGAAATATATGATCTATCTACAAAATACCTCACAATGGTCATAAAATAGTTTCACCAATGAGAATGTGTACAAATAAATGAACATGGATCTTGCTTGCAATAGCTCCTTTTGTAAAATATTGTCTTGAAAAAGCATTGGGTTTTTGTTAACTGGCCATTTGCTCAGTCATAATGAGAATGCTTTCTTTTCATCATGATGATGTTTCAACTCATTATTGCTTTACAGTCTTTAATCATTGATGCTACACTTTTATGCATCTTATGCAAGAGATAACATGATGTTGTGAAAGATAAGAGTATCATTACTGAGCAATTTTTCCTTTCTGGTAAATGTTTTCCCCCAGCATTTCTAATACATATTTCTTTTCCATGCTAGTTTTTATCATCTGCTGATACTTTCAAACTCAATCAGACCAATATTCTAATATGTGA
Source organism: Cerastoderma edule (assembly GCA_947846245.1). NCBI lineage: Eukaryota > Metazoa > Mollusca > Bivalvia > Cardiida > Cardiidae > Cerastoderma > Cerastoderma edule. Next base: position 25,428,549 of record OX401406.1, read on the forward strand.
GAAAGCCTGGTTATACATGTAGTATGATTTATATGTATCCTTTCAGGCACTCCAAGAGAATATTTAGAGATTTATGTTTTCCCAACACTTTTACCTGCACTAGAAGAAATGCTGAAAAGAGCCAAGTTAGAGAAATGTTTTGAGGTATGTATCACTTTAGTATTTAAATTAAGACTTTTTTTATGTCTAAAGAGGTCATATTGTTTGTTTATTAGCCTTTTCTTCTATTCAATTGACATAAGATATTACTGCAGTTGAAAATAAATATACTGTTGTAACAAAAGAAGACTTATCACATCATAACATTAATCATAAGAGACTTTTTATCAGACATTTAATCCATTGTTTGATTTCTACATCCTTTTTATTAGACGTCATATAGACGCATCTTCCTCATGCCTATATATTTTATCATATGAGTAGATATAGAATTCTTGATGAGGTCATTCAAAACTGAATAATATTACAAAATGAGAGAAGTATAGGATCTTGAAAAAGAGCAAGTCATAAATATATGACAAACTTGTTATTTTTATTTCAGAGAAAAAGAACAAAGTTTAACGCACTTGATTATTTGACAGAATATTTATACAAGTAAGTACAGGCATACGTTGGTAAAATATTTGATAGATAACTGTTCAGTCATCACTGTTCCACAATTGATCAACAAGAGACTATGCATATTCTATCCATGTTTGGAAGTTTTTAAATAAGGTTGTTTTTTGTAAGCCATCAACAAGTGAATATCATGCAATGATACACAGACAGCTTTTCTTTCTGAAAGATTCGTTTAATTTTGAGAAAATGATAAATACATGTATAAGTAAGATTGATATTCTTGTTGAATCGTTTAGAAATCAAGAAATTTGCAAAGACCTACTTTTTTTCCATTAAAAGTTTTGTCGAGTAACCTAAATGTAAAAAAGAAGTAATTTGCCATTGTTTAAAACAGGGGCAATGTTGATATGTCAAAACTTTCATTTTTCAGCCAAAATCCGAACAAAACTGAGAGACAGAAAGAACAATTAGAAGACATAGACTTTGTGAAAGCCTGGTTAAAAGATCAGTAAGTTTGATAACATAAATATTAATTAAACAAAAAAAAGGGAATTATTTTTTTGTTTCTTTAAAAGATACATGTATTTTCTTCACATATCTCAAGACCTTCTTATGATTCAACTCAATAAGAACTTACCAATGATAATGAAGTGTTCCTTCCGTGACTATTTGTTTTAATTAAATTTCATTTCTTTTCAAGCGGTGTTCAGAAATGCTTTTCTAAATTGATACTTGATACTTATTAAAAATGCCATTTAAGTTAGTAATTTGGAAAAAAAATGCCAAAAGTACAAATTTCTGGTGTATGACAATTTCCTCTTTTTCTACAAAGATTTAAAAATATAACTGCATTTTCAAATTAGTAAAAGGAAGATGACTATGTACGTGAAAAACTTAAAAAATATCGATTTATTTTTAAAAAGAAGTCCTTGTAAGAAAACTACTGAACTTTTATTAATCTATTTCTAATTTCATTTGTTGTAATTCAATTAAAGTGTCAATTAGTTGCTGATACTTTAAAGCGTTCAGTACAATACTATAGAAAGTGGTTTGGGTAAGTGAAGGATTAAGTGCATTTTTGAATTGACTCCTTGATTAATCTGATTGCTGTATACAGTTCTGCATAATGGACCATTTTTTTTATTTATTTAACTATTGTTTAACATTGATTGTGACGGAAGCATGAACCTTTTTCAATTAACTTAGTCCCTCTTGATAACTACTTCTTGAATACTAAACCAGTACTCGCGCAGTCATGCCGATTGGTAGATTAGTCCCGGCATTTTTCACCTAGCCTGACGGGGATTCGAACCAGGGACCTTAAGTACAAGAGGAAGAGGCTTTACCACTTCACCACTGTCACCCACAAATAACTCATGATAAGAAATGTTTAAACTATTAAACTAACTGTTTGTGTTCAATGATTTCAGCCCCAGACCACCATTACCACTATCTTTGATATGGACAGAGGAGGAAGCAGCTCTCAAAATCCAATCATTCTGGAGAGGTTATTTGGTAAGACTGTTTTCCAATTCCCTCATATCAGGGCCTAAAAGGCCTAGTGGTTTGATTATGGAACTTGTAATCACATGACCCCTCTTTCCCTGGGTTGGAATCCTGGTGACAGCATTTGGGTATTCATGAGAGGCAGTCTCCAGACTGACTTACAGTGTGCCGAAGGTTCCAACCGGCTTGACCAGCCCTGATTGGTAGCTGGATATGAGGTCCTCCCCAACCATTTAGAGTTGGGTATCACAACATAACTGAAATTATGTTGATGGGATGTAAAACCTCATATGAATATGAATTTGTATTGTCAACAACTTATAGGCTGAGTTGGAAATATATATACTTACTCACAAAGGTTTTCAGACATCTCTTCAAACTTTGTGAACAATTATGAGTGTCCCAACTTGATGAATGACAATATTTTGAAAATACATACGATAGCGCTTTTTTAACCCTAAGAATGCTGGGAATTTTTCTAAAAATAGACTTTTGTGTTGTCATAAAGATTACTTCAATAAATGGAGAAAAGCCTTGGTTCTTATTTAACCCATTCTATTTCCAGGTGAGAAGGGAACCAGAAGTTCAAGAGTTACGACAATGGCAGGCTGAATGGCGGGAGGAAGTGCCAGGTACCATCAACAGACGGGTCAGTGACTTCTGGGAGAAAAAAATGCCCGATCAAGGGGAACCAGTGTGTGAGACAAAAGACAATGTTGAAGGTGAACCTCAGAAAGAGGGTGTGGAACAAGTGAAATCGGAGGAGAGTAAATAGACTCTCAACAAATAAATCAATGCTTTTATAGTGTAGAGAGATATGTTTCTGTGATAATTGTTCATTATAAAAAAGGTAAAATGGTCAAATAAATTGACTTTTTTATTCTTTTGCTTCAACATTTGAAAGTACTTGAAAAAAAAATTGGCAGATGATAATTTTCCAATAATGAGTAAACTCGTCTGTACCAAATATTTTGACTCTATCTTTAATTTTTTTTTCTCTTAAATAAGTTATGGAAAAAATATTTTGTTTATTGAGATATTGGTCAAAGACAAAAGTATCTGTTTTGAAGTAACACAAATCTTGAAAAACCTTTTTGGTTAAAAAACGGTCTTTTTGTGAGATAATCATTCCAAGTGACTAAGACTAAATGTTCTATTTAAAGAAGAACTTAGATGGACTAAAACCAAAATGTTCTCATTTTATCTAAACATTTATAAGTCATCGGCTATCTTTTCTACACATTTCCAATTCATCATACTACCTTTTGTGCTGGTAATTAAATGATGTTTCCGTATGCAATCATTTTGGTCAGTCACATGTTACATTAATGTGTAAGTCACATAAGAAAAATATTAGACTTTGTTTCAACTTGTCCAAGTTTGAAAACTTGCAATGAAAGTTCAAAACAATGTGGTCAGTTTTAATGTTATCATCTTGAATACCTTTTGCTGTTTCTGCAATCGTTTTTGATTTTGTACTTAATTAAGGTCTCGTTTTATTTTTTGAAACAGATGAAATTGATTTTAAAAATGAAATGTTTTTATTATTCACACTAAATTGTGTTTTGTTTACTTTTTATCAAATAAATGAATATTTAAGAATTTGAATGTGTATTATTTCAGTTACAATAGCAATCCTTGTACCAATATTTGATTTTCCTATGGTAATGCATTGATTCTTTTTGTCCTTATTGATAGCTATTATTGGAGCACTACTCTATCTTTTGAGTTGGATAAATGTTCCTAGAATATTGTTGCAGCAATAATCTACTTCAAATCGGTGCGAATATTGGTGTAGTATCCAAGAAGCAGTCATCGAGAGTGACTTCGATAGGCTAAATCAAGCTTCCTTCACGTAATACAAATCAAATATACAAACCAACAACTATTCAAATGATAAACTAATGGGAGATAAATCCGTCATAACTATTACATTATTCGACACCGGTTATCTCCCTTTGTTTATGCCGTTCAGTTTAAAAAAATCCACATTAGCTTTAACTGCGGCCTCTACTATAAAAACTTTTCGAAACCACTTCCAACATTAATACATCTTAATGACCAAATTAGCCTTTTGTCACACTAAATTTTAGCCAATACCATACAAGTATGTTTATTCTAAGCCATTCGTTTTCGTGCGTTGTGGCATTTAACTTTTGGTATGGGCAAGGCTAACTCGGATGATCCAAGCTGTAACAGTGCGTAGAAAGAAATATATACGTCTGAATCATTCGAACTAGGGCAAGGCGGGAATCATTGATTTTCGATGGCGCAGAGGTACAGGTAGGCTCTCGTGGGAAGGAAATGGTAGGTTCGAGACATGGCTTGTTTATACAAAAGAACACCAGAAGCGACGATTTTCTTGAATGGCTGTCATGGTATTTGGGAAAACAATACGACTAGATTACATAAATGGTTAGCAAAGTTTGTTACCCAAGAACCATGGTTATCATAATGCAGGCGTGCACGGTGTAATGGTTTTACATGTGTAATGATCCTATAACATTTCGAACGTGCTCTCCGCCAATAAATGCCCATATATTTCTAAATAATTTATGGATACCTCTTAAAACGTAGTGAGCGATTATCAACCCAGAGTGATCAGGAACCAGTTCATTGGTACTATTGCAGGAAATGCCATTTTTACAAAGTGCTTCGGCTTTTTTACCATGAAATATCCTCCCAGCAAGCTTACTACAACCTTTGTTCTTTTATGATTGCTGATATTATCCAACCCAGGTTTAAACTCACATTCTTTCACACAGTCTAGTTACACCACCAACATTTCTACCAAAGCGTCGTGGAACTGATTAATGATACTAAGGATCTTGGTATTATTCAATGCCAACACATATTTAATGACTGAGTTAAGAAGAACGATAAGGTGAGACCACATTACATTTTTGATCATCTACAATGACACTTTAGTCTGATCTGGGACGGCAATATATATGGTATCAAGAATAGACTGGAAAACAACATATATTCAGGACTAAAGGCAGGGCCATCGCAAGTCTTTTACAATAGTAAATAACTTACAACAATCTTTCATTGAGCTTTCGACATGTATTTCCGAATAGATCAACATTGATGCTGTTTTTCCCGATGAATCCAGTTCATAAACATTCGATAGTTCGATCAATGTGTTCATTTTATCGATACATGGAATGCATGACCATTTATGTTGAAACTAAGCTTAGCTGGTGAACGAACTACTTATTTTCTCATGTCCTTAGTCATTTAATTAACAAAACAGAACAGAACATGTTTTATCAGACCATAAGCATATTAGCTCAGTGTTCTTGAAAGTACAATTAACTGCATAACAATGAAAAATAACACTAGACACGTGTTACGGGGTAATCACCGACAAACGAACACTCAGACGGACAGGTAGTTAATCGTGCATATACAAGCATTCACGAAATAAAGTCAGCACGCCAATGTAAAAAGAAAAGGGTTTAATTTCGCGAATAAGAAGTAATCGATAAAGTAATAAGCCTTGGAAGAGGATTTTAGATGAGCAAGGTGTCGCAATTAAGAACTTTCATCACCGCATTTCTCTTCATAATAGCAACCTAACCCAATCTAAAACGCTCCCAGTGAAAACCTGTCTTCACACATTAGTCTGAAATCCATCTGCGGTGTCAGGAATAGTCTCCGAGGCCAATCGGAGACAACTCGTTTGGGTTTGCGTGTTTAGGTAGATAATAGAACTGTATCGAATTAATGATATCACATCAACTAACTGCCAACCTTCACCAGAGTGAAGAACCCCCATATTATTTTGTATTTATTGTTATGTTGTGTAAGAAGGAGACATACTTATCCTTAGAGGGGTATCATACTGAATTAAATGAATTTAAGTTAATTAATTTATTCAAAACTAAAGACAGACAAATCTTACTTAAATACTATATACCAATAGGCGTTTTTGTTAAATAAAAAAGGAACGTCAATTTTGCATATTTCTTAACCTAAAACAACACGTGGCGCTATTTTGTTATAAATTGGTCTGTTCATCCAATTTCAACCAAGATTTGTTAATCCTCTATGTATGACTATTTCGAACCATTGATTTTCATTGTATATACTATGCGCAAGTCGTAAATTAAACAATTATCAATGTTATTATCCCTGTTCATCATTGTGATCATCCCGATCGGATGTAATACCAAGCATCCGTTACTAACGATTTTTTTTGCCAGTTCATCTTTTTAGTGATAGAGTAAAAACAATCCTTGATAAAACCTAAATAATTTGTATACAGTCAAACTTGTGTTAAGAGGCCAGAGAAGGGACAGAGTAAATTGGCTGTTTAAGACAGGTTGGCTACTTAACACAATTTGATTTACACTATAAATCTAACAATGGGACTTTCTGTAGTGGATGTTTAAGGCAGGTTGGCTGCTTAAAAAGGTGACTGCTTAACACAAGTTAGACTGTACTGTTACAGTGCCAATCAAGTAAGGGGAGTAGTATTCAGTGGATATTGACACACCGGTTACGACGTTTTGAATGCCAACATGTGTTTAACCCTTATAGTGCTAGAACTGACTTCATGCTTAAACAAACAGGTTAGATCCAGGTCAGCCTCCAAGTAAATTTGCGACTAAGCTGTGATCTAGCCTGTTTGCTACTCTGTGTATCCTTCCTTAACGAAATAAAGAATATATTTAAGGTTTTGGAAAACAGACGTTACACAAATCTATTCTAAGAAGATTGCCCAGCAATCGTAAGGTTAATAAATGATGTATTTTGTCTTTTGCACACTGTTCTTTAATAACAAACCGAATGTCCACGGGGTGTCAGTGCCTAACATGTTAGATTTCATAGGTGCCAGTCTGTTAATTATTTTCGTGATAAACCTCATTAAGATCGATCATTGTCTCTCCCTGTCAATGAAAAGCGGCATGTTGCGAAATCACAAAACTAGTTTAGGGTGATGCAAAATCACAATTCTTGTATCCCAATGTCTCAAATGAAGGCTTCACCTTTACACCTTATACAGACGTTAATTGTATCTCCCTGTCAATGAAAAGCGGGTTGTTGCCAAATGACACAATCATTGTTTCCCAATGTCTCAAATATGGACTGTACTCTGTTATCACTTTCGAAATTTCCCCATTGACTCGTCTGTCCGCAAAGGAGATTCAAATGAATTTTTTCATATCGATATTTTTTCATATCGATTAATCAGAAACAATTGAAGTCACACGGTGCGTTCACATTTACAGGATGCATTTACTAACGCCTACATGTGTAAAGATAAACGAAAAATGTCCAAACCAAAAGGCATTATAAGAAGACAAGTATCAAGGATGGCATTTTAAAATTGGCTTCTTGAAATCATTCGTTCTGATTTTTTTGACCGATTACACGAATTTCGTCGAGGGAGCGCTTTGTTGTGCTTCATTTAACGTGAAGTGTCGTCATATTTGTTGTTGAAATTAGCCTTAAATGAAAACTGATCGCAAAGACATGGTAACGTATGTAAAACGCATGTAATGTGTTCTTTGAGGTATTGAACATAAACCGTCGTCATGAGGTATTTCTCATTTGCCCCTTTGCTTTCTCACTTCTTCTATTGTAAACACACTCAGTGGAGGAAGTTAGATAAAGGCAACATATCGCGCGAGACCAGACAGGACTTACTTCCGGAGTTCGTTACAGAATAACAAGTAGCTCATGAAAATTAAGATTGTTATTTTGTGTGTTGATTAAGTTAACTGCGTTTTGGATACACGAGGGGGCATTTTGACCGTTTTTCCTTTTTTTTTTTTATCTTTTGTCGGTGTTGATCATGTTTTAAACCTTTGGTTTGTTGTCTTTTTCCAGAATTACTTTTTGCGGAAAACGCATCGATAAGGCAGACCAATCGTATCTACTCGGCAACTCCCGGCCCATGCCGGTAGATATACCGCAATATAACACACATGATTACAACATTACACACATTGACTTAATATTTATGTAAAAACACACAGACTGGTTAAATATCACAATTGAATGTTTTTGTTTAACTAACTCTATTAAAAAATACCACATCAACACATCTGTGTTTCATATTCTTTCGATCGTATCTACTCGGTAATCCCCGGCTTGGGCCGGGGATTACCGAGTAGATACGATTGCAAACGAATATGACTTCCGTCGCCGTTATCTGAACACCAATCTCAATCGGAACAACTCGGGTATTTCCGTGAGCTGTGAAATACACCTCGGATATAAGTGTAGGGTTACAATTTTTCGGGTAATTCGGCATCCGCCAATTAACACATTTTCTAAGCGTCCACGTTAAGTAGTTCAATGTGTTTGGAAGCGTTGGACATCCTTTTTAATCACTTTTGATCAGTAACTCATACCAAATGGCGAACTTGTTGTTGTGACATGTACACTTGTTTCATCAATCAAATTTAACGACTTTTTTTATTTTACATTCAAGATCTATTTTTAGAAACGAAAGAAAGTGACGTCATTCTCGCGGGAAGCAATATGGCGTCATCCCTATTATTTCAGAGGTGTTTTCCATTGGATAAACCCGTTGTGTTCAGATTGCACCAATCTGAACACATCGGGTTTATCCGATGAAAACACCCGAGTGGTTCCGATAAGCCGTCGCCGTTATGTTGCCGGACTACTTTCAAAATGTCTTCGCATTACCTCCGATGTTATTAAAGAAATGGCCATGGTGTTCCTAATAAAGGCAGACGCCCTTCACTGACCCGGAAGTCTTGGATGCGATTATGGAGGGTTGTGTTATGAGGTGGCTGCTAGCAAATGAGTAGCTGATGATCGCTAAGTTTGTTCGTGAAAATCTGAAAGGGTACGGAGTAGGGAAAAGTAAAACAACGAGGATTAAATTTGGTCATGTATGGTACTGTGACGGGGCCAACAAGGCTGGTATTCATATAGAATACAGAAGGACCAAAAGTTACTGGTATATCTACCTTATTATTTCAAGCTGGCGTAGTTGCGTTTTCATATCTAGGGCCAACCATTCGGCGAAGAGAGGGTCAAACCGACAGAGGGTTCCTTCTTTCACAAATCAGGCAACCCGCTAATTACAACGCGAAGCCGCTCCTCCTTACGTTTTGCTGGAGCAATCGATGGAAAGAATAGATAAATCCTTCACCCCACGAAGAGGCATTTCCTTCCTCATTCTACTGCAAAATTATTGAAAACATCGAGACTCTAGGAGAACTCGCTCGTGTCGAGCGATTTCTCCTTTTGCCTCGATGTTTCAACACCCTCACATCTTTTTTGTTTTTTTCCGCTATAAGTAGAACAGCTTCGATTTTGTTTTGTTTAAGATGGTTTTGATGGCAATCGGTGCGGGAGGGTAAATGGTCCGAGCAGACAGTAATTGTGCGTTCGGAAACTCTGTAATCAGTCATACAACCGACTTTAACGTTTTTAGATCCATCACAAAATATGTCCAGACACCATCCATAAGGAATGAGTGTAAAAAAGAACAATATCGTATATATACATGTTATAGGTGCAATATGAACAATAGACTTGGAAAAGCATGCACTCATCCAAATTAATAAAATAAAAAGTAAAACAGCAGAAAAATCATTTAAAAAGTACCTTTGCTTGGTTTCTTTCCCAACGAAAAATAGCATCCCTTAATTGCACTCGATGTAATTGGGGTCGATAAAGACTTGGGAAATAGTTGCGGGTCTAAAGATGGCTGTAATGCTTTAGGTCGAAACATTGAGGCAATTGAACGGAGTGACAAAATGGCTTGAAACAACATAAATAACCAATCGAATCCCTCGTTACATTGTGAGAAGACGAAGTGTTTATTGCATTAAGTGAAAGGGTACGCAATAGTCACGTGACGGATTGAGGCTGCCTAGACGTGGGAAACAAGCGCGCCAAAATAACACGGAATTGTTCGTGTTCCATCACTGTCACGTGGATTGATATAAATGGCCCGGTTGCTCCGCGCCGAGGATGACGTGGGACGGCCGGAGTTTTATACCGTCCCATCACATTTTCGACATCCGGTACAAAAGCAGACGACATTGACGGTTGTCGTAAAAGATTATTAGAATTATTGAACGAGGGGCACGCAAAAAACAATCCCATTAACATCATAACCGGAAAGTTTCTGTCTTGTGCTCCTGTACAAGATACGGTGGTTCAATGTGTAAAAACAGATGCTGCCTTTTTGAAGGTGTAACACAAAACAGAGTTTCGTTGCTACCGAATGCTACATATGGTGTCATGCTGCACATGGGACTTGTCGTCAGCGATAGTTTTTCAAGTATTAAACTATAGGGGGCATACGGTCTAACCTTTGTTTTCAGATATTATGTTCAAAATAAAAGGCTATTTGTGAAGATACTAACCAGGCAGTTTTGACGTTTTGTCGTTTTGCGAGATCGACTTTTGGCAAATGCTACATGCGACGCCTTTTGGGACTTTTTGTTTTTTCCAGCTATTTTTGAAAATGATATCCACATTCATTCGGAACACCTCGGCCATTTCTTAAAATAACCTCGGAGGCAATGGGGAGCCATTTTGAAAGTAGGCCTGCAACAAAGGGCCTGTCCGTTTGCAATCGTATCTACTCGGAAATCCCCGGCAGAAGCCGGGATTGCCGTAGAGATACGAATGACAAAATATGAAACAAATATGTGTTGATATGATAATCTTTAATGAAACGAGTAAAAAACAACAACATTAAATTGTGATATTTAACCAATTTAGTGCCTGTGTGCATGTTGTTAGCATGTGCGTTATCCGCCGGAAATAAGGCAAATTACCCCAGGATTTCTGGTGTACTCATGAACTGCCTACGAGGTATATCTACCGACTTGTGACGGGGATTGTCGAGTTGATACGATTGATCCACATTGTGAACCCTGCATGAGTTGACCATGACGTCTAACACTCGGCAAAACAATCGCAGTCGCCAGGCGCGAATGGCCCAAACCAGTACAATACAATACAATACAACAATAGTTCCGGCCTCAGGCCCATAATACAAAGTGTACATACATGTTCTGAACAGGAGAGTAACATAAAAACATAGTTATAATTGTGTCAAGTATAATTTAATATGATTAAATCTAATGATATATTTTTTTAAAAGAACATGATAAATTGAGTAATAATAATAATAATAAAGACTTTATTTAACGAGGAAACTCATTTGACAATTTAAACTGACAATCTTCCATAAGATCCTCAACAATGAACAAGTGAACAATAAAACTAAAAGACTAAGGACAATTAAGGTAGTTTGGCCCATATGTCGTCTGACAGTGAGGTATCAATATGTCTGAGAAAGTATAATGAGCAGTGAGGAACAAATGATCTTAAAACTAAATGAAAGACGAAGACAACTTATCAAGCAAATCAATACTTGTCAAACACATTTGAAACCCCACTAAGACACCACAAGTGCCAGAATACCGTTTAAGAACATACTATTCAAAGACATCGGCTTTCTTTAAATGAAAGACCCCCCTCCCCCAACACAATATGTATACATGTATATAAATTTACGAACATTAACTGGTGGATTCCACAATGGGACTGTTCGTTTATCATGTAACAGCCGTAGTTGTTTCAAAATAGGACGGCTTCACAAAACGTAAGTATAAAGATTTGAATTGTTGGACAGAGGAAGAGTTTTGTATATAATGAGGAATAGAATTCCATATTGAAGTACCAGAGAAAACAAAAGTGTGTCGAAATAACTCCGAATTTGGTTTAGGGCTATATAATTGATAAGTAGTCGACGAGCGTAGCAGTCGTGAATGTATGTCTGCACTGAATGTAAACGCAGTTTTTAAATAATCAGGCCCATTTCCTCTTAGAGTTTTGTACATTTGAATGGCCTTCTGAAAAATTACACGCTCTTGAAACGTCATCCATTTAAGTTTTGCAAATAAAATAGCAGAGGGAGTAGAAAAATCACTATCAAGAATTACCCTTGCTGCTCTTTTCTGGAATCTTACAAGTTTATCTTCCAGACTGCTAGTACAATTCCCCCATATAACACAGCAAAAGTCAAAATGTGGGAGAATGTATGCGTTATAAAAGCGTTTCCGAGTTTCAAACGAAAGGAAATATTTAATTCTAGACAAAAGGTACAAATACGAATTACACTTCTTTATCACGTTATTGATATGATCTGTCCATGATAGGCTATCATTAATTGTGATGCCTAGTAGCTTTGCTGAGGAAGAAACTTCAATAGAATTATCATTAAAAGGAATGCTGAGATTTGAGTTAACAATTTGGTGTTTATTACGTTTACTTGTAATATATAAAACCTTGGATTTATCAGCATTAATTGACATTTGGTTTATTTTACACCAGTTTTCAACATTTAATATATCTCTGGTAAGTGAAGATATGACATGATCTAAAGACTTGCTATGAGTTGATATGGTCGTGTCATCAGCAAATATGTCGGCAATTGAATGTGAAAGAGATAGGGGTAAGTCATTGATATATATCAAAAATAGTAGAGGGCCGAGAACTGAGCCCTGTGGAACACCAGCTGAAACCTTTCCAGGACAAGAAGTATGACTGCTCATGCACCATTTTCTTTCAGGATATCCTTTCTCAGCTGAAAAGCATGGAGCAAGAAGTTGGCAACTCTTATAATTTCAAACTGTTTATTTGAGGACATGATTGTATAGAACGATGCAGCAGACTTATCAATCAGCCAAGATGGCATAAAATAATCATTTCTTATATGTCTGTATGAAATACCATCGCCCGTCGACTACGATTTCTCTGCCGAATGTTTGACGCAACGCAGTCATGAAGCATGGGTTATCATTTATCACCAGAACCGTTGATGTTCAACTCATGCAGGGTTCACATTGTGGGTATTTCTTTTGCAAAAGTAGGTTAAAAAAAGCAATAATACCTGTTCCATCATTGGCGCGTTCATTTTGTTCGGACATAAGATCGTAAACATCGGTCATGTGATTCCCCGCCTGAATATAATCGGCAGGCTTGGGTTGGTCCGTGAGTTTGATTTGTGTCTTTTTCCAGTAAAGTGACAGATCATACACGGCATAAAGTTTACATATTCACGTTGCCGGTTAATTCAATGAGATACTGCCATTTCAAATATAGACTAACTCATTCAGTGGTAGGACGAAGGAATCAATGCGCATTAGTTCATCAGCAAAACAGTATTGCTTTACTGATAGACATTTTTATATTCTTATCGTTATGTTGTAGGCATGTAACGTCTCTTTGTTTTACCAAATCAAATCTGTCTATTGAACTCTTTAACGGTGAGGATGTATATTTTGCCAAGTCCATACTCGTTCAATCCTTATAGTCTCATGATTTAACGAGAATGGACTTGGCAAAATATACCTACCTCGACAAGGCTTATAGTTGGCGAGTTTGACTTAGGATACAGGTTCAGGACCCCGGCGTGGCATGTTTTGTCTTCCTGAACCATTGGACTATTCAACCATATACACCATATACCTGTAATCAAATCTAATCAGTGGTGTCGCCCAAATAAAAAGCGCCACAATTTGTTTTTTTGTTTATATGCTAGCACTGCAGCGTATTCAAGGTTTACATACTAATGTAATAACATAATAACAAATGCTGATGCTTCTGCCAGATTAAAAAGTGTGAGTAGTGGTTTTTGGTCGGCACATCTTGCTCCATAGAAAGAAGATTGGTGGTTTCATTTTATTAGGTTTTGTAATTCAGATCGACCAACTTGATGCATAAATCGAGAAAACACTCCAAGAAAATTCTGCACATAATTGAACATACATGCATAAACAAATGAATCCATGGGAATTCAGGATCTCAAAAGTCATAGGCGTATGATCTGCTGCATTCTTTTCATGGCTGAGAATGTGTCCATTGCGAAAACATGCCTCCCTTAGACATTCATTGGTAATTTAAAAGATCATCAATAGAAGAAGATTTTTCGTAAGGCAGATTAAAGCTTTTTTTCGAATCATTGTGATAAAAGAGGAATTGCTTGCTTTTAGTTGTTTCTTCTTTTGGTGAGCCCTCTGATTTAGAAACTAAAAGAGTAAGAGTTGCAGTTTTCCTGGCAAGACACACAGAGACCGCAACATCGTGCGGTTGTCCAATTTTAAAAAGAATAACGAAATGACAAAAAGAAAGCCCTTAACATTGCTGACCGAGTAGGATAAAGTGAAATATATGATTCCAGTCTTACAGTGTAAGAAATAAAACAACAGACGACCAAAAACGATATTATATTCAAAAAGCGGCGAGTGTGACTTGAGGTCACAATGGTTTCCTTTATCTTTTGCTGTATAGGGTTGAATTTAAAATTCTAAATGAGGGCCAATCGGGAATAAACCCCTCTATTTTGACTGATTCATAACCCTCATAAAGCGAATAAAGCTGTGTGACCAAACGCCCCTTCGCATTATTAATGGGTTTCTTAACAATATATATCCGCTTAAGTGAATTAGGATGCGCTTTCAGGGCAACTACGGCGAAAACAATGTTTTCTCTGTGGAAATAAAGATTACGTTTTCATATGTCTTTCTTAGGTGGCACCTTTCCAGTAACGAACTAAGCACATGAAGGACTCGACATTTAAGGTGTTCATCTCATGATTTAATGGTTGAAAGGGGCATATATCTAAAGATAAAAAGAGGGCGGAAATGCTGCCAACTTTGTAAACATCTCCACTACAACGTCATTGAGGACAATTATCATTTCTTTTTAGAATGCAAAAGGAACAACTTGCTACGCAATATGTACTTTGAAAAAATATGGCTCAGAAATATAAATCTGCAAACGTTTTCTTCAATTATGGAATGTTATTCATAAGTCAATCATGTTTGGAGTGGCAACATACCTTGTAAAAGTCTTTGAACTAAAACGAAACCTACTTTAAGAACTGTTCTAGTGTATTGTAATGTATATTCTGTAACTGTGTGTTGTACTATGGGTATCTGTATACTTGAGTAATATATGTCTGTGTCTATGTCTATATATGTCGGCGAGGCCATGTGTCCTGGTACCACCACGGAAGTCAAAACGATCTTGTTCTGACTTATGTATAAAGTAAACGTCTAATTTTGTCTCATTTTTTTTCTCAGTTCTTCCCCTTTTTTCATTTGCTATACTTTGATCATATCTTGACAGGAACTAATTTTCTAGATATTACTATTACTGTAATTTACTTCACTATATGCTATTCAATCTTTCTCGCACACTGTTAAAGAAATGTCATATCTGACCTTTTGACGTAATAATGTAGAAGTATACGACGATTGAAAAGCAAGTGTTTACTTTGGTAGCGACGATCTTCAATGACCTCCCTCCTTTGCATTTCTGTGTGCTACCATTCATCAACAAATACAGTCATCTTTCTACCTTTTCATTTTCTATCAGGTCCGATCATGAAAAACTTCATGCTCAGAATAAAAGTTTACTCAGAATTCTACATAACGATTTATCAGTGAAAAAGCTATACTTTACGTATTATGGTCATTGACTTTTTACTCATTATCTTAGTGAATAATGTTCTGAACTGTTATGGCTAATGAATCTTTATTTTGTGTTTTGGGTCGATCAATATGTCTTTGCATGGTGATGTGTGTGCAAATCACCGTAGGAAAAGACAATTGTGCTAACATTGTGCTCGGCAACTATTTTCTACTTTGATGATTACTTATCAAAAGATTATTTTTCAATTTCTTCACATTTTGGAATGTCGTCTGCAAACTCTTTCAATTTGAGACAGTTGAAGGGTTAAGAAGCCGCTTCACTATACATCTGACAAGAAATCGTGTCAGATCGTTCTACAAGAATTGACCGTGCACATCAGGAAAGTCATGTGGCGTAACGAAACTCCGATGCCCCCTTTCTCATACATCGGATAAAACACAATACAGCACGGGTGTTAAGTTACACCCGATATCTAATTATACGGAAAACCTACCGCATTAATTATTCAAATGTTTGACGCTACAATGGGAAATATATACATATAACCTTAGCATAACATATTGACCGTACAGAGACACGTGTTCAGACAACGTATACCAAACACAACTGGCTGTACAATGCTGACTGTGATAGCCTTAAGTTAACCCTTTACCAAACGCCAAACTTTTGATTTCCCAAATTGAAAGAGTTTGCAGACGACATTTAAAGATGTGATGACATTGGAACGTAATCTTTCGATAGGTTAGAAACCATTGTGGGAATAGGAGAAATTGCTCGTTACGAGCAATTTCTTCTTTTCCCATAATGTTTTCCAGAGTCGTCTGCAACCAACTGGTCAACTGTAGTTATTGTTTGGTAATGGGTTAATCATATTTCATTCAAAAAATAAACACCGTTATATACATTACAAACAATTTAGTGAAACGGATACGAACGGAAGGTAAAAGCTTATTAAGTTCCTTTCCTTGATGAAGTTATTCAGCCATGATGAAGGTCATTTACAATATAATAGTATGATGGCCTTAACATTCGCTTGGATTCGAATTAAGACAGCATTCTATTTAGCTTAATTTCAAACATACTTTATTGCATTATTCTAAATGTGTTACAAGAGATATATACAACAAACAGATAAACATGTACATGTATTGAAAGAAGACATGAAAATGCAAAAATCAATTGCAATTCTATTAAGCGACCAACATTAAAGCTTTTTTATGGATGGTTAATGAGTATTATTAAGTTTAGGTATTTGATATTTGTTAAGCAGAAAGCTCTCAGATTTCTAGATACATGTATGTAATACACTAAAGCTAGTTTATTCTAAGTCGTTCGCTGTATTTAAGCTTAACTTGCATTATTGCAGACAATAAAGTCGGACAAAAAAAAAAAAAAAACATTCAAATCGACCAGCCTCCATCATGCACACATACAATTAATCAACGTCGGTCGCTTAATCCAGGATTTATAACGTTTGTTTCGTTACACGCAATGGTATCAGACAATTTGTCTGCAACTCTACGTATCTTCCATCGGAAACCACTGTCTTACTTAAAACGTTATGCAGAGGCGCCTATTAAATATGGGTAAACTTTTAATGCATTCCTTTCATTTATTCCCCGTCTAAATGGAAATGTGTTTTGGGGCTTTATGTAGAAGCTGATAAGTATTTCTCATTACTTAGGTTCCCATTTTATGTAATATTTACCGGTTTGTCGTTAGATACACCAATTAATGTCTATAAAATATCACACGGTCCAATAAATTGACCTTTAACTCATGGAAAGAGATAAGTACGATTTGAATATTTCATAGACCCTTCTAACGTCGATTCCATTTATTACATGAGCAATCTATCAACCATGTGTTTACAATGTCTTTCTGTGTTTAGAATAATGCGTTTTACCTTCAAGCAACCCATATTGCCTTGAGACGGCTTTTGAAATGTCCAATGCTTAATATTATAGAAAAGATCGTGTAACTTCAAGAGATAAAGAGACACCATATGGATGCTATATTCCTGTCAGTATTTCCATGCTTGAATATATTTATGTATATTTTTGGTCTGTCTGCTTTGGCCTTTCCTAACATCTACTTAACTGCAGGAAAGGTAATTACAGTGATCGACCTAAAAGCTATCAAATGCCTATCTGGCGGCCATAGACCCTCCGAAATGCAGGATGAAACGTTTTAGGCAATACCTTGCCCAAAACACACCACTGGATGTCCGCAAACCTTGCCACAAATCAGCCTGTCCAAACACGCAAACGCCCTGTTCGTCGCCTGCTTAACCCTTTCCCAAAGAACAAACTTTCGACTGTCCTAAATTGAAATAGTTTGCAGACGACATTTCAAAATGTGATGAAATTGACAAATAATCTTCTGATAGGGCTGAAAACATTGTTGGAAAAGGAAAAATTGCTCGTTACGAGCAATTTCTCCTTTTCTCACAACGTTTTCTAAAGTTGAGTGCAATAAAGTGGTCAAATGTCGTTATTGTTTGGGAAAGGGTTAAACTCTTGGGATCATACTGCAAATGCTTATCAGGAAAGCCGCTGCTGCATCATTGAAATAGAGGGATATTTACCGAGGTACCGACCGATAATTGCTTGCGGCTGCATGGTAGGCAAAATGCAAAATGATACTATGGACCTTTAGAGCGCAATATGCGTTATATATAATTATTCATATTGTTTGTAACTCGATCAGCACCCAGGCAAATTCTCCCCAGCTTTTGCCTTTACCATTTGGTTTGACGACGTTGCTAGTGTATCAGGAAAGGGTTATACAAGCCAAATGAATACATAAGCAGGTTAATCCTTAAAGTGCTGGAACCTACTTCATCCTCATGCAAACAGGATTGATCCAAGTAAATTGGCGGCTGGCCTGTGACCTAACCTGTTTGATACTCTTTGTATCTTTCCTCAACAATGTTAAGCAGATATTTATGTTTTTGAAAGCAGATGGCACAGAAATCCATTTTAAGAAAATAACCCAGCATTCTAAGAGTTAACGATAGGAGACTTATGCGAATGTCTTTCTCCCAACTTTGGACACCTTTACACCTTAACGTGAAACAATTTCCCCTGTTTGTCTACCTGTCTGTATGTCTGTGTGTTTTATCTCTTTATCTCTTAATAGAAATGTAAAGTAATATAAGATAATTAAATATAAACTGTCCTTTGCTTTTTACAAATATGCAACTATTGATAGCTACAAATTGAAAGCATTTGCAGAAGGCGCCGTGGTTTTTTAAGTATTTTATATACATGTCAAAGTAAAATAAACTGGAATAAATGGCTAAAACAAAAGCATTTGCGTATGTACACTTACATATGTTTCAATGGTATAACGGTTATAATTCACAATCCAATGATAGATTGGTTGTAACCAACACAGCTACTTGATCAGGCTTTTCTGACGCACATATATTATAGAACTGTACTTTCGGAGGCAAGAAAATGTTTTTGTATTTCATTTTGTTTTTATGAGATTTAAACGCCATGTCAACGGGATTTTAGCTATGTTACACATTTCCTGGATTCACCAATACTAGGCAGAGACTCCAAAGTGTCTTGTCATAGGACATACCAATGAAACAGCCCGAACC
Organism: Cerastoderma edule; assembly: GCA_947846245.1. Classification (NCBI taxonomy): domain Eukaryota; kingdom Metazoa; phylum Mollusca; class Bivalvia; order Cardiida; family Cardiidae; genus Cerastoderma; species Cerastoderma edule. The sequence continues at coordinate 25,447,669 of OX401406.1, forward strand.
CTGGACCCCCGAGTTCTAATAACAACAGCTTAACTAATGGTTCAAGCAGGATCCGTTGGTTTGGTATTCGGAATGATCGGACCCGGGCTTTGAACAATCACCCTTCCATGCACAAACAACCTGTCCCTTTACCTATGTTGGATCGTTGTATATGGAAAAAGCAGGTCTGTCCATTGCATGACTGTTATAAGCCAATTGTTAAATAATTCGGTAAAAGCGAGCCGTTCACATAAAACCTACACAACACAAGGCGTTTTCCCTTCAAATGGGAAGAGGTCTACGCCTGATAACTTCATGATGTTAAAGAAATTACCAATTGGTAAGGTGTATTTCATAGGTACGCGAATGGTTAAAGGCACATAAAAGGAGACTAATGCTATATAAAACTGTATTAATTGGTAAACTTTTGGTCAGATTCAAATAGTTATCACCAGAAAAACCATTCAGCACAACTTAAACATGAAAGCCAACAAGAATTAACCCAGATTAACCAGTTTAATTGTGTGATTCTTCACCCCTGACCTTGACAGTTGATACACAGATGTTCGAACCGACCAATCAGAATTCGTTATTTTGAATATGTAAACAAACAGGTTGTTGATAAACATGATTGAATTGGAGACTACAATATTCCAAGCACAAAATAACTTATGTTAAAGGAGTCTATTTAATAGGGTCTCAATGCATTCGTAAATTAATTGTCATGACTTTTATGAAAATCATAAAAGAACTCCATATTTTTTTTAATAATTTATTTCTACTTATCTCCTTTTATGTGCCTTTAATGTATACATGGGAAGCGAACTGTCACGATATAGCTGAAACATTACTGCAAAGGAATACTTTCATACACCATCCAGTCACCTTTGTCAAACAACAATACATGGAACAAAATACTTCTACATATAAAATAAAAATAGACAGAAGGAATAACCTGCCTCAGTCACACCATTTCAAATCAATATTGAAAAAAAATATGCTTCAGTTCATTCGTCGTTGGAATAAAATTCCATTTTTAAAGCCACCCCTTCACACGTAGCCTATATCTGCGATGTACTGTTACAGCAAATCATGAATTATTCCAAGACACCGGTTAGATCGATAGCTTGATTCAGTGGGAATTCGGTTTCAATCGCGCGATCACATTGTGTATGTCAGAGCTAGTTTACCGGTTGAAAGGTATAGTGTGTAACATCGAACGGTCGTACCGTGTGCCAGGCGCTTTATTCCCCACTATCAAGCGTCTCCGTGTAACATAGTGCTGTCGTCTATATTCCATGTAGTCTGTGCTTTGCTATTTCGCATGGAAACCTGTTGAATATTCTGTGAATACATTTCAGTGGACATATTTTACCGGGATATTTATATGGGTAAGCAGTGAGTATTTGTTAATTTCAAATGTGTTGTTTACTTTTTTCGCTTGATACCGCTTGATATCGGTTTTGTGTAAAGAGAGTGATCTATTATTGTTTCAAGCTTTATTGAAAATTGTTATCTCCAGATAGAAGGTTATTGATTGATTGATATATATATATTTTTCCATATTCTTTATTTTCCACGTCGTGTACATTGATTTCTTTTCTGATACAACACATAGACAGTTCCAATAACTGAGGTGTTTTCTTAAATCAACAAGTTAAAGCGGCTTTTGCTTACACGTTGGCGTTATTTCATTAGTGCCAGAATGACTAACGTGCACACCAGCAGATGGATACTTTTACGTCCAATTGCTTAAGGTGACTGCATCAGTGCATGGTTCAGATTTAGAGCAGTTTTGTTTTCGATACAAAATTTCAAATGCTTTTCAGTAAGTAGTGATTATTCGTGCGAATCGTCTTGTGGAGACGTTCATAATGATTACTCACAATAACGTTTTTTTTTAAAAGTAAACCAAAAAGGGTTAGACTCTATTTTTGTTTTAATATTGTCTACTCCTAACCCAGGGCCTTTTTCCCTTATATGAAAATGGACCCATTAAAGGCACCTTCCTCATTGACAATTTCTTTAAAACCATGCAGTTTTCACAAAAATCAAAGTCACACCAGCTTTTTTGGTTTCCCAAAAAGAGCAAGTTCATCGAATCAATTTTCAAAACTTAACAGGTCTATGCATCTTCCAAATTTAGTGGAAAAGGGTTTTGCAATCAAGAAACATTAACCTCTAAGTTTATAAAGCTGATTTCAAATGCATGAATGCTTACTACTATGTAGGCTACAGCGTCACGATCTAACTATAATATAGGAACGTTATATCGGATTCTATTCAGGAAAAGACTTCATCATTATGACACAACCAAGGCCACACCCGTTTTATCTAGATAAAGAAGAACAGACCATTTTGGTATCAGAACGTGCATGACACTCCCAATGTTCGTTTTAGCTTCTTTATAAATCCAGACTCGATACAAATTAAACCCCGATGTATAGAATTGGAACGATGGTATTCATAAGTATGTGTGTCAACGGTCGGCAATAAGTCATATTTGCACTGTGTTTCGTTGTATGTCGTGGAAAAATAAGTTTTTTTAAATTGGGTTATATTATCTTATGAACTCAAAATAAATCTATAATATGTCAATACATCTTAGTTTGTACATACGGTATGAGTTGGAATTCGAAACCGCTGTGCCGCTTTTAGATCTCAATACATACCTATTCCTTGTATATATGTTATTAATACTTTCTTATTCTAGTTCTAATGGCTATTATCCAGTACGCCCCATTCAACATTACAGCTGATATACAGTTTTAAAGAAACAAAACTTGGATTTCCAAGTTTCATCAGATCTGTGAACAAGCAGCTTTAAACGGGACTAAATGCCCGTTTGATTATACGTTCATCATATTTCGACGAACAATGAATAGTATACGCAGCTTGATTTTAAAGATTGTACATTCTCGATTTGTTCCGAATACAGTGAACCCTCGTTTATCCGAACATGTCCGTTCCCAACAAAATGTCCGGTTTACCGAATAATCCGGACTAATGAAGCAGAGCATGTTCTTATTTACATTAAGACATAAACGGTCTGTATGCGCGTGTATACTTATAACCCTTTAGCAAACGCCAAATTGTCGACCGTCCCAAATTGAAAGAGTTTGCAGAAGACATATCAAAACGTGATGAAATTCAAAGATAATCTTCTGACATGGCAGAAAACATTGTGGGAAAAGGAGAAATTGCTCGTCACGAGCAATTTCTCCTTTACCCACAATGTTTTTTCAAAAGTCGTCTGCAATAAACTGGTCCAATAATTCCGTTCCCTTACAATTTTGTTCGGATTGCGAGACATCCGGATAATCGGTGTCCGGATAAACGAGGGTTCACTGTAGTTCTAATGCTGTCCTATAAGGAAGAAAAAACTAAGTCTTTCTTTGAAATCGTATCTTCCCAGATTCATGCCATTGTAACCAGGATACGCAGCTTGTTTTTAAAAGAGTGTACACATTCGATTGGTTTCGACTAGTTCTAATGTTGTCTTATAAGGAAAACTAATTTCAATTTTTCTTTGAAATCACATCTCCCAAGATTCATGACACTGTATTTAGGATATGCTAATTAATCTGAGCTGAGGAAATTTGAGGAAGAATGAAAAGTCTAAAGACTGGCCCCTCACAATTACGGAATGCGAACCTACGACATTTACATGTTGGGGACACGGACATCTATTTGGATAAAATGTTCCCAAATATGCCAGTAATAATAGACACGTCTTCTGTCAAAACTTCATGAACAAGCAGCTCCCAAATCTTTTTATGCCACCACTTAATTGTCACATGAAAAGTCTTTAATTTTGGGATAAAAAATGTACCATTAGAAAAAACTTGATAGTTTGTTTTGGGGTTAAAAATGTTTAGCTAAATGTGACACATCTTGAAAAAACGCACAGCATAAAACGCAGGTCATGTCAAAATTAACCAACTGAATATCTCATTATCGCATCGCTAAGAGCCGCTGGTCCTCTGTAGGAATTATTTCTAGAAATCACATCCGCCCTCAGTTATCCTCTCGTAACCTCTGGCGGTCGGAGCGGGAAACACAAACGAATGCGACAAAAACATAGCATGTGTAACATTATCCTAGGTAACGTAGTTTTAGGTTCGATCCCGGGACTCGCCGCTGGAATTAAAAAGATACTTTCTAGTTATTCCCGCCTCACCAGTCCTTCGGATAAAACTTAAGCCATTAACCAAACGCCAAATTTTCGACTGTTCCAAATTGAAAGTGTTTGCAAACGGCATTTTATAATGTGATGAAATTTAAAGGAAACAATCTTCTTATATGGCAGAAACCATTTCGGGAAAGGAGAAATTGCTCATTAAGAACGATTTCTCTTTCTATCACAAAGTTTTGCAGGATCGTCTGCAACAAAGTGGTAAAATGTTATTGTTTGGTAATTGGCTAAACGGGTATCCCGTCCTATGAAAAGGCTGAACTGTCTAATACAAAATGGACGTAAAACCACCAATAGAAATATTTCAACATTAAGCACATAGGCTCATAGTTGTTACAATTTGATATTTACTCGTACATGCGTTGATATTTACTCGTACATGCGAATCAGAAAATACCTCCGATTTATGAAAAAGATGCGTTCCGTTCGGTTACCAGAAATCGATATGAAAGAAAATGGATACTTAGATTGCATGCGAAGCTGTGTCAATCTAATATCAAGTTCATGTGTTTACAAAACATGTTACCTTCTATCAAAGGACGACCTTTCAGCACCTGGCTTCGTGTAGATGATATCTAATTTAACTTAAATCATGATACACATACGCATTAATTATTTGGTTATTGTTTTTATTAAAGAGCATATCTGACTTAATTTTCAGAGTATAGAAGATCATCTGTAGTCCATGTTCCACATGATTTAAATGCAAAGTCATCGCTTAGTAAATTTGAACAACGAACACGATACCAACTACTTTACATAGGCGTAGGAGCGTTTTCAACATTGGGGGGTGGGGTGGGGGGGGGGCAACTTCAGATGTTCCTAAACTTTTTCATGACTATTCATGCATGTACAAATTCAATAACATTATAAGAATTAAAAGAAAGCGTATGCATGTACACCTCATTTTTATATCATGCATTTATATGAAATATTCTAACAATAACCAGTCTTTGTGCTTAATATTTAAAATAACTATGTTTTGCTATGCTTTGTTCAATCTCCTGGGCAGAGTTATCGTTCATACTTCACAGAGCAGGATCCAATTTTCTCGGGTAGAGATTGTGCTATGTTATGTGTCTTGCAAGTTGCTTTCGCACGCGTAATATCTCGCCCGAACAGGAAGTATTTCACACGGAACATGCACTTTTAATTGCTTCCAAAGTGATTTGTGCAGAAATTGCGGAACGATGGTGATTGCGCGGGGCCCATTAGCCTTTAGTGGCTTAATCAATGCAAACACGAATTTCAAACCTGTTTTACAAATTAACCACAAATTGTCAAAAATGCCTTTAGAATGCTTAACCCTTTACCAAACGCCATATTTCCGACTGTCCTATACTGAAAGAGTTTGCAAACGACATTTCAAAATGTTATGAAATTTACAAATTGTCTTTGCAACAAACGGATCAAAGTCGTTATTGTTAGGTAATGGGTTAAACGGTTCTCACGTACAAGATTAAAGAATCATGAAAAGTTCCTCCTGTGTAAACTGGTCACAAAGATTGTATGGATATTATTGCACAATCGGCTCCCTGCCTTCATGTCCCACCACCGTGGCTTAGTTGGTAAGGTATCCGTCTCTGGACAGGGATGACGAAGGATCGAGCCCCTGGGGAGGCGTTTGTCCGAAGAATTCGTCTTGTGGGACATGCTCCGATATGCAGGTTCGTGAGCCGAAAGCTAGTTTGATAAATAGTTACCACCTAACATCCGATTGACGTCATTCATAGTGATAGAAGTTAGGAGGTACTTGGCGGTGAATTGGTGCCTGGCCTATGATCTAACCTGTTTGTTACTCTGAGTATCTTTCCTGACCCAAGTTAAGCAAATTTATAAGGTTTTGGAAAGCAAATGCACAGAAATATATTTTAGTAAACTACCCAGCATTCAAAGAGTTAATAAAAGTTAAATATTTTACAAAGATATCAGCTTTCACTCGGTTCGGCTAATGTATTTCCTTAATTTTCACACTCATGTTCATAACTCCCGTAATTTCTCGCTGATGTTATTAACGAGGGTTATTCATTACAAAACATTGAAAAGCCTCATGCCCCTGCATATTTTTCCCAGAATCAATTGCTTGTTAATGATAGGCCTTGTATCGTGATCCGCTTGGCAGATTGGAGATTATTTTTTCTAATTCAAGCGTCCCCGGCTCACAAACACCGACCGACTCTCAACCAATCACTACTCGATCGTCGGCGGTCAGTAAGGCGTTTGCATTGTTCTTTCGAGACTTCTGTGGCCAAATTGATAGAGTACACAGCCTCAGATAACAAAAAAAAAACAACAGATAATTAGATCATTATCACATAACGCCGCATTTTTGCATCTTACAGCAGACGACTTTCAAAAAGCATTTTGGCAAAAGGAGAGACTGTTCGTCACAAGCAATATCTCCTTTTGCCACAATGCTTTTTCAATCTATTTACAAACCCAAACAACATAACTGAAATGTGTTTCATATGTTTACAAAACTTGGATAATCCAAACTGTAACTGTGTGTTACAGAATGAAAAAGCTATTATAAGCTTTTCTAAAGTCCTTTGCTTCAAGTATTAATCAACACGGGGTTTCTGACAGACACAATCCACATCATCATAATGCACGCTAAATAACCTTAGATGTCGATGCGCCTTAAAACATCATTCATTCATTCTGACAGACACGTCATCCAAGTGCTATTTTTAGGGTTTACTATTTGTAAACAATTGAATAAGATATGTCATGTTAAATACATTCGTTTAATTGACGTAAGATTTAGATAGTTCAATCGCTATGCCGGCTCGATATGCAAAATTACCTAAGATATCCGCGTTCGATCCCCACCTATAGCTTTCTTTTATGACAAATTATTTTGCCCTTTTTCACACCTTTTTAACAATGCTTGATAATTTTTTATGGTTACCAGATAAAATAGCATTGTCAACCATGTTTTATGAACTCAATACAATAAACTAGTATGCTATATGATATATATTATAATAAAAAAAGTGAAATAAAAAGATATAAAAAAGTGAAAAAAAGCTTAGAGCAATCATGTTTTTTGTAAAATGTTTCAAAGAAATGAAATGTTAAAATAAAATGCTTATCAAAAAAATACGAAATAACACTTTATGCGGGAATCGGACACGGAGTTTCCGCATGATACTCGCACACACTATCTGTTTTGCGATACATAATGAACAATGTAAGCATAGTACGTAGATGAGTTTGATTAGGACAGGGGTTTTTGGGGGAAACGCTTCTATTTATAGATTACCTATACAATGTATATAAAACGTGGTGACGTGACTGTCAGGAATCCCCTGTTTATTAGTACGTCTGGACCATTCGGATTAATGTTTACAAACGTATTGTTTACAAAGCTTTTCAAAACCTGTCTGTTTCAAGTAAAAGAAATGTCGTCTTCGGTTGGTGGATGGTTACTAGCGATGAAAACACGAAAAACCCGTATGTGTATACATACGAAACGTTGGTCAACATTCAAGAACTTGTACCTCCGCTTTCAACTTCAAATACCAAATAGTCTCCATGGACAGAATGAAATTCGGTCATTTTGTTTCAATAACCCGGAAATCCAATCAAACCACGGATCATCTTTTGTTTTCATTGTTATTGTTGTTGTTCTTTTGTTGTTATTGTTGTTGTTGTTGTTGTTGTTTTTGATGATGATGATGATGATGATGTTATTATTATTATTATGGTGGTGGTTGTTGTTGTTGTTGTTGTTGTTGTTGTTGTTGTTGTTGTTGTTGTTGTCGTGGATGATGAACTGGTCTGGTCTGGTACCCTGTATCAATATCAGTGACCTTGGGAATAAGCGCTAACAAGTCCCGTAATGGCATTTGAAATTCCAAAATCAATGCAGCAACTGCTCACAGAGAAGGAAAAAAAACAATTATCTCTCTCTCTCCCAGACTCTTATAAAACCTGCTACGGGCAACAAACGAGTTCCATTGGATAACAACGTCAGGATTTGGTAAAAATGAGCTTTCAAGTTGCTTGCATGTTTGCTGTTCTATAGCCATGTTTCCTTGTAGCATATTACCACATAACGCCACAGTTTTGCGTCCTGCAACATCCGACTTTCAAAAAGCATTGTGGCAAAATGAGAAAATGCTTGTCACAAGCAATTTCTTCTTTTGCCAAAATGCTTTTTCAGTCTATCCATTTGTTATATTCATTTGTTTCCTATTTTTAAATCGAAACACCACTCCCCACATATCCGTGGACTATTGTTAGTGAGGACAGTTGTTTTTATACCAAATTGAAGCCGATAGTTTCCCGGAAGTATGTAAATCAAGTTTAAAGAAATAGGTACTGTATTCCCAAGGACGTTTAAATCAAAGCGGATGGGTCTTTTATAAGCCTATCATAGACTCCTAGCTGTTTGAAATGATTCTTAAGTGTAATTTGACAATATCTGATCGAACTTTATTGGACAAACCAGAAGTCAGAATGATAGAACCAAACTCTGAACTGAGCTCATTTGCAGCACTATAGCATCGGTGAAAAATAAAAAACACTATGGTTGTGATGGAATCTGAATCAGGACACTAGAGACCACGTTTCTGTGTTCCTGTAAATTCCCTCTTGTACAAGATCGGTGGGCTGTATAGAATGTACGGGCGCCATTGAACCCCCCATTGGACCCATGCCACAGACGTGATGCTTTACGGGGAAAATAACAGATATTTATGCACTCGATGTCAATAATGTCGTGTTATCAAGTGTTCTCTCGCTTCTGTCTAGAGGGAAATGCACCAGAAAAAAATACCGATTTTGCAAAAATATTGTCCTGTCTTGAAAGAAAAGTACCACAAAAAAAACCGCTGATGCAACGAAAGTTGTCCAAGACCGGCATGTGTTTTTGTACGATGAATTTAGAAATGTCTTTTGCTTAAACGATTAGAAATATGAAGTATTTTAACTCATACTGGTTTAATGGAAATAAGAATCGTCGCCAAAGAAAGTCGTATATACTTAGAAGAAATGAAGAAGGTGTGGCCTTTTTGTCATCCAGTAATGTTTATGTAGCGAGGCATGTTTTACCCTTAGATTACTGGGTAATTTTCTGAAGGAAAAAAAACCAAAACACTTTTTTTTTGTGTCTGTTTTCCAATGCCTTAGATACTATATAGTAGCAAACAGGTAAGATCACAGGTTAGTCGCCAATATTTGGCGGCTGGCCTGGATCTAACCTGTTTGCATAATCATGAAGTGGGTTCCAGCACTGTAAGGGTTTATCTTTAACGCATGGCATTTGTCATATTTCCCAACCACCATGCCTGAACGCTATGGTGATATACGAGCCAAAATACAAGGCCCGGTCGTAGTAATATTTGCATTATTTGTTTTCGAAATACGAGGAAACGTTCCTAGTGTTTCTGGTGTCTAGAAATGATAGTTTATGTCGAAGTTTAGACGTGAAATGTCATAAGAGTTGTGATGTATCCCAGTCTATAAGAAATAGTTTGATTTTCTTTTCATGATTTTATTGATGAACGTAAGACCATTTGACTTTGAACAAACGTTTTGTTTGAAGAAAATCTTCTAATAAGTGAGATTTAAAAGAAATATAGTATTTATGACCCCGAAACCTGTCAACAATTTTTCCTTTTCATCCTCGATATAATATATTTAACGAAAACAATTCTAACATATACGCTCTTAGTCCAAGGGCATAAACTACCATTTTCCATATATAAAAATAATCTGAGAGAAGAATTTGAGTGAAGAGTGTATACGTTGTTTTTGTCTTTTGAATGAATTCTCCTTGTTCTTTGAAAACAACATCTGAAGCATTTGTTGATACCAGCAAGATAAAGTTGATAGAAGCGAATATTTTCGGGAGTTATCTAAAGATTTCCCGTATTGTTGTAGCTACACGAATAAACCCTTTTCCTAGTCTTTCGAAAAGAGGTTGTGGCGATAAATTGTCTTTGTAAAGACAAGATACAGACCCAATTGTATAAGAGGCACGATTTTTGAGAATGGTTTTATGCCATCTAATGAATTCGGACTATATGCAACGTGATAACAAAGACATGTCTGATGTTCCAGTGTTACTATCGGAATGATATATTAAATGCTTCTATATACTAGAATGTTCAAACGACATGTCAACGATTCTCCGGTCGCCTCACGACTTTCATGTGACGTACCAGTTTTGCTAAGGCCATATGGCATAAGATATAATCTGAAATCGACATTTGGCTTATCATAAAACTGAATTTCTCCTTTCATATACATTTGCAGTATTTGTTTATTGTGACAACATGCATTACGCACGCTGCGAATAAACTATGCATATTCATTGGAAATGCAATTTATTTGTTTCAATTTTTGTTACCAGGGTTGATACGGTTCATGTTCAATGCTATATATAGCTTGTCCGTTTAAAATGAAAGGAACTTCGTTCAATAGGGAACCATAGAAACAGTTTAGTCGTTCTGGTAACAAGACAAAACGACACATTCAATGGATTGACTAGCCCGTTTCTTGGACACAGACAGTATCATTGAAATTCGTTATAACGGTGGCGATACGTCAGTGAATCCATAGTTCTAACGGAAGAAGTAATCTGCTTTCCAAAACCTTAGATATTTGCTTAATTTTGATGAGGACAGATACTCAGAGTAGCAAACAGGTTAGATCATAGACTAGCCGCCAAATATTTCCTTGGCGGCTGGCCTGAATATACCCTGTTTGCATAAGTATGAAGTCAGTTCCAGCACTGTAAGAAAAAGAAATCACTACAGGACAAATACCTTCGTCTAAAATAAATGCCTTTGATTACCTTTTTAACAGTTCTTTAGATAATCAAAATACGACCATTTTCAAAACTGTTGTTAACATACTTACATGATACCGGTTGTTATAACTCTTTCTTCATACCTTGTTTATCAAATACATAAGTAATGCCATATGCAAACTATAAACGAAAACCGTCGGGGTGTTCAGATCATTCGTTTAATGAGTTATCTGAAGTAAACCTTTTCAGTAAAACCCGCATTATTTATTTATAAATAGGCATTAATATAATTTCGCTAAATCAACAACATGATTTTGATTGGCTACATTTCTACGTGCCTTACTATTTTCAATTATATTCTTTCAGTAATGCGGAGAAAGTTATCATTGAGAATAAGGGTGCTGGGAACAGATAAAAGCTTGATATGCATCTTGTTCGACTTCTCTAGCGCATGATTCATCATAACAGTACGCATTGAATACGGTCTGAGCACAGCGTAATGACGTCATCGTCTATGTTTGGAATTCCCGACAGATGCTTTGTGTCAGCTTTCAGGATTTAACCCTTAGAATGCTGGGTAATTTTCCAAAAATAGATTTTTGTGTCGTCTGCTTTCCAAAATCTTAAATATCTGCTTAGTTTCGACAAGGAAAGATACTCAAAGCAGCAAACAGGTTAGATCACAGGTCAGTCTGCTGGCATGTGATCTAACCTGTTTGCATTATCATGAATGCGATTCCAGCACTATAAGGGCTAAACGGCAAATAGCACGCCTTATAAGGAGACTGTAGTAGTTTGTACTGCTGTCGACCCATCGATCGATAACCAATGCGTTCATCTAAAGAAAAACATTCCGATACGTGAGGGCACTATCACCAAACCCGTTTGTAGCTCTGAAAACTCTTTCATCTAAGTAGGTTATTCCATTTTTTTTTTCTATTTTTCTCAAAAATACTTATTCGTGTATTGTATTTCATTCTCTGTCATTAATTAATATAGCTTTATTGTTACAATTTCTTATTCATGTTTGCTCTACATCTTATCATAAAAGCCTATAAGAAATTATATTGATTGGTGTATTCCATATCATTATGCTTTTGTAAGCTTAAAGGCACATCAAAGGAGAGGAGAACAAATATAATAGTGAAAACAATTATTGAGTCCATTTATTATGGTCATGAAAGTCATGAGAATTAATTACGAATGCATTGAGACCCTATTAAAGAGACTCATTTAAAATAAGTTATTTTGTGCTTGAAATATAGTTGTCTCCAATTCAATCATGTTTATCAACAACCTGTTTGTTTACATATTCAAAATAATGAATTCTGATTGGTTGGTTCAAAAATGTGTATATCAACTGTCAAGGTTAGAGGTGAAGAATCAGGAAATCTGAATTATAAAACTTGCTAATCTAGGTTATTTCTGTTTTACTTTCACATTTAAGTTGTGCTGATTGTGTTTTCTGGTGATAACTATTTGAATCTGTCCAAAGATTTACCAAATAATATAGTTTGGTATAGCATTAATCTCCTTTAATGAGCCTTTAAAGCGTGGATGGCCAAGACCCTCTTTGATCTAAAGATATGGATAATAAAGTTGTGTGAAAAAGGTATGGTTTTTTCCATACTCATCTTAATAGAAAATAACGCAACAACCTGTACAATGAGTGCAACTACCCATTTTTACCCGTTACATTGTTTTCAATTACGATGACGTCTTCCCATTGTCGTTATGGGCATATTATCTTACATACCTAATGGTTGAAATAACCTTTAACCTAGGTTAGTTACAATTTCCCATTTGACTAATGACACCATTGCATAGAGATCAAAATGTCTGTCTCCCTTCTTCAATTATAAACTATTCTATAGGATTGGAACATCATGCAGTCTTCTGAAAAATTTCCAACTTACAACGGACACGGAAGGCCTCGTTGAAGAAGTGAACTTCTGATTGTATCCTCGAAAGCGCCATGTTGACATTAACCCTTGTAGTGCTGGAACCGACTTAATGCTTATGCGAACAGGTTTGATCCATGCCAGTCGCCAGGTATATTGGCGACTGGCCTGTTATCTAACCTTTTTGCTTTTGTTGGTATCTTTCCACATCACAATTAAACAGATATTTAGTGGTTTTGAAAGCAGACGACACATAAGTTAATTTTTAGAAAATTACCCAGAATGCTAAGCGTTGAAATAAACTTAAAGAAGATATTTAGGGTTTTGGCAAGCAGACGACACATAAGTTTGTTTTTAGAAAACTACCTAGCACTCTAAGGGTTGGAATAAACTCAAATCGGCTATAAACCACTGTAACACCACGCTGTGTAAATAGGACAGGGAAAGAAACAATAACAGTCTGTCAGCGAGACGCTTGAGGAATTCAAGTAATAGAAATGCGTCTGTGACGCGATCGTTAACAAGGGACAAATTTGTTCCTGCGGTCTTCAAAACAGCCGAATGGACTGTTTGCGGTCTATATATATGACCAACCGACAAACCCTGATCCCAATGTTGTCGGCGTTATTTTCCATTACGACAATTTAATGCAGAACCATAGACAGTTCTGTACTTTTGTGAAGGAATTCTCATAGTCTTGTATCGAATTATAGAATAGAGGCTGTTTAAAACAAAGTCCAAGTGTATTAATTTGTCGGAGATTCTTACGTACTTTCATTGGTTAAACTGTTATGGATAGATATTTCTGGCGTTTTGAAAGTGGTAAATTATGGCTTTTCTCACATTACATTAGCCATCGATACTGTAAGATCAAAATGCGCCATCTGTGTCATTGTTAAAAAAGGAGGTCAGACATTTTGATCTCGAAACAGCGAACGCTTTGATCGCTAAACTTTTTTGTCTGGAATGAATTCAGTCAATGAAATCTAAATCGGATTTTCGTTTTGTAAGGGGTTTTATTATGTAGACAACAAATTTCTTCAATGATCTTTTCCATGTTTGGTCAACCTTAACCATTTACATTAACCTGGTAACGCATAGCTGACAACATCATTACAAAGTCTGAACGAATGAAAAGCTCTCGATCACATTTCTTTTCTTTGTTCAAAGACACAGGACTTGAAATGAGGATACGTATTACTATGGAGTAAAAGACAGAGCTTGGATACAGCTATATCCTTTTCTTCTTTTTCTAATTTTGTCGAAAGAAATAAACATTTTTCATTATCCTCGTACTTTCCTTGATGACCAAAGACAACTATTGAAAATATTGCAATCAAGAACTTCAAAAACTATTTAGAAATTAGTCCTTTATATTATAGATTACACCGCCAAACAAAGTGATATACGATCGTCACAAAAGAGGTTTCAGGAAAAAAATATCCAAGATAATAACGTATGTTAAAACACACTGTAACCTTTCTGTAACATTTATTTCAAAAGCTGTCAAAGACTGACGGAAGAGAAGTATCTGAATGAGCTGCAAATTGAATAAATATAGCGGGAAAAATCACAACCGGATGTGAAGTCAACTTCCGGAGTTTTAGATGTATGGGATTGTGGGAGACAGCTTCGGTCAATCGATCACCTCGGCTGTATTCGGATCCTCTTAACTCTGTTAACACTACTCCTAGATTGCAATTTATAGACCTCTCCGTGTCACGTGGGTCTTGATGTAACACGAAACGGTTTGTCCCGACTAGGGCTTAAATAAAAATGTGCAGTTCAATTCTTTAACCCATTGTCTATTATTGGAATGAATGACTTGTCAAAATGAAAGGTGCTTGTTCATAGAATCGGGGAGATTTGGGTGTAAGATATTAATTTCTTTAAAACTGCACAACAGCCGCATTGTAATGTTATACTAACTGAAGAATGGACATTGGGGCAAATTAGATTCGTAAGAGTGTTATATAGTGAACTAACATGTTTTTTTAATCCAAAAGCATGACATCGCTTTTGAGATCTATCACATATAAACTGTCCATACTTAAACAAACGTACAGTTCCTGAATTAATCACGCTTTCCATAGCTATGTTTAATTGTATATAAAACAACAATACAATAACTGCATTGATTCAACGATATCTGTGAAGAAGACCCTTTAAAAGCGACACTACAATACAAACATGAAAAGCATGCATTCTTGTTCATAAGATTTGATAATAATCATTTGTATGATCACAGAGAGTGCTCATAAGGAGTCATTTAACACATCTTTCATAGTTTTAGTTAGTTATGATAAGATTCTGACACAGGTCTCATATGAGTCTGCTTCGTCAGTGCCGTACCAACAATTTTCAGTTTTGTAACGGCTTGCCAGGATGCACCAGTACTAGGCTATGGCTCTGGCGTGACTTGCCAAAGGCCACTCCCACGAAACCAGAGGTTTTGGTGGCTCCCGAATCTGGGAGCTCCCGAGTTCTAAGCCGACCACCTTAACCACTGGGCTTACGGAATGCCGATGGTTCTACCCGCCTTGACCAGCCCCTATGGGCAGTTGAGTATGGGGTCTTCCTCCATCATTAAGAGTCGGGCATCGCTAAATAACTGAAATAATGTTGATGTGATGTAAAACCCATATATACATATATACATTAACCACTGGGCCACTCAGGACCCTAATATTTTCAGGTGCAAATCATCATAACGAGTTAATGTGGGGTAAGGTGCTCAGACTAATATTGTCTGTTTTTGGTATCATAGCCGTTTGATAATTAAAATAATACAACAAACAAACCATCAACATGGATGTAGCCACTCCATTCTATAACATACACATAGGGAAACATAAAAAGTAATTCGATTAATAATATTTCGGCATCAATTGTCAATAACTGTATCTGATGGCAACATGATGGCTGCTTTTGTTTATCGCCATATCATCCGAGGGGATTCGAAAGCATTTCCAGAAACCAATTACTGAATGGAATAGCTGGTCACGTGACATGCTTTGCGAAAACACACGCTATACCACGTGATTCTAAATGGGATCCGAAATATTTCCCGAATTATTCGCCGAACAAGCAAGGGGCATTGCCAGCAAAGGAGCCATGGCATTCCCTCAGTAGAGGAAAGCCATTATATTAGTTACCATCTCCATGTGTTTTATGATGGGTAAATGTATGATATAAACTGCGTTGACCTTGAAACAATAACGATGTTGAAAATCAAAACCAAATCGAACGGGTCACTGCAGTTTAACCGGTAAATCATAGGTGGTTGCATTGATTGCCAAAACGTTACATTTACACGCTGTGTCATTATCTTCACAAATAGTCTTTATTTTCGAACTTATACATGTACAGATGGGAACATGACCTCATGTATCAATAGAGTACCTACATATTTGAAAAGAAAGATTAAATTGCCTCTTATAGTGTAATACTTTTTCAAACTCCTGTCTCGTATAATGTCCTTCTAATTTCACTCTGGTGTACTTGCGATATTGTGTCTGGTGCCAACCAAGGATGGGTTAATTTATGATGGCAACTGTCCCATCCTCTGTGTACGTGGAAATTTCCGGACCGGTTACACCTATATTAAAAAGTTCTACCATAGGAGGATTCAGTGATATGGGTTCGGAACCGTTCGAAATGTTGTCCGCGCTTTGTTGCAGAAATGTATCTAAAAAAACATAAATTGGTTATCTGCATAGGTCAATCCGAGGTGATCATTCACGTAGAATGCATAATGGGTTCTAAGAAATATCGTTTATAATATCCATTTTATTTAAGCATTTTGTCGTTGACTGCTGTTTATTCCAATCTGGACCACATATTGAAATTCCACGTCGGATGACTGGAATAAGAACGACGCGTTTATGCATTTATACGACCGAAGCGTAAATTTGAGAATGCAATAAAATCCTGTAATGAGACCGTCACAAAAATTTAAAAAAACTTAACCCTTAGAGTGCTTGGTAATTTTTGAAGATAGATGTTTCTGTCGTCTGCTTTCCAAAACAAATATCTGCTTAATTTTGATGAGGAAAGTTACTCAGGGTAGCAAACAGGTAAGATCACAGGCCAATTTGCTTGGCAGCTGACCTAGATCTAACCTGCTTGCATAATCATGAAGTCGATTCCAGCACTATAAGAGTTATATTTAGCCTTTCAGTATATTCTCGAATTGTGGTTCACACAGACAGATCAATGAGAACAATTCAATGTTGTCCATGTGAATTTTTTCCCGGAGTGCCTATCAACTCCGTCGCACATAGAGGTCAGAAGAGGTTTAATAAAACAGTTTTTTTCCTCATTCACTGTTCTGATCCTATTATGATACGTGACAAATATGCGCTTATTTAGCCAATGCCTCGTATTGGATTTTGTGACAGTTTCTAATTGGAAGCAAAAGTGGGCGATAACTTAAAGGCAAAAAGGGTGACATTTTCCTAGTTATATTTGGTAGAAAAATATTATGTAAAGTTAAGGAATTCCTCGTTTTGGAGAATATCCTTTTTTGTCTCATTGCATTTTGAGGTATTTGCCCGAATTGCATGAGAAGGCATTTAAGAAATCTCTAAATATTTACAATGTATTTACTACAATTTAAACTTCCTATTTATTTCACTTTCTTAAGTCTTTAGGAAAAATCCCTATAATCCCCCATATTAAAATCCATTCCTTCATCGGATTACTTAGGTCGTTCTTTGTATACACTGGTCGGGGCCAGAACTTCTCGGTTTGATGCCAAAACATCCTGCCTCGACCGATGTATACCGAGAACGACCGAAGTCATCTGAAGAAAATGTGAGTTAAACAATGGCGGATTATGGGGATTCTACCTCAACACGGACAACGCTTTTTATCCTGTCACCAGTGTCATTTTGAAACCGATAACTAGGTGCCGTATAACATTTGTGATATCCGGCACTAACCATATAGCACATGCACGTGACGAATCATGACGTCATAAGAACGAAATGACGTCATATTTACATAATTCTCTACTTATTATTTCCCTTTTTCTCGTGTATTATTTTCATCTTGTTTGTTTGAAAGAATACGTAACGGTTACAGGATAAATAGAATAGAAAGTTGGTGTCTTTGAATGGGAAAAGTTATCAGGCTCGGCTTCGGATTATTATCCGTTTCGCCTTCGGCTCACCGGATAATATTCCTAAGCCTTGCCCGATAACTTTTCCGATTCACGACACCAGCCATCTATTCTCTATTTCTTGACTCATGGGTCTCCGTTCACGCTAGATTTCATAACCAAAACGGAAAAGAAAACCCCAAGGATTCCAGAGACCAATATAATAGTCTTCTTGGCAAGGATAAGGAAACAATAGGACAAAAACCCAACATCGGATAATGAGATTATTTCATTACGCCATGTCGGCTAGGGAAATACTTCTGGACAAGGGCGTATCATGTCAATCATTGGTCAGTCCGGCCGTCTGCTGACCATCCGTCATGTGTATTTGACCACTCCGCAGATTGGCTCTGGACGCTTCCCTTCGCCGCCCAGCATCCCCGATAGAGCTTGTATAGTGAACAAGCTTCAAACTGACATATCGAGCAGGCGAAAAAATCTCTCAAAACATGCTGATGTAGAAATTCATTTTGCGAATCTTTAATCGATTTCTTGACCCAAAATAATCATTTAAAAATACTGTAACGTTTTCGTACAATGGGCTTGATACCAGCCTCTGTAAATTGCAACATTTGCAGTAAAAGGAAAAAACCTATTAATGCGAAAAGGCCATCAGTTCAGAAGTTTACCTGGCCAGAACGGAGCATAGTTCCATTATAACATCCCCCTAAAAGTAGTTCCGAAATCATTGGACTTTTCAAAGACTGAGAAAGGTAGTTTTTATTGTTTATACGGTATGTATCTAGATAATGAATTAAGATGTTTAACGAACATAGATGAATACTTTTCAAAGACAAGTTCCTCCATAGTAAGCTAGGTAAGAACATGATGTAATCATAAGTAATACTTTTTAATTGAATTGACCTGTTCGCTCAAACTGATTAAGCGAATCTGTAATTCATTCTCTGACTCAAAATGGTTATTTAAAGTTTACAATAACTGCTCGTACAATGAATGTGATACCAGCACATTCCTGCGAAAAAAGTCATTGGTTCAGACGAGTTATAATGCCTGAAAGAAACATATTTTCTATATATAACACTCGACCTAGAAAGTAATTTCGAAGTCAATTGACATTTAACAGTCTGAGATGGTAGATTCATCGTTTGTAGCATATGACATGTATCTAGACAATGCATTAAGATGTTGAACGGTTTAGAATCACTTTCAAACGACATAGAGAATAGATGGTTGGTGTCGTGAATCGGAAATGTTATCGGGCAAGGCTTAGGAATATCATCCGGTGAGCCGAAGGCGAAACGGATAATAATCCGAAGCCGAGCCCGATAACATTTCCCATTCAAAGACACCAACTTTCTATTCTATTTATCCTGTTATCTTTAAGTATTCTTTCAAACAAACAAGATGTAAATAAAACACGAGAAAAAAAGAAAAAGAAATAAGTAGAGAATGATGTAAACATAACGTCATGTCGTTCTTATGACGTCATGATACGTCACGTGCATGTGTTATATGGTTAGTGCCGGATATCACAAATGGTATACGGCACCTAGTTATCGGTCCCAAAATAACACTAGTGACAAGATAAATTGCATTTCCTTCCATTATAAGCTTAGTAACACCGTGGTGCACAACCAAATAAACCGTTTGTTCTAAATTTCATACTGTTTTAAATTGTCTTAACCCTTAGAATGCTGGGAAATTTTCTAAAAGTAGATTAATGTGTCGTCTGCTTTCCGAGACTTTAAATATCTGCTCAATTTTGATGAGGAAAGATACTCGGATTAACAAATAGGTTAGATCACAGGCCAGTCGCCAATCTATTGGCGGCTGGTCTGGATCTAACCTGTTTGCATAAGCATGACGTCGGTTCCAGCACTTTAAGGGTTAAAATAAAACATATTTATATCCTATAGAAACAATTGGAACTTACATTGCCAGCTTTGCGTCAGGTTTTATAGAATCCCTATATTCTCACGCAATGTTGCCAGGAAAAGTGATATAAATTGATTTTGAGAGACGACGCCTTTCTTGTGAGAGAGACCGGGATAAATCAGTGACAGAAAGAGAGGGCTTTAAATCTCTTCACAAATCAAGCTGTTTGCCCGAGTCGGAATACATATATAAAGATTTCTTTTCTATCTGCTTAGTGTGCTATAGTTCAATATATTATATCTATATCATATATACACAAAAGTAAGAAAAGTAGAGGATACTTTATAAATAATCAAACAAATTTCTTTAAGACGGCATTCGAAATGATCGATAGAAAAAAATACCCATTGTAAACAGGAGCAAGTTCTCTTTCCAAGCAATTAATCAGCCCCTAGAAGGGGATTAACTTCTCGATTAAATATTGGTTCATTTGATTTCATCTAATTCTTCGAATTCTGGTAGATTAAAAACAAACATACCAATGGGTACATAGTTTGTAGAGACCAAAATAGAAGGAGGATTTTTCGTCAAATACCATGGGAATTATCTTCGATTGCCATCATATAGCGCGATTGTGAATCATGTACATAAAACCTAATTTTGACAGTCAAACGAGGGAAATTCGAACATTTATCAAACCCACAGACGTGTCTTTTTGACAAGCGTTATAAATATTCACAAGTTGCACAATACCCGAGAGAATGTAGCGGATTCGGGTCTTTATCCGGTTTCAATATTTCATAGCATTCTTGTCGATTATTCATTTTTGTGAAAGAAAGGGTATTGTCTTCCGCTTCTTTATGTAACATACCTTTTTTCACTCGACAACTATTCAAGTCCATGACACACAAAGTGTGTTGTTTTTTGGTTGATTTTATCACGGCGCCAAACGAAACTGAATACATGAAGAAGGAAAGATTCGTATAAATCTTTTTTCAGATCTAAAAGAAATGTCCTTTGATAATGAAATAAGGAAACACGCGGGAAATATGAAAGATATATTCAAAGAAGTTGAATTTTGAAATAATTGGACGTGATAGTATATGAGAATATTGTTAACAGGTATGCTTTTAATCTCATCATCGAGCCTATGTCGTGGGTTCTCATGGTAACCTTGTTTCTTCGTATGTCGAGGGGAAGACGAAAAGATAACTACCGTCTTCTAGCAACAAACTTCAATTACAGATTAGTTATAAAGGTAACTTGTGTGCTTAACACTTATATTGCAAGCGTTTGTACGCACTTGCACATCGGTTAACATCGGTACATCTTTTTAGTTAATATTCGTTTGAACCATCTCGAAGACGCAACGGCCAATTCGTTCTACAGATAAGACGTGAATGTGTAGTTTGCTCGTTAACCCTTTACCAAACGCCAAATTTTAGACTGTCCCCAATGGAAAGAGTTTCCAGACGACACTTCAAAATGTGATGAAATTGGAAAATTCTTTTGATAGGGTAGTACATATTGTTGGAACAGGAGAATTGCTCGTTACGAAATTGCTCGTTTCCCATAATATTTTCCGGAGTCGTCTGCAACAAACTGGTGAGATGTCGTTATTGTTTGGTAAAGGGTTAAGGCTTTCATGACTCATAGTCCGGATCTGGGGCCCGTTTTACTAAACAACTTACGGAAAATGTTTGCGTAAGTCATAATTGATAAACATGGATAATATCTTCAAAGAACGTACAATATTGCAATGTGACACATCATTGGAAGCGTCTCGGAGAGACGATTCCAATGATGTGTTACTTTGCAATATTGCTTAGCCAAATATTGATAAAAGAGGAATTGTTGTTTTAGACTTACGGAAATCTTAAGCGTAAACTGTTTAGTAAAACGGTACCCTGATACATAGTACTTTAAAAACGATTGTTACAAAATGATTAACTGCTCCCAATGAGCAATCTTTCTTTTCTTAGTTTTTTCCAGCCAAACATTTCAAAGAAAATATACCAGTTCTTGCAATTTGTCTTCGCCTTCTGTTCCTTCCAATTCGGTACACTAATAAATTCCCATATGGGGGAATTGGTATAAACAGTTACTGTTACCAAGGCGATGTATCGGCTAGACAACAGTCCCAATGTAGCTATAAAATTCCAACTGATACTTTAAATTCAAATAGATTGTTGTTTGGGTTTTTTTAGACCCGGAGGCCACCGACACTACGCATATTTTCATGCTTTCTACCGAGAGAGTGGATAGGGAAAAATGGTTTACGAGATACCTTCAACCAGCAGATTACATGTCCATGATTTTTCTTAAAAAAATTCAACAAAACTAAGCTGTTATTTAAGGTTTTTGAAAGCAGACGACACAAAAACCATTTTATCACAGCATGTTATGGTATAAGTTGTTGTTATAAAACCCTATCTTTTCATTTTAATTCTATCAAATTATCCAGCACTCTAAGGGTGAAGTGTTTTCCATTCCCTACAGTAGAATGGTATACACAATCTGTTTTGTTCCGGTACGCCATTTCAAGCAGACACATCCATTGGTTTTTTACATGCATATCTAGACATAACATAGAGCGTTGTCTCCTCGAATATTCCTTTAATGTAAAACAGTTATACACAAAGAAACACATAGGGTTGCTTTGTAAATATAACATTGTGTGTACTTTATTCATTTAGATACGTTCCTGTGTTCATAGTTCATATACACACTGTACTTCCTGCTGTTTTCTTTCGTTTTAAATCATACCATTACAGTCTCCTACACCTCTATAAGAGGGATAATGTACAGAAAATATATGTTGTATATAGGAATGTACATATGATGAGACTTTAATGAAAAATGAACTGAGCTTAACTACATAGTATGCTAATTAATTATACTATTGCATTGTACTTCCAATATATCCTTTAGAGGAGGCAACACGACTTTTGAATTTTATTGTATTATATTTCTCATGTTCAC
Organism: Cerastoderma edule; assembly: GCA_947846245.1. NCBI lineage: Eukaryota > Metazoa > Mollusca > Bivalvia > Cardiida > Cardiidae > Cerastoderma > Cerastoderma edule. The sequence continues at coordinate 25,470,483 of OX401406.1, forward strand.
AGTTAATAAATATGCGAATAAAACATACTATTGCAATGTTCATCATGAATCTTCTTCAGATAAGGCAAAACAGATACTGAATTGTATTGTATCATATTTCTTTTCATTTTAGAGGGACGACCTCAGCGACATTAATGAAGAACGGAGTAAATTAGTGGCGAAAACATAGATCTTCCATTGGTGATTACAGAATTCTTTATCGTTCAAACGTGTTACGATCGGTTAAATGAAAGACGTTAAACCAACGCTGGATCTTTATAAAGACTCGTGATTCGTGAAGTAGTGTTATAAACTCATCGGATGTCAGGATGTACGTTGGGAATTCTGGGAATGTAGTGCAGTTCTACGTCACATCCGGTTGATGAGGGTTCAGATATTTTCGGACCTTTCTGCCAAATAGCCGGCGATTTCCCCGATCATGCAGGATGCACAAAAAGGCTACTTTGATCCGCATCTGTTTCTTCTATGCATTTCTCCCCTGTGGTGAGTGTCTTTTAAAATTGTTCAATGATGTAGAAACTATGCATAACATAACATGACAAAACATGACATTACGTAATTATTTACTTACTTACTACATCCTGATTTTGTTTGTCATCTGCTGTGGGAGTCCCAGTCACTTGGATGGGCAGCAGGCGGCTATATTTTCTTATACCCAATCTCCAATGTGTTCTGTCCAATGGGCTAATACTGACGATGTATGCCTTCCTATCCTGCGCGATGTAGTCCGACCAGGTCTTAGGTCTCTCTGTGTCTGTCGCGTCTCTTTGCACCAGGTATTCTATTCAGCTTTAAACATCAAAAGACATATTTATAGCTTACACGATATATGTATATAGTATGTGTGAAGACCGTACAAATCATAATTTCATATTGTTAGCTAGTTAAGTTAACGGTTGTCATTTATACCCGCTTGCCACCAGGGAAACTGATATAAGTCGGGATATACTTGGAATAATCAGTGAAAAGTGTCCCATAAGCCTAACTGACTGGCCCTTCCACTAGAACTGACACTATAATGAAAACCCCCTTATAGCGTTTACCTTGCATACTCCCTTTCCGGGGATGCGACTCGGTAATTGGGCACATGGGATAGTGGTATGGGCGTCTTATTAAGTTCCATGTATTCTAAGACTCAAACAAGACTCGACTCGACGGAAATGCAGATCTTAACCCTTAGAATGCTGGATAATTTTCTAATAATATATTCTTAGTCGTCTGCTTTCCAAAACTTTAATGTCTACTTAATTTTGATGAAAAAAGATACTTAGACTGGTAAACAGGTTAGATTACAGACTAGCCGCCAATTTACTTGGCGGCTGGCATGGATCTAACACGTTTGCATAAACATGGAGCCGGTTCCAGGACCATAAGGGTTGAATGCTTGCTTATAGTTTGTTAGAAATAACTCATGCGGTAGAAAATTTGATACGGGCCGGTTTGTACCCACACAGACAGAGACGTGGTTGTTTTAATTTCCCATGCGGTTTGAAACATTGGAATTTGGTTACGTAAAACGACCTTCTGTCTAAAGCGTTTCGCGCTATCGAATAAAACGTCATATGACGCTAGGCAAACTCTGAAATGTTTGGAACAATTCTATCTATTAAAACACACATTTTGTAAAAACTGAAAACGTAACATTTTCACAACCTCGCACTTTCAACAGTGCCCGGAATGGGAGCCTACTTAATCCGTCATTTGCTTAATGAAATATCGACTTAATGCCAGCGTTATTTATAATTAATTACTTTCTATTATGTTTTAACCAACGTTGATCTCATATTTCCCCCTATGCTAGTAACAAAGACACAATGTCCCTCTCAAAACGCGTGAGTAGTGGTTGTAACGCATCTACAACAGAAATAACTGATTATAGAAGGAGAAAGGTTGCATCGAATGGTCAGAGTATAAAAAGTATATGCATAGATATGGACATAGACCTAGTTATTCAAATGCAGAACCCATAGGCCCAATGTACAACATACTGTAACAAAATATAGATACAAAAGAGTGACATTCCACCAACAATTACATTAGCATAGTCTTTCAATTCGATTTCGTCCAAGTTCAAAGTCTTTTACAAGGTATGTTGACACTTTGAATATAGTCGATTTATTATTGCATTCCAAATTTGAATAAAAAGTTTGCTGATATACATTTCTTAGCCATGACTATTCAAAGAACATATTGCGTAGCCGTTCGCATTCTAAAAAGAAATGATATTCATCCTCAATAATGTTGTAGTTGAGTGTTTTACAAAGTTGGCAGAATCTCTGCATATGACTTCTATCCTGGTTTAAATCCCGATTATGGTATTTTGATTTTCATGTGAAATAATTAAACGGTTGACTTAAGTAATGCTAATGGGTTTACCAACTCTTACATCGTTTTGCATACAACGATAAAATTGACACACGAAAACGAAAATTACAGGGTACCGTTTCGATTAACATTTTACGCCTAAAAGTTGCGTATTTTAAAAACGACATTCCCTCTTATTTCAATATTATTAGGCTAAGCAATATTGCAGAGTAACACATCATTGGAATCGTCTCTCCGAGACGCTTCCAATGACGTGTCACATTGTATTTTTTCACTTTCATTTAAGATACTCTCCATGTCTATCAGTTTTGACATGCGCAAATATATTTCGTAAGCTGTTTAGTAAAACGGTTCCCTGATGTCTACGCTAAACCTATTATACACATGGATTGAATGGTAAATTATCAAAAAACCGCCTGTTCCAACAAAATACCGTGACAAACAGATGAACCGGGGAATTGTAAACATTTTCCAACATTTATATGCATGAGAGTAAACAGGCAGGCATTTGATGACTCAAAAAAGTATCAATAAGCTAGTTCGATTACAAACAAAAACAGAAACGCAGTAAAGATTTCGATTTGGGCCATCTTCTATAAAGGATAACTGATTACCTGCCTGCTATGTTACGCTTCGCTTTTGCCACTTTTATATTAACATTTTCAATATATACGATTTAATCCCAAGATAAATGTTTAGCAACTGCCACTGATACAAAATTGAAAAGTATCCAAATTTATTTATTAACTGCAAGTGTCAAAGTCCACTGTTAACAGTTTTAATAAGCGGGTGTTTACTTTTTACTTGACAACGTAATAATGCGAATAATATGGATAATGTTAAGCTTGGCACAAAATAAGCCACCCTATCCGATTAAAGCTGATAGGTAAACAAACACTTTCCAAGGCTCTGAGATAATCATAATACAATCAGTAACGTTTTCGTTCTTCAAAAGATAACAAAGACGATAGAACTAAGCGTTACTGTTTCTAAGAAGTTCCCATCAGATCATCGGTTCTTTAGGTCCAATCATAGAAAGGGAAATTCTTAAACATATTAGTATATATAACAAGTATCTTACTCAATGTAGTGTTCTTAGAATGCTAGGTATTTTCTAAAATAGATTGTTGTGTTGTCTGCTTTGTCTGCGGACGTAGCCTCCGACAGTGAAGTCGAGATTCGTTGTTGTTATGCAAGAATTGTCCAAGTAACAGTTTTAACATGTTTACTTTATTCCTTGATAAAAGGCGTTTGTAGTACATTTCAAGTATAAATAAAAAAAAAGATATAAACGTTTGTTTCCATTGTGATAGCGGTAAGAAAACATTATGTCAACTTATGAAATCTCTCTATTTGTCACAATGAATTCCTTTACAAGTCGTTTTAAATCAGCCACACTTTTACATGAAGTAATGGGTTAAATAACCAAGCGTCTACGATATTTGCATTCAGCGTCATAATTTACACCAAATCACGATAGACTATTGATCATCGGACTCAATTTATTGAAAATAAAAATACAGACCCGTGGCATACAAGCCTGCTATATCGATTTCTAGGAATTCTCACCACCACCGCGACTCTGTGCGACATTTGAGGACTGTCGGAACTCTACGGAAAGTCACTATTCAATTCGGTTTTGTTCGTAATGTTCGTGATTGTTGATAGATGGTCTAGTGGCAAAATGGTTAAGGTGTCCGCCTCGGAAAGGGGAGGTCGAAGGTTCGAGCCCACGGAAGGCGTTTGTCCGAAAATTGTTCCGAAATAGCCAGTTCGTGAGCCTAGCGCTAGTTCGATTAATAGTTTCGGACTGAAATCGGCGTGGTGCCTGGAATAGTGATAGAAGTTGGGAGATACTTGATATAATCAGTGAAAAGCGTCTCATAAGCCAAACTGGCTTGCCCTTTCACTATAAGTGACACTATAATAAACAAACCTTTACATTTGCATTTAATAATAAAATAATCTTGTAGTTTGGGATCCAGAGTACTAGTTTTCTTCGTATTGTTGGATGTGTCAACAGCTTCCATCTCGCGTTTGGTTAACCCATTACCAAACAATAACGACATTTGACCATTTTGTTGCAGACGACTTTGAAAAACACTGTGGGAAAAGGAGAAATTGCTCATGATGAGCAATTTCTCTTTTTCTCACAGTGTTTTCTACTCTTTCAGAAGATCACTTTCCAATTTCGTCACATTTTGAAATGTCGTCTTCAAACTCTTTCAATTTCGGACAGTCGAAAATTTATCGTTTGGGAAAGGTTTAAAGCCATACTAGCGCTCAAATACACTTAAATTGTGAAAGTTCACAATTTAAATTAATATTTAACTTAATATTGATTTAAATTCCCTTTTACAGAAGAACTGAGACGGTAACGCGTTCACCTGATGTTTTTAAAAAGTGAATATGATAAGATTTGTTTACAATTAGCCATAAATCAAGGTCAGCCGAGATGTGGCTGGAACCAATGAAACTGAAAAATCTCCGTTTTGATTTTCACATTGTTGGTATTGGGTAAATGACATTATTTGTACGTGATTCACGTGATTTTTCTAACAAGGTGATTGCCACTCATTAATCCGAGCGCCTTTTGCCGTTTTAGATGCGACTAGAATGTTAACAATAAAGTTGGACTGGTGGGTACAAAATTTGTGAAAATAGCTTTTTGAAAGATAGATAATAAATAGTGCAGGCGTTATATTTTCATGATCCTGTGGTGTTTCAGTAAGATTCAACTTATTCTAGGATTTAATAACTCATATTACCCGTTTTCTGAGCGCTTGTTTGCATTTACGTCGACTTAATACGATTTTCCCGTCTATTCCACCGAAAAAGGTAGTCTGATTGGTAAACCGGTTAGTGTGGTATCCAATTAACAAGCGTTCAAGGCGGAAGTAATGAATGCCGGATCATGACGGTTTAAACTTGATTTATTTTGCGTTGATTGCGGAATCAGAGACAGGGATTGAAAAAAATCGTTCAGCTTGCCCTTCCATTAAAAATTGACAAACCAAAAACCATAGAAAATAGGTCATTTGAAATGTCTATTTATTACTGACCAGATTACTGAACATGTTGACAACGTTGAAAATTGACCATTCTGAATCCAGACATATGTGTTTGTTGGCAGGGATGAATATTGACCAATTAGAAAACCAGTAATGTTGGCACGGTGTGACATGGAGAAATTAGACACCAGAAATAAGTTCTTGTCAGTTTGGTTGTGTTTTACTTGTAAGTTATAAAACATCTAAAACATCTGGTACGTAATTTAAGTATGAGTTATTATTGACTTATAAAAATATACTCAAGTATTCTAACTGTTGAAATGGTTATGTTACATAGTTGATAGATTTATTTCTGAGATTAGTCCCGACTCTTTCAGAAATTTAGGACGATACTCCTTATAACTGGACGAGTGGATAACGTTGCATTTTGGCTTGCTAACTTTAACACATTGTGACCTAACCCCACAATTTTGCGTCCTGTAGAAGGCGCCTTTCAAAAAGAATTGTTACAGAAGGAGAAATTTGCCACAATCCTTATTTCAATCTATTCACACATTACAACAGCAGAACCGAAACGCTTTTCCACATATTTACAAAGCCTCTCCACAGTTGTTTGCTTTAAGTTAATAAAAACGTCTTCTGCAGGTGATAAAGAGTGATAGGTGAGAAATTATTACGCGTAAATTATTAGGTTATTCTTGGTTTCACGGGTATACGGTTCCACATATCAATAACTATTAGCAGAACCTAGTTGAAAGTCCTGATGTTACGTTCGAAAAGGGTTTTACAGACCATATATGCATGTTTTTTGATACACTCAATATGAAACGTACCTGGTATAACAAGCAAAATAACACATTGGTGTCGAGGCAACGAGCTATAGCCATATAGAAAATCCTGATGTTTAAATAATTTAATTTTCTTTAGAACGCAGTATATTTTCGTGTATACAACTCAATTTTGCTGGCGCTTTCAAACCGATGCTTGGCTCGACGTGACGTTGCCTTTTCTAGAAGACGATGTCATGTCACAGTTAAAAGGCTTCTCTGGTCATTGAAAAATGGGGTTCTGATTGTTCTTGACAGCTGACCCTTACTTCATGTTACTGAAGACATTATGTCCACAGTGTCCACGTTTGTTCTACCACTCAATTATGTATTATGGTTAAACACTAACGGTTCTAATCATATTTTCGCTATCATATCCTTAATCCTAAATGCTGGGTAATTCTCTTCTTTCCGAACCTTAATATACGCTTAATTTTGATGATGAAAGATACTCAGAGTAGCAAACAGGTAAGCTAAGAGCACATGCCAGCCGCAAATTCACTTGGCGGCTGCCCGTGATCTTATCTGTTTGCATAAGCATAAACTCGGTTCCAGCACTATAAGGTTGAAGGAAATGCATGTAGGAATGAATCGCTAAATTTAATGTTTCTATAGAAGTATTTAATCTTAAGGATGGTCAAGATTCGGGAAGATATGCATTTACGATATAATTCAATTTATAATCACGTATAAAATACATTAGATTCGCATATGCATTCCGAAATATTTCGGCTGAAAATGCGTTTTCATGTTTCGATTGGTGCAACAGAGTAAACTGGCGGCTGGCCTTTGATCTAACCTGTTTGCTTCTGATAATCTTTCCTCATCAAAATTAAGCAGACATAGAAGGTTTTGGAAAGAAGACGACACAACAACCTATTTTTAGAAAAATACCCAGCATTCTAAGGGTAAACATTTTTCTCCTGTCTTGAAACACTTTAAGCTGAAGACACGAGATTATATGAGGTAAACCCTTCCTTTGTCATAATGATTAAATGTTAAAAGCATACAAGCGCTCAGAAAAACTGCTAAACTGGGTAATATGAGTTATAAATTATGACAGAATATGTTGAAGCAGCGAAAAACCACAGCACCATGACAATATAACTCCTGTAATATATATTATCTATTTTTCAAAGTGCTATTTTCACAAATTTTATGCCCACCAATTTAACATCATTGTTAATATTCGAGTAACATCTAAAATAATAAGAAGCACTTGGATTAATGACTGGCGATCACCTGGTTAGAAAAATCACGCGAAACACATCAAAATACTGTTATTTATCCAATATTAACAACGTGAACATTCAAAATGGAGAACTTCTTGTGTTTTATTGGTTCCCAACGTTTCTGGGCTTATCTTGTTTTATCGCTAATTGTTAACAAACCTTATAGTATTCCCTTTTTAAAAGCATCATATGAACGTGTTACAGTCTCAATTCCTCTGTAAAAGGGAATTCAAAGCACGTTTAAGTTAATTTTCAATTATTCCAGAACTTTCACAATTTAAGTATAAATGAGCGCATGTATTGCTTTAAGGCAAGAGTTTCACAATGCCTTGATTAAAACGGGAATTTCGTTAATTAATTTGAAAGGTTGGAATTGATGTCGGCCATCTGTTTTAACCCTTTCCCAAACAATAACGGCATCTGACCACTTTATTGCAGATGATTTTAGAAAACATTGTAACGAGCAATTTTTTCCTTTTACCACAATTGTTTCTGCCCTATCAGAAGATTAACTTCCAATTTCATCACATTTTGAAATGTCGTCTGCAAACTCTTTCAATTTGGGACAGTCGAAAATTTGTTGTTTGGGAAAGGGTTAACGCCTATCACATTAATTGTGCTGGCTGATATCTCAAAGGATCTTTCCTATGACTCATATCCTGTATAAAGGTTAGTACGAGGGTTGTTCGGTAAGTTCGTAAAACTTTGTCATATCGCTTTGTAACATTGTCAGATACGCTCGAAATTTTATATATTCATTTATTCGTTTGTTTTCAACATATGTTGTATGAGACAAATTATAAAAAAACAATACCCTGCTCCGGGTATGTGCTATGTACGTTTTTATATAACGCAGTAATAATTCATTCATTTGTGTATCCTGGTATCTCAAAGATTCCTTTAGAATCTATAGCATATGTGTTGAAATTTATCTTGGGTTATTTAGTTCTATTCAAATACGCTTACACACTGTTTTAAATCAAAATTCTACGCACTTTTCGAACAACCCTCGTATATATCGGCAAAGGTCAAAATTGATGGCGCAAACAAGTTAGAACGTTTTAAACAAACTTTCTTCCCTTTGGTGTGCCAGACAGTTATGAACACTGATCTGTAATTAGGGAGTCCAAACTTGTTACACGTCGTTTGGTTGGTCGAACCGCGTCAATTATGGATTCAGTAGTGCGACGTATCTTTAACATGCAGTCGGTTAGAGCTAAGGTAACAAATCATGGTAGCAGATTTCAAGTTTATGATTATTTTTCGCTAATATCAAAATCGATCGTAACACATGTCAGGTTTGTCAAATTTTATTGACGTAACAGCGAGTCTGGGCTCGTTTCTGTATTAAAAAGCCTACATCTCCTTTGTAGGAAAGGAAGGTCATGTACAAATTTTACATACAATTCAATGTTAACATTGATAGAACGTTAAGCATTATTGTCATTTGTAGGAAAGGAAGGTTATGTCCAAATGTTACATACAATTCAATTATAACATGAATAGTATCCTTAGCAGTATTTTTTGCTGTAGCCTTACGGCAAGGGAGGTCATGTACAAATGTTACATACAATTTAATTTTAACATGGATAGTACCTTAATCATTTTTATCCTTTGTAGTCTCACAGAAAGAAAGATCATGTACAAATGTTACATACAATTTAATTTTAACATGGATAGTACCATAGGCATTATTCTCCTTTGTAGTCTCACAGAAAGGAAGGTCATGTACAAATGTTACATACAATTCAATTTTAACATGGATAGTACCTTAATCATTTTTATCCTTTGTAGTCTCACAGAAAGAAAGATCATGTACAAATGTTACATACAATTTAATTTTAACATGGATAGTATCATAGGCATTATTCTCCTTTGTAGTCTCACAGAAAGGAAGATCATGTACAAATGTTACATACAATTCAATTTTAACATGGATAGTACCTAAAGCATTATTATCCTTTGCAGTCTCGCGGAAAGGAAGGTCATGTACAATGGTTACATACAATTTAATTTTAACATGGATAGTATCATAGGCATTATTCCCCTTTGTAGTCTCACAGAAAGGAAGATCATGTACAAATGTTACATACAATTCAATTTTAACATGGATAGTATTTTTAGCACTATTCTCCTTTATCGGAAAGGAAGGTCATGTACAAATGGCACATGCACTCAAGAGCCTCTCCTCATTCGGAACCCACCTTCGTGTTTATTGGCCCTCCCACAAACTAATCACGAACCGTAGACAATATTCCAGGTCGTAACAAATCTCGTTGAGAGAGAAGAAGACGCAATAGAAACCCGTCTATTTCCCGACGTTATTGCGACGTAATGGGGAGGGTTGGTGCACTTATTGGGATCCCCGGTTTTACGAACGTATTTTCTCACACGTTCAGAGCCATAACAATGCAATATATCGTAGCTGTAAAACAGAACGTTCGTATCTCCTTTATTAACATGAAGGAATTAAGGCATTTTGCCCTAGCCGAGACGATATTTCGTAGAAAGAAGTGTTTATGAGAGCAATATGTCTTGACAGATAGAGCGATTTAACGGCCCTGTCGTAAACTCGTATAGATTACTTATTTATTCTCTTTTCACCCTTTTAATTAACGAACGCATGTTTTTTATCTGTGAAAAGATCTTTGTGTGGACAACTCGTACTGGCAACAGTAGTTTAGCTTAACCCTTTACCAAATAATAACGACATTTTACCAGTTTGTTGCAGACAAATCTGGAAAACATTGTGGGAAAAGGCGAAATTGCTCTTAACGAGCAATTTCTCCTTTTCACACAATGTTTGTCTGCCCTATCTGAAGATTATTTACCAATTTCATCACATTTTGAAATGTCTTCTGCAATCTCTTTCAATTTGGGACAGTCAAAAGTTTAACGTTTGTTAAGAGTTAAAGAGAACCCCGTGTGTTATACAGGAGTTCTGGGTTTGAGACATCTATATTACAGATTTATTTTGTGATATATTTTACTGAGAAATCTTTATTTCAAATGCCTATTGCATTGTATTACCTATTGTATTGTATTTCATTCTTGACAGCCATGAGCGTTTTAATTTTGTTTATGAAGATGCAATCGTACATTGGATTGTTCATTTGTGTTTATCATTCTAGAAAGCAAAACTACCTGTTCTGCCCGGGGCGCGACAATCTTTCCCCGCCTTCACTTGCACTGAAAACAATGATAGAATTGAAAGGTCTTTAGGAATAAATGATATGGCTCCAAATGATGTCCTTATCTGCCAACACAGCATGGAAACTGCATCACAATGACAAGGCGATGGTGAGATGTGTCTGTTTCGGTAAAGCCTGGGAAAACATTTCAATTGAATTCCTTCTTGTTTTAATTAACGTTAATCTTCCCGCAGACGACATGCGGAAGAATAATCTGCTTTGGCTAAGCTGCAGTTCTGGCTAGTGTACTCGCATTTGTCATCTAAACGTAACGGTGAAGAGAACCACCGACATTCCTAAATTGTCTCATGAGGATGCTGTGGTGCTATACAGTTAAACCCTGGATATACCTTTGGATAACCCTCATGACACACATAAATGGAAAACAAATTACTCAGATTGAGTCTTGGAAGTCAGGCCCGAACCATGCAGAAGAATCCATGTTGGTCTGATCAACAAAACAAAAGATATATGATGATTATACTGATGATGATAATGATGATGATGATGACGATGAAAATTAAAAATTAAGGGGAGGTAATTAAATTTAATAAAGAATACCATTCGTGATATTCAATTGGTAGATAAAAATTCAAAGTCAGACAAACTTGGACAAATGACTAAGTGAATGCCTTTGAAATTATTAATATTTTGATGAACAAATTTCAATATATTCTTTAACAAAAGCAAATGCATCAGCCTGTTCAGTGTAGGAATACCTTAAAGGCTGTTTTTATTCCACTGGGAGAAAATAGATTTCGCAACATTTCACGGCCCTATCGATTCATCAGAATGTACCTACCAAACGTGTACTCTTGACACGGGGAATGCATAAAACACAACACAGGCTATGGTCATGAATAAATTATGAACCCCACCCGTTCTCGATCCGTATCCGTGTAAAAGAATGATTAAAGCGCCATCAATCGTACATCAATCGTACCTATTACGAACCGTATCGTGCTATCCAACAATGCTGTCTATTTTTATTGTAATCTTAAATCATAAAAAATTACAATGTGTTAAAGAATCTGGTCTTTGGCCTCAATTATATTTCAACCCTTATAGTGCTGGAACCGACTTCATGCTACTTGAAATAGGTTGGGTCCAGGCCAGTCGCCAATATATTTGGCGAGATCTGACCTGCTTGCTACTCTAAATATCTTTCCTCATAAAAACTAAGCAGATATTTAAGGTTTTGGAAATTAAATGACACAAAAATTTATTTTTAGAAAATTACCCAGCATTTCAAGGGTTAACAATTTGATATCCTACAGGTTGGACGGCCTATTTCTCCAAAGTCCTTTCCATAGTTAATAAAATGCGTTTGTAAGAACTTGATACAGGGATCTTTTTCTATTTAAGTGGGAAAACGTCCTTCTCCAACTACACTACTGTACAAAAACTCCGAAGTGTTCCAAAACTAAGCCAGTTCCACCATGCCACTTGTTTATTGGCTGGTTTGGGTTTTAACCCATTTTTTGAAGAGCATTTCAAGTCATATTCCGGATGAAAGCGCACATATCTAGGCGATAGTATCTCCTCAACATTACTGTACACTATTATTATCAAGCCTCCGACTGCTTTCCCACACGGCCGCAATTGATTAGGATTTAGTTGTGTCCCAACATTCAACAAGCAGAATTTTGGGCTTTCCGTTTTGTTTGTATTGTCCAATATCCTCAAACCGATGAGCGAAGTTAGCTGCCATCGACGTACATATGGTTTTAAAACGTTTTTCTAGACGCTTACTTCGAGTTAGCTGCCAACTACTTTTGATCTGAAAACGCAGCCCTTGACGCTTACTTCAAACCAAGGAGTCAATTAAGCTGCCAACTCATGGTCTTAAAACGTTTTTCTAGACGTTAACTTTAAACCGAGGAGCCAAGTTAGCTGCCAACTACTTTTGATCTAAAAATGCATCTCTTAACGCTTACCAAGGAGTCAATTTAGCTGCCAACTACTCGTGGTCTTAAAACGTTCTCTAGACGTTAATTTAAACCGAGGAGCCAAGTTAGCTGCCAACTTCTTATGGTCTAAAAACGTATTTCTAGACGCTTACTTCAAACAGAGAAGCCAAGTTTGATGCCAACTTCTTGTGGTCTTAAAACATACTTCTATGCGTTAACTTCAACCCGATGAGCTAATTTAGCTTCCAACTATTTATGGTGTAAAAACGTGTTTCTAAATGCTAACTTTAAACCGAGGAGCGAGCTAAGTTAGCTGCAAACTACTTGTGGTCTCAAAACCTATTTGTAGACGCCTACTGCAAACCGTTGAGCCAAGTTAGCTGCCAACTATTTATGGTCTAAAACATATTTCTAGACGCTTGGTTCAAACCGAGGAGCCAAGTTAGCAGCCATCTACATATGGCATAAAAACTAATTTTTCTAGACGTTAACGTTAGACCAAGGAGGGAGCCAAGTTACCGGCCAACTACTTTTGGTCAAAAACGTATTTCTAGACGCTACACTGCAAACCGAGGAGCCAAGTTAGCCGCCATCTACTTATGGTCTAAAATCTTATATTTCTAGACGTTAACGTTCAACCGAGGAGCGAGCTAAGTAAACTACCAACTTCTTATGGTCTAAAAACGTATTTCTAGACATTAACTTCAAACTGAGGAGCCAAGATAGCTGTCAACTACTTAGGGTCTAAAAACGTTTTTTCTAGACGCTTACTTTAAACCGAGGAGCTAAGATAGCTGCCAACTACTTATGGTCTAAACACATATTTCTAGACGTTAACTTTATATCGAGGAGCAAAGTTAGCTGCCAAATATTTATGGTTTAAATATATATATAGACTTTAACCCAAGAAGCCAAGATAACTGCTCTTGGTAGAAAGAGGAAACTCTTTATGCTAACTTTAATCGACGTGCTTCGTATGCAGTTAAGTATACATGGTCTAAAAATGCCTTTCAGTGCTAATTCCAACCCGAGGGTCTTACTTAGTGGCTCTCATATCTAAAGGGTATTCTATGGCTAGATTGACAGAACTGATGAATATGGTATACTACCATTGGTGAAGATAATCTGTATGTTGATGAAGTGTGTAAAGTATATTAGCTGAAAGCCATTTAAGATACAGATTGGATTCGGGCGCAAATGACCTTGAAACATCGCCAATTGATTTAGATGTCTTCATCGAATGTTAGACGCAACACCGTCGTAAAGTATGGGTTATTATATACCACCAGCACCGGCAATTCATTGGTCAGCTCATGCGTGTTACACAATGTGATTATCATTAGGAACAACAGGTGGAAAAAACAAAAACACTCGTTCCGTCATATGCGTTGCCATTTTGTTCAGATATAATATTGTTAACATTGGTCAAGTTATTCTTCCGACTGTAATGGGAAGATGGGATGATATAGACGAAAAGGTAATCATCAAAACAAAACAGTTCGCTGCGAGCAGGGTTCGAACCTGCGCGGGCAATGCCCATTGGATTTCAACCACTCGGCCATCACAGCTGTTGATATTACGTAAGTTACCTGCTTCCGATGGAGTATGCATAAACAGTAGTAATGAAGCCTCTGCCAAAAAGGCTGATAGCAGCTTTTGTTATGTTAAGTTCATGTGTCCAATAATGGCAAACTCTCTTTATTTGAGCTTAAAGAATTAAGATTATACCTTCATTTATAGGCTTCTAATCTGTTTATCAACAAAAGATCACCATTTTCAGAAAAGTAAACTGGATATATATGATAACAAAGTAAAATGGTTTGGCATCGATCAAACACGCACAAAAATAATATATTTGCTGTCCCAACACAAACAAAAGAAGGCATTAAGCAAAATGGGTGTTTCAAAAAAAAAAATGGCCATGGCTTAGGAAGTTATTCCATTTTCAGTATCCATCTTTCAACCTATATCTTGATACCGAAATGTCTTGAAAGGGCTGTCTAACAGATAGAACCATATTGATCGGAAGGTCTGAAAAATCTCATTTCATATCTCAATGGTATTCTTTGGCATGACCGACAGAACTGATTGATATGGTACACTACGAATGGTGAAGATAATCAGTATGTTGATGAATTGTTTAAAGTAAACTAGTAGAAATTCTGTTATGAGGTAGATTTAATTCGAGCGCGACTGTCCTTAAAACGTCGCCCGTCGACTGCGAATTATCTACCGAGTGTAAGACATAAAACCGTCATAAGGTATGGGTTATCATATCCCAGCAGCACCGGCAATTCAATGTTCAACTCATTCAGGGTACACCATGTGACAATCATTTGAAATAGTAGGTGGAAAAAGCAAAAACACCAGTTCCGTCATATGTGCGGCTATCGTGTTAAGACATGATATCGTAAACATTGGTCAAGTTATTCTTCCAACTGAATAGGGAAGGTGGAATGATGTAGACGAAAGAGTATTTAACAAAACAAAACAATTCGCTGCGAGCAGGGTTCGAACCAGCGCGGGCAATCCCCATTGGTTTTCAAGTCCAACGCCTTAAACAACTCGGCCATCACAGCTGTTCATGTTACGTCATTTACCTGCTTCCGACAGAGTATGCATAAACAGTAGTAATGAAGCATCCGCATAGCAAGGCAGAAAGCAGCTTTTGTTATGTTATGGTTATATGTCCAATAATGATACATACTCTCTATGTACTCGTACAGAAAATCATTCAAATGAGCAAGAATGTCCTGGAGACAGAGTATGAAACGGTTAGACATTCTAACCATGTGATGCTTGCAAGTTGGCTGCTACTCCGAGGATCTTTCCTCTCCAAACTTAGCAGATACTCAAGATTTGGACAGCAGTCGCCACAAAAATATATTTTTACAAAAATACCCAGAGTTCTAAGATTTAACAATTTGACATCCAACAACAGGTTAAAAGGACTACTTCCCCAAATCCCTCCACATATTTATTGAAATGTGTTTACATTGTGTTACTAAAAGCTTGATACAAGGATCCTTTTCTATTTAAGTGGGAAAAACGTCCTTCTACAACCACATACAAAACATCCGATGTGTTGCAAAGCTACACCGGCTCCCAAATGTCACAGATTTGATTTGTTTTTACTGGCTGGTTTGGGGGTCATACGCTTTTTTAGAAAAAAAATAATTTCCAGTCATATCCCGAATATCCAGGCGCTAGTATTTCTTCACCATTACAGCTCAATATTCCTACCGAGTACACCGACTGCTATCCCACACTGAGGAGCCAAGAAAGTTGCTAACTACTTAAGGTCTTAAAACTTATTTCTAGACGCTTACTTCAAACCGAGGAGCCAAGTTCGCTGCCAAATATTTGTAGTTTCAAAAGGCATTTCTAGACGTGAACTTAAAAACCGAGGAGCCAAGTTAGCTTCCAACTACTTAAGGTCTTAAAACGTATTTCTATACGCTTACTTCAAACCGAGGAGACACGTAAGCTGCCAACTACTAATGGCCTAAAACATATTTATTAACGATTACATCAAACCGAGGGGCAAAGTTAGCTGCCAGCTATTTATCGTCTAAAAATGTATTTAAAGACGCTTATTGACACTTTTTTTTTCAAGCCGAGAAGCTTAGTTAGCTTCAAAATTCTTATGGTCTTACAACGAATCTTCAGACACTTGATTCAAACCAAGAAGCCAAGTTTGCAGCCAACTAGTTATAGTCTAGAAACTCATTTCCAGACGTTTTCTCCAAACCGAGGAGCCACGTAAGCTGCCAACTACTTTTGGTCTGAAAACGTATTTCTAGCCGTGAATTTCAGACAGAGAAGCCAAGTTAGCTGCCAACTTCTTATGGTCTGAAAACGTTCTTCTAGACGCTTTCTTCAAACCGAGCAGCCAAGTTAGCTGCCAACTACTTATGGTCTAAAACGTATTTCTAAAGACTAACTTTAAATTGAGCAATAAACTAACTAACTGTTCTTGTTATAAAGAAAGCAACTATTAATGATAACTTTAGACCAAGGTGTTATATTTAAAATGCATGTCTTAGTTTTTTGGTAAGTGGCAAAGTACGCAAGGTCTGGAAAAACTCTCATGTCATATCTCAAGGTTATTATATGGTGTAATTGACAGAACTCATATGTATGATATACTTCCAGTTGTGAAGATAATCAATATGTTGATGAATTGTGTAAAGTAGACTTCCATATATTCTTTTAGGAATAGTTAACATTGGTCACGTGATTTCCTGCCTATAAAAGGAAGATCGAATGATGACGACGAAAGAGTATTCATCAAAACAAAACAATCGTTGCGAGCAGGGTTCGAACCTGCGCGGGCAATGCCCATTGGATTTCAAGTCCTACGCCTTAAACCACTTGGCAATCACAGCTGTTCAAGTTACATAATTTACCTGCTTCTGACGGAGTATGTATAACAGAAGTAATGAAGCATTCGCATAAAAGGCTGATAGCAGCTTTTGTAATGTTAAGTTTACGTGTCCAATAATGGGACACACTCTTTATGTAGGCATAATGATTAATTTAAAAGCTTCATTTATAGGCGTCTAATCTGTATCTATACAATTGATCACCAGTTTAACAAAATTTAATCCAATAAAATTGACAACCTAGTAAAGTAATCTGGCATCTTTCAAACACATAACAGAATGATAGATTAACTGTCTCAATACAGACAACAGAAGGCATAAAGCAACATACATGTAGGTGTTTCTCAAAAAAAGGCCATATGTGTGGTAGTTATTCCGTTTTCAGTATCCAATTTGTCACCTATATATTGATACTAAAATGTGTTAAAAGCACTGTCTCACATTTAGAATGGTATTGATCTTTTTCAAAAGAAATGTGCGCATAAAATGACATCATAATATCTACCAAGTTTCAAGAAACCCGGTCATTGGTGATTGCTTCACTTCTCGTGTCTTACAATAACCGTGTAGTGGACTGTTGAGATATTGAACATTTGTGTTGCAGATACCGTAAACCAATGTTCTGTTATTTTCGTGCACAATAATACTTAATTTCTATCCTTCTAAAAAAAAAAAAAAAAAAAATCTGTCCTGCTACACAATTTCAATGAAAAAGGATGTCTTGGAGACAGGTAACGAAATAGTAAGACACTTTAACCACGCAACATTTGCCCTAAGCAGCGAATTACTCAAACTGACTTGCTTGGTCAGGTGGTTAAGGTGGCGATTATAGAATCGGGCCCATCGAAACCTCTGGTTTTTGATGGGAGTGACATTTGGCAAGTCACTTCAGAGCCCTATCCCTAGAAACAAACTTAAGATGAGGAGCCAAATTTTTCTGCCAAATACTATTAGTCTTAAACTAATTTGTAGTCGCTAGCTTTGACAAACCACGTTATAAGGTGAGCTGCTACATGTAACTACTTTCAGTCTAAAAATGCTTCTCTGGATACTAACTTTAAACTGAGAAGCCAAGTAAGATGCTAAGTACTGTTGGTCTAAAAGCAAATCTCAAGACACCAACTTAAGCCATTTAAGCTTCCAACTTCTCTTGATACAAAACACATCTCTATACGTTTACCTTTTACAAAGGAGCCGAGTAGGTTGCCAACTACTCTTGGTCCACAAACCAGGCAGCCAGGTTTGCAGCCAACTACTCTTGGTCCATAAACAAACCCCAAGCTGTTTACTTTAAACCAAGAAGCCAAATAAGCTGCTAAGTGCGCTTGGTCTTAAAACTCGTCTCTAGACTCTAACTTCAAACCGAAAAGCCAGATCTGCATTCTTGGGCTAATTACGTATGGTCTAAAAACGCAACTCTGGACGCTTACTACAAACTGAGAAGCCATGTTAGCTACTATTGGAAAAAAAGCAGATCCTTTAGTTAACTTTAAATCGAAGTGCTCAGAAAGCGGCTAAATATACAAGAACTTGAAATATGTCCCTCTTAGTTCTGGTTTCATCCCGAGGGTCTAAGCGGCTCAGAATGCAAGATTTAAAAAAAACTCTCATCTCAAGGGTATCATATGGCGTGATTGACAGAACTGATGAATATGGTACACTACCAATGGTGAGGATACAAAGTTTGTTGATGAAATGTGTAAAGTAGACTAAAAGAAATTCTTTTAAAAGACAGATTGAATTCGGTTGCGATCTTACAAAGTCGCCTGTCGACTGCTAGTGTTAGACACAACGCCGTCAAAAAGTACGGGTTATCATTTACCGCCAGAACCGGAAAGTTGATGGTCAACTCATACAGGTTCCACAATGTGGCTATCTTTGGGAATAGTAGTTGAAAGAGCTGTTCGGACGGAAATGGTGACGTGATTCACCAATCTCTATTAGGAAGATGGGAGGATTTAGACGAAAGACTATTCATCAAAATAAAACAGTTCGCTGCGAGCAGGGTTCGAACCTACGCGAGTAGTGCCAATAGGATTTCAAGTCTAACGCCTTATACCACTCGGCTATCACTGTTCATGTTACGTAATTTAACTGCTTCCGAGCTAATATACATAAACAGTAGTAATGAAGCATCCGCCTAAAAGGCTGATAACAGCTTTTGTTATGTTGAGTTTACGCGTCCACTGATGTCACACACTTTATTTAAGCTTCAAGAATTAAAAGGAAATCTTTATTTATAGGCTTCTAATCTGTATCTTTCAGAAAAGTTAACCCAATATAAGACATAACCAAGTAAAATAATCTAGCGTCGTTCAAACATGCTCAAAAATGAAATATTTACTGTCCCAACACAAAAAACAGAAGGCATAAAGCAAAATTGGTGTTTCAAAAACGAATGGCCATGTCTAAGAAAGTTTTTTCCATTTTCTGAATCCATCTTTCATGCTTTATCTTGATACCGAATTATTATAAAAGAACAGTCTCACAGAAAAAATAATATTGATCATATGATATCCAACAACAGGTTGAACGGATCATTTCCCAAAATCCCTCCACATATTCAATAAAATGCGTTTGTAAAAACTCGAGTCAAGGACCTTTATCTATCTTAGTGAAAAGAAAATCTTCCTACAACTACATTAAAGACATCCGAAGTGTTTCTAAACTACGCCAGTTCCCAAATACCACTGGTTTACTTGCTTCGATGTCGATTACATTGTTGTTTAATGGCTTGTTATGGGTTTAACCTTTTTAAAGAGTATTTCTGGTCATATCCCGGATGTAAGCGCATATATCCAGGCGCTAATATTTCCACACCACTACTGCACACTATTCTTTTCAATCCTCCGACTGCTTTCCGACATGGCCGCAATTGATTGGGATTTTGTTGTATACCAACATTCAATTAAGCTAAATATGGGGCTTTCCAGCTTTTTGTATAGTCCAATATCCTCAAACTAAGGAGGCAAGTTAGCCTACAACTACTTATAATCTAAAAATGTTTTTCTAGACGCTTACTTCAAAGCGAGAAGCCAAGTTAGCGTTAAACTACATATGGTCCAAAAACGTATCCCTGGATGTTAACTTTAAACTGAGAAGCCAATTGAGCTTTCAACTACTTATTGTCTAAAAAGTTTTCCTAGACGCTTACTTCAAACCGAGAAGCCAAGTTAGCGTTCAACTACTTATGGTCTAAAAACGTTTTTCTCGTCACTTACTACAAACTGTGAAGCCAAGTTAGCTGGTCTTAATAGAGAGAGGGAAATACTTTATGTTAAGTTTAAATCGCTTTGCTTAGTAAGTGACTTAGTATGCAAGGTGTTGAAAATGCCTCTCTTAGTTCTAACCTTTATCTGAGGGTCTCAGTTAGTGGCTAAGTACACAAGGTCTTGAAAAATGCCTTTCTTAGTGCTTACTTTAAACCCGAGGGTCTTAGGTAGTGGCTTAGTATGCAAGATCTATTAGTGCTAACTATACTTGAGGGTCTTAATGGGTAAGTACGAAAAGTCATGAAAAGTGCCTTTCTTAGTGCTAACTTTTATCCGATGTGTCTTTGTTATTGGCTTTGTACTCATCTCATATTTGAAGGGTATTTGATGGTATTATTGACAAAACTGATGAATATGAAAATAATCAGAAAGTTGATAAAAGGTGTATAGTAGTCTAGCAGAAATCCTTCTAAGAGGAAGATTGGATTGGATACGATTGTAATGTTACACAATTCACCTTAGTATTTTATACATATGCATGTGATGGTGGTAATTGTCCGTCTCCATGGTACATTTTGTAATATTAAAGACGTATGATTGAACAGAACAGAAGTTATTTTCATGACTTGGACACTTATTGTTTATCGTCATTACAACATATACGCATACATGAAAAATGAAAATTATGTAATAACATGCTTACAATTATATTTAGTAATGCGAAGAAATGCTCCTTAAGTTAGCACATGAGATAGAAAGTACACAACGTAGGGCAAAACAAAAGTATTTTTTATTTCTAATGACTTAAACAATTTGACTTGTTCTCTTCTCAGAAGTTTTTGTAATAAAATCCGATGCCATTCAACGTGTTAATGTTTGAACCATTTAAAAGTTGCATAAGTTAAAACGTACTAGAATTTTTATGATAAATTATATCTCTCTTTCTCTATTATCTTTTTCAAGGGGACATATAAATTCGCCTTCAATTTTGTCTAAATATCAAAGTGTACATTGCATGTCATTTCTGTCATTATCTGTGTCTATCCGTTTTAACCAATAATTGTTGAGCTCATGAGGTATGCATAGTGTTCAAAAATTTAATAAAAACATATTTTGCAAACATCGTAAGCACATTGACGTCCAAAACACCTCACTACCATTACATGTGTTCATCACTTAATCGGCCTTTATCTGCGTTTAATGTGAGGCTACAAATATCCACAAAAAATGAAGCGTTTGTATTGATTTGTCAATAGCTCTGTCTCTATGTAGGCCGCCTTGTGACAATGCAAACAGCTGTGCAGAGCTTTGAGAGTGGTATAGCTGTAACATATGTCAATGCATTTTCCTGAAAAAGCAGCCAACATAGGCTTATATGCGCTGTGATGGCCGAGTGGTTAAGGCGTTGGACTTGAAATCCAATGGGCAATGCCCGCGCAGGTTCGAACCCTGCTCGCAGCGAATTGTTTTGCTTTGGTACACTCTCTTCCCCTTGAACAAAGTTTAGATACAACATTTCATATACATGTTGATACATTAACTCATCCTTTTGAATTCATGACAAGCACTTAATACAATATACATATATTTGTTTATAATGCTAGCAAATGTTTGAAAGTGTTGAAATAAGAAAGATGAATTGGTCTGGAGGATGGAACGTATTAGAATAAAGAGTTCTATGAAAGTAGGATTCGAACCTGCGCGGGGAATTTTCTCTGTAGAAGAGTACTCTATAGTATGTCCAACCAGTCACAACCAATAGATCGCTCAAAAATGTGTGTACTGCTTAGGTATTTTCCATGTGTATGTGTCCAAAGGTGCCAAGACGATATATATGTTGCTTGTTCACGGGAGAATTCTCGACAGTCAAAGTACACTATGTCGTTGAAAACATTTAGTTTCGTATTGTTGTTATATGTAAAATTAAGCATTAGAGTGCTGGGTAATTTCCTAAAAGTAGATTTTTGTGTGATCTTCTTTCTAAAACCTTAAATATCTCCTCAATTATGATGAGGAAAGATACTCAGAGTAACAAACAGGTTAGAACGCAAGCCAGCCACCATTCTGTTTGAATAAGCATGAAATCGGGTCCAGCACTATTAGGGTTAAGAGTTGCTATTGAAAGTATGATTATAGCAGGAAACATCAATTTATGTAAGACTGTACAATTGCTTTAATGTAGATCTCAATAGCGATATCACACTTTTGGATTAAAATACATGTGAATCCATTGTATAACATAGAAAAATTAAAAACAATATAATTTTGTTCCTAAATATAGGTCCAGAGTGGTATAGATGTAACATATGTCAATGCATTTTCCTGAAAAAGCAGCCAACATGGGCTTATATGCGCTGTGATGGCCGAGTGGTTAAGGCGTTGGACTTGAAATCCAATGGGCAATGCCCGCGCAGGTTCGAACCCTGCTCGCAGCGAACTGTTTTGCTTTGGTACACTCTCTTTCCCTTGAACAAAATTTAGATACAACGTTTCATATACATGTTGATACATTAACTCATCCTTTTGAATTCATGACAAGCACTTAATACAATATACATATATTTGTTTATAATGCTAGCAAATGTTTGAAAGTGTTGAAGTAAGAAAGATGAATTGGTCTGGAGGATGGAACGTATTAGAATAAAGAGTTCTATGAAAGTAGGATTCGAACCTGCGCGGGGAATTTTCTCTGTAGAAGAGTACTTTATAGTATGTCCAACCAGTCACAACCAATAGATCGCTCAAAAATGTGTGGACTGCTTAGGTCTTTTCCATGTGTATGTGTCCAAAGGTGCCAAGACGATATAAACGTTGCTTGTTCATGGCAGAAAATTCGAAAGTCGAAATACAAAATGTCGTTGAAAACATATAGTTTTGTATTGTTGTTATATGTAAAAATAAGCATTAGAGTGCTGGGTAATTTCCTAAAAGTAGATTTCTGTGTCATCTTCTTTCTAAACCCTTAAATATCTGCTCAATTATGATGAGGAAAGATACTCAGAGTAACAAACAGGTAAGATCACAAGCCAGGCACCAATCTGTTTGCATTAGCATGAAGTCGGGTCCAACACTTATAAGGGTTAAAAGTTGCTATTGAAAGTATAATTAAAGCAGGAAACGTCAATTTATCTTAGACTGTGCAATTGCTTTAATGTAGATCTCAATAGCGATATCACCCTTTTAGTTTACAATACATGTGAATCCATTGTATAACACAAAACAATTGAAAACAATATAACTTTGCTCCTAAATAAAGGTCCAGCGTGGTATAGCTGTAACATATGTCAATGCATTTTCCTGAAAAAGCAGCCAACATGGGCTTATATGCGCTGTGATGGCCGAGTGGTTAAAGGTCATATGTACAGGTTGGGTTTATTTCATAAAATTAAAATATGAAGTAAAAGAATCACATTGAAATTATTTGCAACATTTTAGCATAACGCATTACGCCATAAATCACCGTCATAGCGCACCGATTAATGAAAGTTCGTATGACTTACTTCCCTTTGCTGTGACGTCACTCGTGATCCACTGAATGCGCCATGTAAAGGGCGTGAAGAGCGATCGCTGGTTAGAAGTGGTGTTTTTCTTCAAATAAACGATCCTAAAGTCATTGTTTGGATTGACAGCGCATTTTATTTATTGAGTATGATTCATTTTATAAGAATATCAATTTGAAAAAAGATAAATTAATAACTTAACCCGTGAATTTGCATGGATTTGTCATTGCGTAAACCTGTTCATATGAAAGGAACGGCTTGAAATTTGGACGATTTTCCTTGAAATAAATGATTCTTAAGTCATTGTTTGGATTGACAGTGAATTTTCTACACTGGATATTTTTCATATTATAAGAATATCTATTTGAAAAAAAGAAATTAGTGACTTAACTCGTGAATTTACAAGGATATGTCAATGCGTTCATATGAAAGGAACGGCTTGAAATTGGGACGATTTTCCTCGAAATAGCAATCATTAAGTCAATGTTTGGATTGACAGTGCATTTTCTTAATTGAATATGTTTCATATTATAAGAATATTCTTCTGGATAAAAAGAGTAAGTGACGTAATGCGTAAATTTGAAAGGATTTGTAAATGTTTTCATATGTAAGAATCGGCTTGAAATTTTGACGATATTTGTGAAAACAGCTATTTTTATTAATATTTGTTGAAAAAAAAACCACGAGTACTTTTTCGTCAATGATCGTGTATTAGCATTAAGAATTTGAATGAGTAGTAAACAAAGACATAGATCTGAATAAACGAATTGTCTTAAAACCGTACATCGTATAACTATTAACTGTCAAATTCACCCAGTATTGTCTTATCAATACATGAAATGAAACGGGAGAAGATCATAAATTGCGAACAAACAAACCGTATTATAACCCAACTTACTTGTGATACGTAGGTTATCCTTTAATTCACATTTTCACCACACATCAACTTACTTGTGATACGAAGGTTATCCTTTAACTCACATTTTCACCACACATCCAAATTTCAAAACTAAACACTGGCACATTCAAGAGTATTTGTTATAATCATCCGGCAACTTTCCAGTAACTCCATCCCCAGTAAGAGGTCTATGATTTCGAAATTGATTCCGATGTCGTCTTTCTAGATCAACTGTTTTGACTTAAGAATTGTTCTTCATATTCACTTTACATTTATGTTCGTTTTCTCTCGTGTAAGTAGTCTTGACATATTGAGCATTTAATTTTCGGAAAGGTTTAATAATTAACAGCTAAAACAAAAAAGTCGTCATAGTTTATTTTACTAACAACCTTAAATAAACATATTTGAATTTATTTTTTATGATTTTGTTATTAAAATATCAATTTGACAAAACTTGATTTTGATGTTAAAACGTTTTTTTGTTGAAAACATAGAGTTAATACCGTTTTGGTGAATACTGATTATCATATACTTATTGAAGTGTCAAACTATTCTAATAGAAAAGACAACATGTTCACTTCTTTGAATATCATAACGACAAAGTATCCGACGTAAGTCACATTGAGAGATAAATATGTACTGACACCTTATCAATCCAAACATCCTGTGAGAGTTTGGTCTTAATTGGTTATATCTTAACAATGGATTTTTTAGATAAATTTAATTGCCGCGCATTGAAAGTGTGAGATTTGCCGCTTGTTATTTCATGTCTGGAATAGCAGAACGTGTCAGACCTGTTAATTAACAACAGAGATATTTAAGAGATTAACGCCAGAAGCTATCTTTCGCCTAAACAATAAAGGGCTTGAGACTTGAAACATACTGTGCAAATGTGGCTGATTGGTGTTAATTTGCATCACGACCCTTAATCCTTGTAATGTCCGATGTTTGTTGATTAACCCTTTGTATGTGAGGTAAACTGACAATAATCAATTAAATTGTAAACAAAGAGATTATGTTAAAATGTGCAAATTATATATTTAGTGATCTTATTACTAAATTATCAATATAAATTTGTAATAATTATGTTTGAACACCTGAATTTTAGTGTGACATACGTCATTCAAACCAATATCACCAATGGCAAAAAAATGAGGTGTGTGATTTAAATGATTCCGAAAAGCAGACGCTTAAGTTAAGATCGAACCAATTATCATTTGCGTTGATGAGTCCAGAGACAGTTTGCGGATATCAAATATTCATTATTTTGAATTTTCATTCAAAGACATCGGCAGATAAAAGAAACTTGCTTGTTTTAATCGGTTTGTTATCATAGCAATCAACGTACATTTTTTATTTTGTCTCATTTATGTACTATGGCAACGTTTCTACGATTATGTTAAAACATAAAACAAGTTTTGCAAATAAGAACAAGATGCATTTAAGCGTTTAAAACCCAAAGACATGGCAATACAATAACTTATGATGTTGGATGAAATTAACATATTCTTGCAACCCTTTGAATTCTTACGTAATATAATCGTAAAGCAGCCTAATTAAGTATTCCTGACTAAGTATGTAGCATAGGTAAACTGTTCCAAACAAAACTAGCTTGGCGAGTAAGAGAGTCATTCAAGGAAATTAACTTTCAAAAAAGGTGTAATCAACGTGATTTATCCTTTTCTTGAATTTATCTACATTTACACAGTGCAAATTCTATATAAAGATCTAGCAAGACTACAAGAGGCTCTAACACCCCAAACTAAAAGTCAGGAATTGTTTTAATCACGAACATCAATTCAGGGAAATATAACGGTTACTCAATAAGTAGAATGAATTTGAAGCGTCTTCACCTGTATAAATTACTTTGAATTGAGTCCGATCATTTAAAGATCAAAAAAATCAATTCTCTGAAAACGATGCGTAAACTTGCCGTCTTCGAAGTGAAAGTAACACAGCCTACCGTTCTTGTTTGGGGAATATATCTTTTGCTTATTTGTAAAGTAAACACGGTCCAGTTTACTTATCGAAACTTTTTGCAGCTTTTATGTTCGTCGGAAAACGGGAGAAACTCGCATCCCTGCTACCAAAAGCAGAATAACACCAGAAGACCTGTCAAAATACCATATTCAATATCCAATTTACGTTTCCCAAAACATAATTCAACGCTTAAAATGTCCGAAATTTGTGCAAAAACACCGTCGTTACTGAGAACTAGATTTTTCTTACTGATAGTTCATATGACTTTGAAGCACAAATGACGTCACAACAAGGGAGATAAGTCATTCACAAAAATCGATAAAGGTGAATAAAAGTAGTCAAAAACAACATTTTTCGCTTCTGTATGAGAAAAAATACATTACCTCCGTCATAACGAAACCATAACCTTATTCAAAAACCATAATTAAAGAAAATTTTGTTTATCGAGAAATATGACCTTTAAGGCGTTGGACTTGAAATCCAATGGGCAATGCCCGCGCAGGTTCGAACCCTGCTCGCAGCGAATTGTTTTACTTTGGTACACTCTCTTCCCCTTGAACAAAGTTTAGATACAACATTTCATATACATGTTGATACATTAACTCATCCTTTTGAATTCATGACAAGCACATAATACAATATACATATAGTTGTTTATAATGCTAGCAAATGTTTGAAAGTGTTGAAATAAGAAAGATGAATTGGTCTGGAGGATGGAACGTATTAGAATAAAGAGTTCTATGAAAGTAGGATTCGAACCTGCTAGGGGAATTTTCTCTGTAGAAGAGTACTCTATAGTATGTCCAATCAGTCACAACCAATGGATCGCTAAAAATGTGTGGACTGCTTAGGTCTTTTCCATATGTATGTATCCAAAAGTGCCAAGACGATATATACGTTGCTTGTTCATGGCAGAAAATTCGAAAGTCGGAATACAAAATGTCGTTGAAAACATATAGTTTTGTATTGTTGTTATATGTAAAAATAAGCATTAGAGTGCTGGGTAATTTCCTAAAAGTAGATTTTTGTGTCATCTTCTTTCTAAAACCTTAAATATCTGCTCAATTATGATGAGGAAAGATACTCAGAGTAACAAACAGGTAAGATCACAAGCCAGGCACCAATCTGTTTGCATAAGCATGAAGTCGGGTCCAACACTTATAAGGGTTAAGAGTTGCTATTGAAAGTATAATTAAAGCAGGAAACGTCAATTTATCTAGGACTGTGCAATTGCTTTAATGTAGATCTCAATAGCGATATCACACTTTTGGATTAAAATACATGTGAATCCATTGTATAACACAAAACAATTGAAAACAATATAACTTTGCTCCTAAATATAGGTCCAGAGTGCTATAGCTGTAACATATGTCAATGCATTTTGTTGAAAAAGCAGCCAACATCGGCTTATATGCGCTGTGATGGCCGACTGGTTAAGGCGTTGGACTTGAAATCCAATGGGCAATGCCCGCGCAGGTTCGAACCCTGCTCGCAGCGAACTGTTTTTTACTTTGGTACACTCTCTTCCCCTTGAACAAAGTTTAGATACAACATTTCAAATACATGTTGATACATTAACTCATCCTTTTGAATTCATGACAAGCACATAATACAATATACATATAGTTGTTTATAATGCTAGCAAATGTTTGAAAGTGTTGAAATAAGAAAGATGAATAGGTCTGGAGGATGGAACGTATTAGAATAAAGAGTTCTATGAAAGTAGGATTCGAACCTGCGCGGGGAATTTTCTCTGTAGAATAGTACTCTATAGTATGTCCAATCAGTCACAACCAATGGATCGCTAAAAATGTGTGGACTGCTTAGGTCTTTTCAATATGTATGTATCCAAAAGTGCCAAGACGATATAAACGTTGCTTGTTCATGGCAGAAAATTCGAAAGTCGGAATACAAAATGTCGTTGAAAACATATAGTTTTGTATTGTTGTTATATGTAAAAATAAGCATTAGAGTGCTGGGTAATTTCCTAAAAGTAGATTTCTGTGTCATCTTCTTTCTAAAACCTTAAATATCTGCTCAATTATGATGAGGAAAGATACTCAGAGTAACAAACAGGTAAGATCACAAGCCAGGCACCAATCTGTTTGCATTAGCATGAAGTCGGGTCCAACACTAATAAGGGTTAAGAGTTGGTATTGAAAGTATAATTAAAGCAGGAAACGTCAATTTATCTTAGACTGTGCAGTTGCTTTAATGTAGATCTCAATAGCGATATCACACTTTTGGATTAAAATACATGTGAATCCATTGTATAACACAAAATAATTGAAAACAATATAACTTTGCTCCTAAATATAGGTCCAGAGTGGTATAGCTGTAACATATGTCAATGCATTTTGTTGAAAAAGCAGCCAACATCGGCTTATATGCGCTGTGATGGCCGAGTGGTTAAGGCGTTGGACTTGAAATCCAATGGGCTATGCCCGCGCAGGTTCGAACCCTGCTCGCAGCGAACTGTTTTACTTTGGTACACTCTCTTCCTCTTGAACAAAGTTTAGATACAACATTTCATATACATGTTGATACATTAACTCAATTTTGTGTTGATACATAAATTAATGTTGATACACTAAATCCATTGTATAACACAAAATAATTGAAAACAATCTAATTTTGCTCCTAAATATAGGTCCATCACGTTATCGTGCGATGTGTTTCAATCGAACGATACCATACCTGAGATAAGGAGTGATTCGATTATCCGCGGTAATCTACCTATCGTTGTATTTAACCCATATCACCTGTTTAGATTTTTGAGAAAAAAGGAAAATGTGAAATTGCTCTTGACGAGCAATGTCCCCTTTTCCACAATGTTTTCTACACTATCAGAAGATTGTTTTTCAATTTCATAGCATTTTGAAATGCCGTCTGCAAACGCTTTTTATTTTGGAAGTCGATGATTTTGCGTTAGGTAAAAGGTTAAGGAAATGCAGTTCTTTCAGTGGTTTCTTATATTCTTCTTCGTGTGGTTAGCCTATCACCAAACGATAACGGCATTTGTATAGTTTGTTGCAGACGACTCTGGAAAACGTTCTCGGAACAGGAGAAATTGCTCTTAACGAGCAATTTCTCCTTTTCCCACAATGTTTTCTATATTATCGGAAGATTGTTTTCAATTTCATCACATTTTGAGATGTCGTCTGCAATCTACAATCTTGTAATTTGGAAAGTCGACAATTTGGTGTTTGTTAAAAGGTTAAGGGCATGCAATGTAGATATGTGTGGCAGTGAGTTCAAAAAGGATTTTCTTGGCGACATTTTTTTCATCTGAATAATGAATTAGTTTTCAAAGGCATCTTCATTAATATGAAGCTGCTCAAATGAACAATCCATTCAAAAGTTAATGTATCCATTGAAAGGTATTTATGAACATGTACAAGGTGTCTTATTTGAATGTTTGTATTCGTTTATCAATAGGATCTCTCTGTTATTGAAGGACTGACTCATTAGGCATCAGAGAGCACTTGGTGTTCGATATGAGAAAGATGTAATAAGTATGCTCAAAAGATTATCCTTCGAAACAAAACAGATCGCTGCGAGCATGGTTCGAACCTACGCGGGCAATGACCATTGGATTTCAAGTCCAACGCCTTAAACCACTCGGCCATCACAGCTGTCCACATTACGTAATTTACCTGCTTCGGACGGAGTATGCATAAACACTAGTAATGAAGCATCTGTCTAAACGGCTGATAACAGCTTTTGTTATGTTGAGTTTACGTGTCAAAGAATGGCACACGCTCTTTTTGAAGCGTAAAGAATTAAAATAAAAGCTTCTTTTATAGGCTTCTAATATGTATCTACACAAAAGATCACCACTTTCAGAAGAGTTAACCCAATATTAATGATAACCTAGTAAAATAATCTGGCATTGTTCAAAAACACACAAAAAAATAAAATATTTACTGTCCCAACACGAAACAGAGAACACACATTGTGTAGCAAATACCCAATATAATGAAAGCTACAGTGTAAGCAAGTAAAATTACCTGCCATCATATACACACACTAAAATTATAAACTGTGTAAATCATCTTAAAGGGATTAAATCTGAGATTTATCCTCTGGCACAAATAAACATTAAATAATTGTTATGTACAAATATTGTTACCTAACCAATGACCCATTTGAGTATGAAACAAACTTGAGCACCTATTGTGAGTGAGGTGGTTTGAGAATGCAAATCGACAATCATCTTCAGCATGGAATCCCTCCGTCATGGATGTTTCGCCCCTGCACCATGTACATCTGATAAAGGGTGTGGCCACCGTAGGAACGATGTGATTGTCGATAGCTCTACTTCTTCCAACTCCTTTCTCCTCGTCTCAGCCACAGCCAGCTAGATGAACGTTCAGCCGCTTGGCTCAGTTTCCTCCGCCTATCCCTACCCGTGGACCCTATTGCTGCCATCAGCCGGCACACAGATTGAGAACAGAATCCTCTCACTCCTACTTCTATCGGAAAGAGCCATGTATGCCAGCCTCGTTGTTGCACTCGTCGTGGAGCTCTTTGTACTTCGCTTTCTTCCTTTCATAGGCCTCTTCACATCTGGTTTTCCAGGGTACTGTCAACTCAATCACGAAGAGTCGTTTTCCTGGATTAGACCATAACCCTATATCAGGCCTAAGGTTTGTCTGTACTATACTTGGGAATACCAGCTTACTGTCTAGGTCAACCAGCATGTTCCATCCTGTTGTACCATCTAGCATTGACGACGATTTCTGTGGTAACTGTCGCTGTGTAGTTTCACCCAGCTTCACGAAGTTGATTCTATGACTTTGCGAGTTACTCCTACGCTCCTTCTTCCTCTCTTGTTCCAGCCATTCAGCCACCTCTCTGGGTATATTGTCATGACGCCATATGTATCTTCATTGAGACAGTGCTGTAGAACAGGAAGAAAGAACATGTTCCAGAGTTGCCGGACGATCACAGAGTTTACAGTTTGGATCTGTTGTTAGCCTCCATCGGCAGAGGTTTGTTGGGGATGGTAGGAGGTCGTGGACTGACCTGAGGAGAAAGGAAAGTCTGAGTGGCTCATACTTCCAGATGTCATCCCAGCTCAGTTTCCTGTCTATCGTATTCCATGTTGTCCATGCCCCTTGTGTTCCCATCTCCACCGCTCTAGCTTGCCAAGTGTTCTCTTTTGCTCTCATGACTTCTGTCTGGATCATGGCTTGCCTCTCTATCTGGTCTGCCCGGCACCACAAACGTGTTTCGTCGCACCTATCCCCTGACGTCCGACAGTGGTCATTCCGACGATGTCTCGATGCTTGAGGTTACTCTCCGCCTGGCTGATAGTCTCTATAGCTGACCATTTTCTGCAGGTACGTGTGGCAATCCCTGCTTCACGGATTTGCTCATCTTAGGAGTCTCTTAGAGTGAGAACCAGTCTTGTCTTCGCAGTCTTGAATTCCTCCACCAGTGAGGACAGTGGGAGTTGAAGCTTGTTGCTCTTTCCATACAGCCATACTCTGGATATGGGGCTTTCCATCTTTTTGTATAGTCCAATATCCTCAAACTAAAGAGGCAAGTTAGCCTACAACTACTTATAATCTAAAAAGTTTTCCTAGACGCTTACTTAAGGTGTTGAAAATGCCTCTCTTAGTTCTAACCTTTATCTGTGGGTCTCAGTTAGTGGCTAAGTACACAAGGTCTTGAAAAATGCCTTTCTTAGTGCTTACTTTAAACCCGAGGGTCTTAGGTAGTGGCTTAGTATGCAAGATCTATTAGTGCTAACTATACTTAAGGGTCTTAATGGGTAAGTACGAAAAGTCTTGAAAAGTGCCTTTCTTAGTGCTAACTTTTATCCGATGGGTCTTAGTTATTGACTTTGTACTCATCTCATATCTCAAGGGTATTCGATGGTTTAATTGACAAAACTGATAAATATGGTATACTTCCAATGGTGAAAATAATCAGAAAGTTGATGAAAGGTGTATAATAGTCTAGCAGAAATCCATCTAAGAGGAAGATTGGATTGGATATGATTGTAATGTTACACAATTCACCTTAGTATTTTATACATATACATGTGATGGTGGTAATTGTTCCGTCTCCATGTTACATTTTGTACTATTAAAGACGTATGATTGAACAGAACAGAACAGAACAGAAGTTATTTTTATGACTTGAACACTTATTGTTTATCGTCATTACAACATATACGCATACATGAAAAATGAAAATTATGTTATTACATGCATACAATTATATATTATTTAGTAATATGAAGAAATGCTCCTTAAGTTAGCACATGAGATAGAAAGTACACAACGTTGGGCAAAACAAAAGTATTTTTTATTTCTAATGACTTAAACAATTTGACTTGTTCTCTTCTCAGAAGTTTTTGTAATAAAATCCGATGCCATTCAACGTGTTAATGTTTGAACCATTTAAAAGTTGCATAAGTTAAAACATACTTGAATTTTTATAATAAATTATATCTCTCTCTCTATATATATTATCTTTTTCAATGGGACATATAAATTCGTCTTCAATTTTGTCTAAATATCAAAGTGTACATTGCATGGCATTTCTGTCATTATCTGTGTCTATCCGTTTTAACCAATAATTGTTGAGCTCATGAAGTTTGCATAGTGTTCAAAAATTAAATAAGAACATCTTTTGCAAACATCGTAAGCACATTGACGTCTAAAACACCTCACTACCATTACATGTGTTCATCACTTAATCGGCCTTTATCTGCGTTTAATGTGAGGCTACAAATATCCACAAAAAATGAAGCGTTTGTATTGATTTGTCAATAGCTCTGTCTCTATGTAGGCCGCCTTGTGACAATGCAATCAGCTGTGCATAGCCTTGAGAGTGGTATAGCTGTAACATATGTCAATGCATTTTCCTCAAAAAGCCGCCAGCATAGGCTTATATGCGCTGTGATGGCCGAGTGGTTAAGGCGTTGGACTTGAAATCCAATGGGCAATGCCCGCGCAGGTTCGAACCCTGTTCGCAGCGAATTGTTTTGCTTTGGTACACTCTCTTCCCCTTGAACAAAGTTTAAATACAACGTTTCATATACATGTTGATACATTAACTCATCCTTTTGAATTCATGACAAGCACTTAATACAATATACATATATTTGTTTATAATGCTAGCAAATGTTTGAAAGTGTTGAAATAAGAAAGATGAATTGGTCTGGAGGATGGAACGTATTAGAATAAAGAGTTCTATGAAAGTAGGATGCGAACCTGCGGTGGTAATTTTCTCTGTAGAAGAGTACTCTATAGTATGTCCAACCAGTCACAACCAATGGATCGCTCAAAAATGTGTGTACTACTTAGGTCTTTTCCATGTGTATGTGTCCAAAGGTGCCAAGACGATATATATGTTGCTTGTTCACGGGAGAATTCTCGACAGTCAAAGTACAATATGTCGTTTAAAACATATAGTTTCGTATTGTTATTATATGTAAAATTAATCATTAGAGTGCTGGGTAATTTCCTAAAAGTAGATTTTTGTGTGATCTTCTTTCTAAAACCTTAAATATCTCCTCAATTATGATGAGGAAAGATACTCAGAGTAACAAACAGGTTAGAACGCAAGCCAGCCACCATTCTGTTTGAATAAGCATGAAATCGGGTCCAGCACTATTAGGGTTAAGAGTTGCTATTGAAAGTATGATTATAGCAGGAAACGTCAATTTATCTAAGACTGTACAAATTGCTTTAATGTAGATCTCAATAGCGATATCACACTTTTGGATTAAAATACATGTGAATCCATTGTATAACACAAAATAATTGAAAACAATATAATTTTGCTCCTAAATATAGGTCCAGAGTGGTATAGCTGTAACATATGTCAAGCATTTTGCTGAAAAAGCAGCCAATATAGGCTTATATGCGCTGTGATGGCCGAGTGGTTAAGGCGTTGGACTTGAAATCCAATGGGCAATGCCCGCGCAGGTTCGAACCCTGCTCGCAGCGAACTGTTTTACTTTGGTACACTCTCTTTCCCTTGAACAAAATTTAGATACAACATTTCATATACATGTTGAAACATTAACTCAATTTTGTGTTGATACATTAAATCCATTGTATAACACGAAATAATTGAAAACAATCTAATTTTGCTCCTAAATATAGGTCCATTGCGCTATTGTGCGATGTTTATGTTTCAATCGAACGATACCATACCTGAGATAATCCGCGGTAATCTACCTATCGTTGTATTTAACCCATATCACCTGGTTAGATTTTTTTTAAATTAAGGCATTTACTGCGTTTGACATATACTATTTTTTCATTGTGTAAAATGTAACAGAACTGTTGAGTAGTATAAAAACTAATTATTTACACAATAATCTTCAAATTATTGACGTCAATAATCAAAACACTCGACACAGTGGTTCTTTATGTTCTTCTTCATGGGGTTAACCCATCACAAAACAATAACTACATTTGAATAGTTTGTTGCAGACGACTCTGAGAAAAAAAGGAAAATGTGAAATTGCTCTCGACGAGCAATTTCCCCTTTTCCACTATATTTTCTACACTATCAGAAAATTGTTTTTGCAATTTCATAGCATTGTGAAATGCCGTCTGCAAACGCTTTTAATTTGGGAAGTCGATAATTTTGCGTTTGGTAAAAGGTTAAGGAAATGCAGTTCTTTCAGTGGTTTCTTATATTCTTCTTCGTGTGGTTAGCCCATCACCAAACAATAACGGCATTTGTATAGTTTGTTGCAGACGACTCTGGAAAACATTCTCGGAACAGGAGAAATTGCTCGTTATTTTCCCACAATGTTTTATACACTATCAGAAGATTGTTTTTAATTTCATCACAAACGTCTGCAAAAGCTTTTAATTTGGAAAGTCGATAATTTGGCGTTTGTTAAAAGGTTAAGGGCATACAATGTAAATATGTGTGGCAATGAATTCAAAAATCCGTATAATGAATTGGTTTTGAAAGGCATCTTCATTGATATGAAGCTGCTCAAATGAACAATCCATTCAAAAGTAAATGTATCCATTGAAAGGTATTTATGAACATGTACAAGGTGTCTTATTTGAATGTTTGTATTCGTTTATCAATAGGATCTCTGTTATTCAAGAACTGACTCATAAGGCGTCAGAGAGCACTTGGTGTTCGATATGAGAAAGATGAAATAAGTATACACAAAAGATTATCCTTCGAAACAAAACAGATCGCTGCGAGCAGGGTTCTTACCTGCGCGGGCATTGCCCATTGGATTTCAAGTCCTACACGTAAACCACTCACAGCTGTTCATGTTACGTAATTTAACTGCTTCCGACGGAGTGTGCATAAACAGTAGTAATGAAGCATCGGCCTAAATACGGCTGATTACAGCCTTTGTTATGTTGAGTTTATGTGTCAAAGAATGGCACACGCTCTTTTTGAAGCGCAAAGAATCAAAATAAAAGCTTCTTTTATAGGCTTCTAATATGTATCTATACAAAAAATCACCACTTTCAGAAGAGTAAACCAAATATTAATGATAACCTAGTAAAATAATCTGGCATTGTTCAAAAACACACAAAAAATAAGATATTTACTGTCCCAACACGAAACAGAGAACACACATTGTGTAGCAAATACCCAATATAATGAAAGCTACAGTGTAAGCAAGTAAAATTACCTGCCATCATATACACACTAAAATTATAAACTGTGTAAATCATCTTAAAGGGATTAAATCTGAGATTTATCCTCTGGCACAAATAAACATTAAATAATTGTTATGTACAAATATTGTCACCTAACCAAAGACCCCTTTGAGTATGAAACAAACTTGAGCACCTATTGTGAGTGAGGTGGTTTGAGAATGCAAATCGACAATCATCTTCAGCATGGAATCCCTCCGTCATGGATGTTTCGCCCCTGAACCATATTCATCTGATAAAGGGTGTGGCCACCGTAGGAACGGTGTGATTGTCGATAGCTCTACTTCTTCCAACTCCTTTCTCCTCGTCTCAGCCACAACTAGCTAGATGAACGTTCGGCCGCTTGGCTCAGCTTCTGGATAGTCCTCCGCCTATCCCTGACCGTCGACCCTATTGCCTTCATCAGCCGGCACACAGATTGAGAACAGAATCCTCTCACGCCTACTTCTATCGGGAAGAGCCATGTATGCCAGCCTCGTTGTTGCACTCGTCGTGGAGCTCTTTGTACTTCGCTTTCTTCCTTTCATAGGCCTCTTTACATCTAGTTTCCCAGGGTACTGTCAACTCAATCACGATGAGTCGCTTTCCTGGATTAGACCATAACCCTATATCAGGCCTAAGGTTTGTCTGTACTATACTTGGGAATACCAGCTTACTGTCTAGGTCAACCAGCATGTTCCAATCTGATGTACCATCTAGGATTGACGACGATGTCTGTGGTAGCGGTCGCTCTGTAGTTTTAACCGGCTTCACGAAGTTGATTCTATGACTTTGCGAGTTACTCCTACGCTCCTTCTTCCTCTCTTGTTCCAGTCATTCAGCCACCTCTCTGGGTACAATGTCATGACGTCATATGATCTTCATTGAGACAGTGCTGTAGAACAGGAAGAAAGAACATGTTCCAGAGTTGCGGGACGATCACAGAGCTTACAGTTTGGATCTGTTGTTAGCCCCCATCGGCAGAGGTTTGTTGGGGATGGTAGGAGGTCGTGGACTGACCTGAGGAGAAGGAAAGTCTGAGTGGCTCATACTTCCAGATGTCATCCCAGCTCAGTTTCCTGTATATCGTGTTCCATGTTGTCCATGCCCCTTGTGTTCCCATCTCCACCACTCTAGCTTGCCAAGTGTTCTCTTTTGCTCTCATGACTTCTGTTTGGATCATGGCTCGCCTCTCTTTCTGGTCTGCCCGGCTCCACAAACGTGATTTCGTCGCACATATCCCCTGACGTCCGACAGTGGTCATTCCGACGATGTCTCGATGCTTGAGGTTACTCTCCGCCTGTCTGACAGTCTCTATAGCTGACCATTTTCTGCGCAGGTACGTGTGACAATCCCTGCTTCACGGATTTGCTCATCTGGGGAGTCTCTTAGAGTGAGAACCAGTCTTGTCTTCGCAGTCTTGAATTCCTCCACCAGTGAGGACAGTGGGAGTTGAAGTTTGTTGCTCTTTCCATACAGCCCTACTCTGGAAAAACTGGGGGGATTCCATGCCACTTTCTTCGGTGTCTGCTGGTGATCTTCTCCAAGGCTTCTATTGTTGAGCTTGGTACCTCGTACAGCATCATTGGCCAGATAAGCCTTTGTAGTATGGCATGCTGGTAAAGCCAGGTTTGAACTTTCCTGGAAGATTGCTGCGGTCTATCTTCTTCAAGACCCTCTTCTACTTGCGTCTCAAGCTTTCTGGCATTGTCGCTGTCCTGTAAGCTTGCATCAAACCATTTCCCAAGGCACTTGATTGGATTCGTCATTATTGATGGGATCTCCTCATCTTGTACTCGGAGGATGAATCTATCTGTTGGTTTGCCCTTTTTGATAATCAGAGACCTGGACTTAGCAGCTTTGAATTTCATCCTTGCCCATGAAGCGACATCTGTAAGGGCTGTCAACATCCATCTCGCCTGTACATGGGTTGTAGTGGTGAGGGTGAGGTCGTCCATGAAGCCTCTAATGGATGGCTGGTAAATCACTGAATCTGTCTTCGGACCGCGTGTCTCTCTGAGGGCTGCATTGATCATAAGGGCCATCCCATGATGAAAAGCACCACGGAAACTGTGAACCCCGTGACAATTCCTTTCTCCAACTTCTGCCAGTCCGTCAGCTGTTCACCAACAGAAAACCGGAGTTTGATACCATCCAGGTAGCTGATGATAATTCTTTGAACTTGATCTGGGACGTGGTAGTGTTGAAGGGCTGTGTAAATCAATTGGTGAATAATAGTACCATATGCATTAGCAAGGTCGAGCCAGACGACTGTGAGGTCCTTCTTCCCTGCCTTTGCCTTTTGAATCAGTTGAGTGATTGTACTTGTATGTTCTACACAACCTGAGAAACCGGGAACGACTCCCTTCTGGACAGAGGTGTTAATGTAACTGTTGGCAGTAAGGTAAGTCGTAAGCCTTCTTTCTAGCAAGGATAGCGAAGAATCTCTCCCCTTCCAACTTCAATAGTGATATGGTCCGGAACTGGTTAATATTCTTGGAGTTCCTTTCCTTAGGTGTGAATATTCCGTCTGCTTCTTTCCAAGCTGATGCTACTTTGCCTTTCCTCCAATCCACCTTCAAAAGTCTCCATAATCTTTTCAGTAAGGGAGGGTACATCTTATAAACTTTGTACGGGATGGCGATAGGTCCAGGAGCCGATCGAAATCTAGCTCTCCTGATGGTGTCCTTCACTTCCCCCAGCGTTGGCTCTGATGTTAAGAGTTCAACCTCTGGAGGTGCTCCTGCTTCTATGCGATCATAGTTCCCTAGAGTGTCATCTCGGTTGCTGTTGGAATGTGTCTCGTGAAGGTATTTTTCAACCTCTTTGATGTTGGTCTCGAGCACTCCGGACCGCTCCTTGTCTAGCAGATTTCGCGCAAACTTGTATGGGTTATTTGTGAACGCCATTCTCTTCTTGGTCCTCTCCCTGTCCTTCCTCCTCGTGTTTGCAGCTTTCCGCAGAGATTTCAGTTGAGTACGTGTTGACTCCCTTAGTTGGGATATACCGAGTCTCTCCAATGATGAGCTATTTCGGTAGCGTCGCTTTAACTGTCTGAGTTTACGTCTCAGTTTCTCAAAGCGGGATTGCCTCCTGTTGACTTTAGGAGGCTCTTTGTGCACCTTTGCTTACTCTATTCCAAACTCTTGGGTCACTTGATCCTTGGTTTCTTATGTCTCGTAGCCGGGTCTAGGCGTGGTCTATCAAGAATAGTTTGCTGTCGTGTTTCCTGGCTGCAGTCAAGCTTAAGTAGCTCCATGAGTGGGTCTTCTTCCTCCGCCTCTGGTTCCTGGACGACATCGTGTGCTGTCTCGAAGACGGGGGGTTCTTCAGTACTGTGGGTTGAGTCCTGACTGGGTTACTCCTGGGTCTCACTAGTCATTACAACTAAGCACTGTGTTCGGGGCTTCACACGCTGGCAACCAGATTTTCCTTGGTGGATTCGCAGACAACGATTGTTCTTGCAAAGCTTTCCACACGGGAAGGTCACTGTTCCTGATGTTTCATTCATAGTCGTTTGAGCGGGCAGTGTCGATTCCATAAAATCTGTCCATGTGAGTCTTTCATCCTCCCCCTCTCGGAAGACTCTGGGGGTATCTCTCTGTATTGGAGTCTGTAGCTTGAGTATGAGTGTCTTCTCTCGAAAACTGCATTTCGGGCGGCTAACCCTAGTGCCCCGGTACCAGTCTGTTCCTGGTGGTCATCTTTCTTTCAATTTCTTGACTTCTAGTTGCTTAAATCCCGTCATTTCGTTAAATAATATAACGTGCGCCTGTCAGTGCTTTCATTCTCTTCCTCGTACTCAATATCGTCATACCAAAATGTCTTACAATAACCCAGCCACACGATTTTATTGTTTGAATGGTGAAATATTGTATCTGCATAATATGTGGTTGTATCAAGTTGGTTTCAATGAATACAATTTCATCTTTTTTCTATTTGGCGACGATGCTGTTTTCAACGCTGTTATCGACGCTTCTCCATCGAGGACAGTATAAATGAGGAACTTAAAGTTTGATGTTTAAAAAGGAAGGAAGTTTGCGCATTAACTTACTTCTGTACCGTTACCATAACAACCATGCGGCAGCGACTGTTGATATCCTATTAAATTCCCTTTTCCATAGTTAAGAAATGATATTCGATGGGCGCTTCCTGGGAATGAATGTTGTTAATTAAAGAGAAAACTCCTCACAGTCTACGAGGCATTTCATTATACTGCAGGATACGAATTGGTTAAGAATAAATAAAGAAGGTAGTATAGTTTCATAGTACTACCATTTGGACTAACGTAAATGTCACCAAAGTCGTCATTAACAAAGACATCATAGAAGGAAAAGGTGTGTACATATTGATAGAAAAAACCCAGACAAGTATTTAGTTTGGAGATAAACATCTCGTTGGCGTCATTGAATTAAAACCATTTTGCGAAACCTTATTCTTGAGTAACTGCTACATCGGTGTTTACCCTTTACCAAACGCCAACTTTTTTGACTGTCCCAATTTCTAACAGTTTGCAGACAACAATTCAAAATGTGATGAAATTGAAAACTAAGCTCTTATAGAGTAGAAAACATTGTTGGAAAAGGAGAAATTGCTGGTTACGAGCAGTTTCTCCATTTCCCACCATATTTTCCAGAGCCGTCTGCAACAAACTGGTCAAATGTCGTTATTGTTTGGTAATGGGTTAAAGCATGTGTGTCTGTGGGAGCGGGGGGCGACTAACTTTAAAATGCTCGTTTTCAGGCCACTGTAAATGATTGCTTCACGAGCACAAACCATGTTTTTTCTTTTCAATGTAAGTTTGATTAATATGTAAGAACGTGAATCTAAAAGGATGTTTTTGTTCTTATGAATCATCATGTTCGTCAACATCGTACCTTACAATATGTATCCGTGAAAGCAAATATAAAAGAATACACGTACTAATATTTGCTCACTTTGAATTCTTAAGTTGACTGAAACCATGGTGGACGAACATTTCTTTTGCATAGATGTATATGCATATATTTTCAAGGCTACGATTTTTTTCTATCCAGCACACGCACATGGTAAATGTGACGAGGAAGATCATGATAACAACATTTCCCTAAAATCGCAACACTCTGTATACGATTAACCTGGCGGCTGGCCTAGATCTAATCTGTGTGCATAAGCATGAATTCGGTTCCAGTACTATAAGGGTTAAACATAAGTCCTGATCATAAACACTCACAGCAATCGGACTACCTCGGACAATATCTATGGTCGAAATGATATTTCAATTTCTTCAAATTGTGGGAGTTTATGTAGGATAATCTTCATGGTTAAATTGGAATGTTGGTTCCCTCAAATTGTGAGAGTTGATGTAGGATAATCTTCATGGTTAAATTGGAATGTTGGTTCCCTCAAATTGTTAGAGTTGATGTAGGATAATCTTCATGGTTAAAATGGAATGTTGGTTCCCTCAAATTGTAAGAGTTAATGTAGGATAATCTTCATGGTTAAATTGGAATGTTGGTTCCCTCAAATTGTTAGAGTTGATGTAGGATAATCTTCATGGTTAAATTGGAATGTTGGTTCCCTCAAATTGTAAGAGTTAATGTAGGATAATCTTCATGGTTAAATTGGAATGTTGGTTCCCTCAAATTGTTAGAGTTGATGTAGGATAATCTTCATGGTTAAATTGGAATGTTGGTTCCCTCAAATTGTTAGAGTTGATGTAGGATAATCTTCATGGTTAAAATGGAATGTTGGTTCCCTCAAATTGTTAGAGTTGATATAATCTTTATACCGATTAAAGCATGTAAGTTGACCGCATAAGTTTTCTCAATATT
This sequence comes from Cerastoderma edule, assembly GCA_947846245.1. Classification (NCBI taxonomy): domain Eukaryota; kingdom Metazoa; phylum Mollusca; class Bivalvia; order Cardiida; family Cardiidae; genus Cerastoderma; species Cerastoderma edule. Next base: position 25,512,411 of record OX401406.1, read on the forward strand.
TTCTCATAAAACAACTCTGAAGATAATGCTGTTTTTTTTTTAAATATTATTTGAATAACGCCACCACAAAGCCATAGATGTAGTTAGGAGATACCATTGTCATTTTTCTTTAAATGACGAATTTTCAATCAAATTAAATACATTTATACTGGTATATGAATACTATATAAACTAAAGTCAAGATAAATGCTTTCAAGAGGTAAACTGATTTCATTACACAACGGGATCATTAATGATGTTAATTTATAGGGTCCCCTTTAAAGTATAGGTTTGACTACACCAACTTTGTCTTTTTGTGTATATCATAACAAGGTAAATACCTTACTCGATTGTCATAGTAATAAAACTCTACTTTGAATACCAGCACTCAAGTAACATGCCGACAACATGCTTCTAAAACAGCTCTGAATGTACATAATATAGCAAACAATTTGCACATGTTGATCAAGTTTCATATTTCATTATTTGAAACAATAGATGAATTTAAGCATATGGTTTTTTGATTATGTATACATCAAACGGGATATCATTTTGCAGTATCTTTTGTATTTCCTGTTCCTTGAGAAAACGTTCATGTGCAAGATACACAAAATCTCACCTAACGAGAAGCAAATACATCCGAGGATAAATACTACAAATAATATCCCGTATACATTGATGAGATGCTCGCGAAAACTTATGTGTTTAGCATTAGGGGCATATAGAATAAGTACATGTTTATGTTGTATGTTTTTGATATTTCATAAAATTTTATAAATTTTGTACCATGTATGTCAGAACCTTATAAGAGTGTTTTAAAAACATTTATAGTTTATACGTTAAAAGCAGCAATCTAAATTTATCCTGACATAGTGTTAATATGTTGTCCTCCACTGTTGCTCTTTGTTTGGACCATTTCGACAATACCAATCGGAACTGTTGGTTAGATGATTGATACCACTACCAGATGGATTTTCATAGGGGATTGTAATGGTTTTTGGATTACATCGTCAATCATAAGTCCATAATAGTTTAGAGATATAATTATTCCATTTTGTCTGGCAGCTTGGAATGGAGATGTTGGCTGCGCCATGATAATAAACGTTAGTTTAATTACAGAAATACCAAACATACTTCTGCTATATAGCAGTATGAACATTTGTTGAACGCATTTTCTCCCGACATCCGGCAAATCTGGAAATGATGCAGCCTACTTGTGAAGTACAAGTCGATAAGCTTAAGTAATAATATAAGGTTTTGAGTTGTTTGACGTTAACAATGGAAGATTAGATATACCAAGGCTGCCAGCGCATTTTCCTTTAGTAAAAGTAATTCTTTACGAATTTTCCTCCAAAGCCATCAAGTATTCTTATCTACGCTTTTGAGGCTTAAAGCTGTAGCCAGACATTCTTATGGATCTTAGAATGCTGGGAAATGATTTCTAAAAATTGATGTTTGTGCCGTCTGCTTTCCAAAAGCTTAAATATATGCCTTATTTCGATAGGGAAAGATGCCCAAAGAAGAAAACAGGTTACATCGCAGGCTATCCACCAATTTACTAGGCGGCTGGCCTGGTTCCAACTTGTTTGCATAAGCATGAAGTCGGTTCCAGCACTTTAAATGTTAATCTACACTTTCGAGGCCTACGGTTGTAGCATTGCAATCTTTAAGGTGTGCTAGCCATTACGGGACCTCCGTGGCTCAGTGGTTGAGGTTGCGGATTAAGAACCTCGGGCCACCTCTTGTGAGCCCAATTGACTACAATGGTTTCATGGGAGTGGCATTTGCCAAGTCACTAGCCTAGTACTGGTGGATCCAGGAAAGCCGTTAAATTACTGTAAAGTGTTGAAACGGCGTTAAACACTATACAAATAAATTAAATAAATACTTGTTATTAATGATAACAAGCACATCACTGGACCTGATCCGGAAAGTGCTATATACTACTTCCCCGACTAGAATTCATTTCTTTTGCGTGATGGTTAATGTCACAGAATGAAGTTTTCCCATGGGTAGCATGTTATAGACAGGCTGGTTTCGTCCAAGACGCACGAATGCATCAACATCATTCTTGCATCGTCAATTTGATTTCCGCTGATAATCAATGCAAACCCTAGCTCATATGATATACCTTCCGCTTATCACATCCAATATGCGATTGAAAGAGTTTATCGATTTCCGTAAGATAGTTAGATCATTTAATCAGTAACGTAAACTTTACAAAGTTTCTAGTTACATACAAAAATGAACATATTTACAATTCTTAAGGTCATATATACTATATATAAGCAGTTACAATTACATTAACATATACATATAGAGGATGAACATAATTACACGCAAGACACAACACACATAATTATGTTAGGTAAAAAATGATCCATTTCTCATGGTTGAAACTTATTCTAAGCAAAAAGGCATAAATATAGGCGTATATATTTGATGTACATATACTCCGAGTAGACGATACATATAGATATATATATAGAGAGAGAGAGAGACACACACACACAATGCGATGAATTGAAATACTGCGTAATGCAATCGTATTCGCATTTTTGTTCCAATTAAATTTTACCTGTTTTGCAAATACAATTCCAAGAAAGACATATGTTCCCTGAAAAATATTTGATAGGCGCCATTGTGACGATAGAATATTTATTTCATTACGAGGAGCTCTTAACTTTTTCACTGTGGTTTTCATTCGGATCAAAATGTATCCCATCTGATGTGAACATAAAACAGTTTCCTTAATAGTTTCGTAAGAAGCAAACGGTAGAAGGTATTATAAAGTAAAGTGTAATATTCGGGAAATATCGGTGGTTTGTATTCGAGAGAAACTGACGGAAAACGTCAATAATGGATGGGGACAGTGCGTTTGTTTCCGCTGGTTTTCCCGGCAGAAAATGCATCAGGTTTCACATAGGATGGAAGTCGATAGATACAAATACCATTTAGACAAAACGCATAGCCTAAACTACATGTCTCATGAAAACGGGCCTGTATAATACTTGGATCTGCCTAATCACGTAAACTAATACCAAAGACACACTTGACCAGTTGTTGCAGACGACTCTGGAAAACATTGTTGAAAAAGGAGATATTGCTCGTTAGAGCAATTTCTCCTTTTTCCACAATGTTTTCTGCCTTATCAGAAGATTATTTTTTCAATTTTATCACATTTTTAAATAAACTCTTTCAATTTGGGGCAGTCGAAAATGTGTTGTTTTGGTAAAGGGTTAAAGCAGGTTATAGCAAGATACTATTTGACTGCAGGTTCTAAATCAGCAACGTCTCACATTGACTTTGATATGACTCGTCTTAATTATGATACAATGTGAAGACATAGACTGTGTGTTCATATAGCACTACTGGTCTTTTTAAGTCCAGATAAACTGGTTATTTCTTCCACATGGTCTCTAACTGCTTGGTTGAACACTTAAATGTTACAGATGGGATGTCAGTCGTACAGAAAAGCTAGATCCAAGTAGCATGTGTAATCGGGTAAATGGGCCCTCTGCCGTCCATAACACATTGACACCTAATGAAACAATTTGCCTCTTGCAACAGACGACTTTCAAAAAGCATTGTGACAAAAGGAAAATATTGCTTCGGCTACGTAGAAGTCAGAAGAATCTAGAAGTATTTACAGTAACCATCAATTCAGTGGAGATATTTTTTCATATGTAATTACACCATGATGCATAGAAATCACACCTATGCCCACACCAACTGGGCAAGGTTAAACAAATAACATCCGTTTAGTGCGATACGAAAATTAATCAATACATAGACAGAGACACACATAAAGACGTCAACAAATCAATACATCAATCAAACAAAGTAATTCAAAAATGTAATGTAGACAAGTTATATAGACTTGCTGTGAATTGCTAGATAGAGTTTGTCCACTGGAGACTATTTTGATTGAATCCTTCAAACACAAAATGAAAGCTCATACGACCGTATTTCAACGAGGATCTAACACTCAACATATTTGATTTCTTTTGATAGTGCAAGTTATTGGCAGTAAAATCCGTATAAATCGTTTCCATGGTTACAATGAACTATTAATGTAATAAACGAGGTGACATCACAATGTCAAGGGCAATTCTTGTAGTGTGCATGCGCCGGTCGCCTTGAGTGATTTCCAGACGTATTGGACATTCCTTGAGATGTTTTTTTTAACCTTTTCAAATTATAAACATATTTAAAGCTCAATATAGCATATCATATTTTACAAGATAATGTTTTTACAAAAAGAGAATTAAGTTGTACTAAAAGCTTCAAGCTTATAAAATTCCTTTCCAACTTGTGATATTGCGCTATAACACCAGTGTTTATTTACGAAAAAATATCAAGCAATGTACAGTAATATCTCGTTAATCCGAACACGTCCCTTCCCAACACAATTTACGGATTAACGAATAATCCGGTCTTATGAAGCAGGGCCTGGTCTTAAACATATTTGGACATAAACGATCTATACGAGGATCATCAAATATTCCCTGAAATTCCGTTTCACGAACGTTTTCCTCAAGTAAAATTCAAAATTAATCTTCTGATATGACAGAAAATTTTGTGGGTCAAGGAGAAATTGCTCGTCACGAGCAATTTCTCCTTTACCCACAATGTTTTTGAGAATCGTCTGCAAAAACTGGTCAAATGTCGTTATTGTATGGTAATTGATTAAGCAAAATACTGCACAATATTCCGTTCCCTTACAATTTCGTTCGGATTGCGAGACATCCGGATATTCGGGGTCCGGATAAACAAGGCTTCACTGTGTGTCGTTTAAACAAAATGAGAAGTATTCGGATGGTCTACTTTAAAAATGAATATTGGTATCTTTCCTTGAACCCTTTACATGTATTCATTCAAACCAATTTTCACATGCCTCTTTCAACCTTCTTTAGGAATCCAATGTAAAACTATGATAAGTATATGCATGTATATGTTTAGATTGGAAATAACATGCTTTGATTCAGCCTGATTTGATATTTTAGGGGTATGATGAAGTAGGATGAATCCAGTATGTCCATACCAATGCTTGTTATCGTTCATTCTCTGTCCAAATTAGTCAAACTTGTAATAAGGTTTCAACAGAAACACGCATCAGATATCTTTTATTAATTATCTGGCATCTTTCCGTCCTTCAAAGACGAACGTTATCGCTCTGTTGTCAATGAAAGTTAGCAAACCCATTACCTCCGTCTTATGAAGATTAATTGCCTGAATTTAAAGCAAATTGAAGGAATTCAGAATACATTCTGACAGAAGGAGACATGTATACGAGACATACATTTAAGGTTTACGGTTCACGTCGGCTATTATGTCATATACATGTTAACATAAACACGTTAGAATAAGTTGGTCCTAAAATAGGTACATATTTTTTTATTTCTTGAAACTTACCTCCCTTTGTATAACTTAAAAACATACTCATGGGAGCGACTCAATAAGCTAAAAGCTTCCGTCTCAATCAGTTTGTATAAAGATATTTTACAATGTAACTACACCTACCTACTTCTGCTCGGTAATAGAGTCGCCGCTTATTGTAAATAGGTAAAGGGTATATTGTCTTCCTCATTATCGAATAAAGAGGAAACATCAAATCATTATTACAGACAAATAAAAGATGATTACAAATCGCAATTATTTATATGTTACCTGATACCAGTTCATCGGATTTCGTGTTTATAAGAGAAAAGTCTAGCATACACACACTTCGCCATGCAACAGATACGTGGACATGTCCGATCGGTTTGATTGATTGATCTGATCATCTGATACCAAATAAATCGGGTCATAACGAAATGTTGCCAATTGTTCCAATCCAACACTTTGCCAATGCCTTCCTTTTTAACTTTTAAAGTGCTGGAACCGACTTCACGCTTTTGCAAACAGGTTGGATCCAGGCCAGCCGCCGGTCTGTGATCTAACCTGTTTGCTTCTCTGAGTACCTTTCCCCATCAAAATTAAGCAGATATTTTAAGGTTTTCGATGGCAGACGACACAATAATATGTTTTTAGAAAAGTACCCAGCATGCGCTTAGGGTTATAAGCATTGGTATAGTTACTGTGTTGCTATGACAAATCGAAACATTTTGTTGGCGTCATTCGGAAATAATCGCGCATAAATCTGGCTTCTGTTTTGTCGACATTTGACGAACCTGTAACAACAGTTTAGTATTTGATATTCAACGGACGAACTCAGAGATTTGTGCTCTGCGAGTCATATACGTTAAAACTTGAATAGGAACAAGTCATTGAAACTAAGCCAAGGACCATTCTCACGTTTCTTTACTTCCAAGTTAATGAAATCCCGTGTTTTAGTTGAATGATGTGAGAGGATGATCTGTGCCTGTTAGCGTTTCTATGGAAAAACCGGTTTCCGGATAAACACAAATAAGCACAAATACGCCCCCTTTTTCGAAAGCGTTTACTTTTTTCATCGTCTGAGTACATCATCTTAGCTATTAGTTTTATAGCTACTGACTCTCATAAAGTCTTAATTAGCGGCATATCTCATTAATCGGAATCGATTAAAACCAAACGCTTTACCCAGCGTCTAATTGATGGTTTGCAGTCAGGCTTAACCCTTTACCAAACGCGAAATGCTCGACTGTCCAAAATTGAGAAAGTTTGCAGACCACATTTCAAAATGTGATGAAATTGAAAAATGATTTGCTAAAAAGGCAGAAAACCTCGTTGGAAAAGGAGAAATCGCTCGTTAAGAACAGTCTCCTTTTCCCACAAGGTTTTTCAGAGTCATCTGGTCAAATGTCGTTATTGTTTGGTAATGGATTAAGCAAGTCATTCTAGCTTGTTTTGAAGCTTATGAAAGATGTAACGTCCCAAATTGAAAAAGTAGAGACGTTGATTAGATATGTGATGACAAGATTTGATAGCTGTTTTAGTAAGATAGAAAGCTATGTTATACATGTAGTCCCATTTTGTAGAATTAATTGCGTTTTTCGTCGATACAAGAATATAAAGAATGGAGGAAATAGACAGTAAAGGATTACTGAACCTATACATGCTGAGAAAAAGCTTTGTATTGTTTACCTTATCGTGTAGTTATAACATGCTAACAGGTGCTTGCGTGTAGTGTTCACTCTTAACCAATTACAGACAAGTCAATATATATAACTTGTGCAAAGTAAACACATTGGCAGATTTTTCCATCGTCGCTTAGAAAAAATCAACGATTTTAAACCTTTTATTAAGTTTTTGGGAAAATGTGACGATTGTTCAATAAAGGTAAACGATCTTCATTAACCCTTTCCCAAACAATAACGACATTTGACCACTTAATTGCAGACAACTTTAGAAAACATTGAGGGAAAAGGAGCAATTTTTCCTTTTCCCACAATGTTTTCTGGCCTATCAGAAGATTATTTTCCAATTTCATCACACTCTGAAATGTCGCCTGCAAACTCTTTCAATTAAGGACAGTCGAGAATGTGTTGTTTTGGAAAGGGTTAACCCTACCATTCTTTCGTAATAAGAACATCGTGATGTCATACACTCATAACCGCAAATTGATTTATAATTAGAAAGGGTTAAGATGCTTTATACAACTATATAATTAACTTAATTATCGTAATTGTTATTGAGGCATGTTTTAAAACGCATTAATGGAGTACTCAATACCGACCGGTTTTTGTTTATGGGTACCTTTTTGGTGTATTAAACTTAACCCGTATAGTGCTGGAACCGACTTCATACTAATGCAAACATGTTAGATCACAAGCCAGCTGCCAAGTAAATTGGCTGCTAGCCTTTGATCTTAACTGTGTAAAACTTTGAGTATCTGTCCTCATCAAAATCAAGCAGATGCTTAAGGCTTTGAATAGCGGACGACACAAAAGCCAATTTCTAGAAAATTACCAAGCATTTTAAGGGTTAATTTCATAGCACCAGCATGATAATTTGCTCACCACGAACAACGATCATATGTTCAATTTGTAGCAATAAACTCTGGCTGCTTTGGTTTTTTTGACAATCTTCATTAAACTGCTCATGCATTTACATATGTTAATCCTTGGAAAGAGAAAAGTACAGCACCTTTCCATTTAATCTACAGAAACGCTTATATATGTTAGTAAGGCAGTCTTGTGTTTATATAGGAGAGGAATAAATTGCTCAAATCAAACCTAATTTGGCAATGTGTTTTGTTCAAAGGTCGTACAAAAAATGTTCAGAGTTCCTGCAAGAGAACGGGTTTATACTGTTTTCATTACATGTACAGTCTATATTCGTTATCTCGAAGTCGTCGGGAACAAGAACATATTCGAAATAACAAGAGCTCGAGATATCTATTTAGGCGTAAGCAAAAAAAAAGTGAATACGAAAGTGTATGTCTTCGGTCTACCTTTGATGGCGAACGTTTCCCTAAGCTCATGTAAGATAATAGCATTCCATGTTTCTTTGGTGAACGTTTGATATTGTATAGTTTTACATAATTACAAATGATATAATAAGATTTATCTACTAAGTCATGCCATGAGGTCGATTTTTTCTAGGTTGAATTTGCATATAAGAAAGACAATAACAATGATACCGACAAGACAGTTCTAATTTATATTGGTGTTTTTTTCGCTGATAATTTCGAAATGGAACATATATATGAACAAGCTTCTTTAGGAATGGTTTAGGGTAGTCGGTATATCATGAAAACAAGGTAAGATTAGTGTTATCCTAATGACTTTATCAATCTTCAACAGAAGAGTTCAAAGCGATTAACGTACTCCCAAATTATACACACGTCTGTCTATACACCAATCTATTTCGCCATGAAACGATGCTTTACCCACACATGGTTGTAACAATTAAATCCCTATAGTGCCATATCAAAACATGTATCATAGTTATTAACCCTCATTGTAATGGAACCGGGATCATGCTTATGCAAACATGTTAGATCCAGGCCAGCCGCCAAGTAATTTGGCGGCTGGCCTGTGCTATATCATGTTTGCCACTCTGTGTATCTTTCCTCGTCCAAATAAAGCAGAATATTAAAGGTTTTGAAAGGCAGATGGTGCAAAAATATATTTTAAGAATAGTACCATTCTAGCATTGTAAGGGTTGAGGTGAGGTAGTGGGTTGTGATAGGTAGAACACTATACAAAGAAATCAACACAATAAAGAAAAAAGTCATAATATGAATAATGTTTTGTGAATTCAAAACTGCTTATCCCCGTGCGTGTGGCGATTGCATTTTAATAAATTTATATTCGACATCCCTCCCATATGAAATTGATCCACATACCGTATGTTACCGTTTTGTCATGTGAAGGAATACAGGGCAATTCTCTATCGGAACTACTCGGGTATTTCCGTGAGCTGTGAAATACACTATTGGATAAACCCGATGTGTTCAGATTGTGCAATACTCTGAAACCTTTGATAATCTAGATACAATGACTTGAAGGGTCTACATCAAATGACAGGGTAAAAGAAAAGTTGATTACAGTATAGCAGATCGCAACGTTTGACCGTGGCCGACCCAGACACTTTCATTACGCTTCATTAAACGCAACTAGCTTTTCGTTGTTTTTTTTACGTTGTAGAACCGCCATTACATATTTCCTGAAGACGCTGTTTAACTGATATAAATGAGGACAGTATGACCGTTCGGTTAGACATTCTTTTTCGTAGTTTGATGCCCTGACCACTCGGTCATGGAGGCCTAATCAGTTTGGAGTTTAATTGATTGGTTTGATAAGCACGGTTTTCTTTCAGTTTTTGAAAGCGATATTTGGCATTCTAATGTTTAACCACCTATTCAAAAGGTTGTAATACCATCACTTTTCTTGAAGGAGTCAAGAGCAAATGCTCTATCGAGTCTGCTCGAATCACATCATAGTTTGATGGCAATTTGCAGAGCCTCTTTTTTGTATGAAGTAAATACGACGACCTAAGTTGCTTTTCCACAGATATGAGGAAATTTGGAAGTTAAAGATTAATACCTTGATAAGTACACAACCGCTGTTTTGTTATATGATATAAACTAAAGAATAGTCATATGAAGATAACTCAGATCTAATTCTTTAAATTATGCATACCATGAATTAACATGTCTTTTAATCCAAAAGCATGATATCTACCACATACAAACTAGATAAAATGTCGCTCTCTGAATTATATACGCTGTCAACATCTACGTTTAATTAAATGTCAAACTATAAAACAAAAACTGTATGATTTCAACGACATTTTATTTTGACGTTCATTCTCTTATTTTCCCTTCTGTGAACAAGCACGTACGTTAAGGTGTTCTAAAATATGTCTTAATTCCCATTTACCCCACACAGTATATATTAGATAAATGAGATCCGATGTTTTGGTTTTCCATAAAGCTGATGCAATTCCCCTTTTGATGGACGCAGTGTGAATACTAAATCCCAATCAATCGATCCTGTATTGCATGCTGAGCTTAATTACGCTTAGAATTGAAGCCCCGTTGATGATTCAACAACTCATTTATAGGTTCAGTATTTGGTAAACAAACCCATAATCTAATACTTTAAACATTGTTTATTAAACTTCAAATGTATAAACTCATCTGCTGCAGATGATTATCGCGTTACATATTAGTAGATAGCAATGTGGGAACAGTGGCCTAGGGGCAAGGCGTGGGCTTCGGGATCGGAGGGTCACGGGTTTGTTTCCTGGCCGGATCATCTGAATTTCCCTTAACACAAAATGCATCCCATGTTGTCCCTTTCAACCCAGGTGTATCAATGGTTACCTATGAGGGAATAGACCAATGTGCTGTGGCTGCATTTGCGCCATATGTAAACAGCCGGTTTCTCGACCTTTGATAGGGAGGTAAATGTAAGAGCCGCCTGAATATGCCTAAAGTTGTTTTCCTTGAATCATTAATTTGCTATTTCTAAGCAGACAACCCTTTGTCAGATTAAATCGTCCACTGATTTCCATGAAATGTTGTCAAAATTCTGAACTTGAGTCACTTTGAACAACCTTTCCGTCCAAATTTAAATCATTTTGAATAATATTTCCGTGAAGGAAACTTCGTGTCACGGCTAACCGTTCGTTTGAACCGGCAAACGTTCGTCTCTAAAAAGGACAGTGTGTTGTTCTCATTCCTTCCGTTACCAGCCAGTTTTCTGCCCGGTAGATTTTTACCATACCAGTCTCTCTATATTCGATAGACGAGAGACCGGTTCCCGGTCTAATTATGGAAAGGATAATATTGTGGGAAGCTCCGATAAAAGCATTCATGGTTCCCTCACCGAACAAATTGAATTAGCGGCAGCGGGAGAGAGACGGACCTTCTCAACGACAATTTGTGAATAGCCAAGGAGTTTTAATTACGCCTTCGCCGGGTCCCTCTAGAGAGTCAGGCGTCTAGAGATAAATAGGACCCAATATGACCACATCCTCCATATTCATTCGTTTAAACTAACTCCTAACTAAACACCAAGTCTTCTATCCGAATTTGAAAGAGTTTGCAGACGACATTTCAAAATGTAATGGCATTGAAAAACGATCTTCTGATATGGCAGAAGAACTTGAGGAAAAGGGAGGAATTGCTCGTTAATTTTTCCTTTTCGCATAATGTTTTCCAGAGTGGTCTGAAACAAACTGGTCAAATGTCATTGTTGTTTGGTAATGGTTTAAAGCGCCTGCAGAAGATGGCTTCAGACACCATAGCGAAAAAAGGCGAAATTGTTCAACTTGAGCAATTTCGCCTTTTTGTCGCTATGGTGTCATTAATATTTCGTAGGAAATCGTTATTCATTTATATAATCTAGCGGCTTGAAATGTTTTTGAATTCGAACCTTATTGTTGAAAATATGATCGTACCAAGTCAAATCGTGAACATCCATGTACAAATACATACATGTATCGTAAGCCAATGACCCAAGGAATTTTATTTTTCTTATTAGCTTTGAAATAGGCTAGAAATCGTTAACAAACAAACATAAGGCATTGCTTTTGCTTTAACATTGTTTTCATTTCCTTCGTATTCGACTGCAGGCGATTTATGGCTAATGAGTTTGACCTGTGAAGTATGAGGGTAAGGGATGTTTGTACATCACGATCCATTCGAGGTTAGTGTCCAGGAAACAGAAATGGGGAATTGGTCCTTAGAGAGGTTTACGCCGGAAAATGTTTACAATGGCACTGTTCTCCAAAAACCAAAGTTTCCGCGTCAGTGTTAAAAAACAGCAAGACATGCATTATAAAGTAAAGCATGTTTGTTGTAGTCAAGCATTTTTCTTTCTCTTTTATATAACATGTTTTTTTTTGTTCTTTTTTTCAAAGGCCGTTATATAACGAGGGTTTATGTTTTAAAAATCATGATCCCGTATAAGAGTGTTATATCTCTACACTGAATAGATGAAAATGAAAACAATGGGATATGATAATATCAACTTACAGCATAAAATGATATGGTCATTGTATGTTCACTGCTTCATATATATAGCTATTATAGTCAGTTTATGTATAGAAACATTTGATTATCAGGGATAATGAACCTTACAGACCCATCTTTGTGATGTATTGATGTACATGTAAATCAGCGCAAAAAGTCGAGATGGTTGGAACTGCGATATCTCATTACAATAGTAAAACATTTAATATTTAGTCATATAGCTAAAAGTTACGTGGGACAGCCACCGTGTATTGTAAAACACATTGGTTTTCAACAAAAAAGGAAGTACTCGACTAAGCGTGATACTCTTTCAGGGAAGCATGAATAGTTTATACAAGGCCGTTTCTGCTTCTCACTTCAAACCATTGATGTTGTCTCTATTGCACCGCCCTGATATATATTTCCCTATTCCTCATAGGGACGAGTGTTTGGCATTTAATGTTGAGAACAGTGGTCTAAGGGTAGAGCGTCGGCATCTTGACACGAGGGTCGTAGGTTCGAATCCCGTGAAAAGCGGGATCTGCCTTGCGAACTTTCATTAATCCACATTCGGCACGAATACTGTTTATGCGTCCAGGAAGCAGAATCGAGAGTGATTACTCTAAGTTGTAAGATCTTCCTTCACAATCGATGGAAACTAAATAAGTTTAAACTAAGTGTTTGACAATCGTATCTACGCGGGTATTTCCCTGACCTGAGAAATACACATCGATTGCAAACATAGTGTTACAAATTATTTGTAGGATGTCCCGACTAAAAACTCATTCAATCAATATGAGCGTCACGTTGCGTGTAGTTCAATGTATATGGAAGAGATGAACAACATCTAAAACCACTACTTTCTTTGGTAAATTATTTATAATAGTGAAATCACAAGTTGTGATGTATTTTTGTTTTCTTAATCAAATTAGATAACGGTTTAGGTATCGCATTTGGGAATTTCATCTTTATACAAAAGTAAAAAGAAGGAATTCTTGCAAGAGTGAATATGACGGCTTCCATATTATGGCATAGGTGTTTTCATTGGATAAACCCGGTGGCCTCAGATTTGTGTTTGGGAAACATTCAAAGAGGAATAGAGGACAATTAAAATCGAATGATCATTTCTTTGAAACCGCATGAATTGTCTTTATGAAGATGTTCCTATGAGCAATTACTCCTTTATTCAAATTGAGTTATAAGTGTATCAACCGCAGACCCGTTAGATCAATGGTCTGCAAGGTTAGGTTGAAGGTTTATTTTTATCTTTGTTTAACAGTGACGGACCGTTCTGTTTCAAAGACTTTCTTAGTTCTCGGTTTGCTGGCTAAGGTTGAAGGTTGAAACCTTATGCTTAGTTTTTACCAGTGATGACCCTTTCGGTTTTAAAGACTAACTTGGTTCTCGGAGGAAAAGGACTCGACTAAGCTTGTTATAATCTCGTTCTCCGAAATCATGAATATTTTATTGTAGGTTGCCCATCCCAGAGACGTACTTTAAACCACTGATGTCTCTTTTCTGTATTGCTGGGATATATTTCCATCTATCTCATGGGACTACTGTGATACTGGTACATGTTGACAGTAACGCATGACAGTATACGTACGCAAATGACACTGTACTTGTAATGTGTGTAATAAGACATATATAATACATTGTGGACAAACAAATCAATGCTCCTATTTCGTTCACATTGATCTATAGCAGAATCTGTGGATACATCGATGCAGTTAGATGATTTCGTTAGGCATCTTTACAATATATAGCTTTTTGTATGTTATTCAACTGAACTTTTACATAGCATAATAGTGTAATATGTAAAAAGTCAATCATTTGATAAAGTCATGGCATACTCATGCGACTCAATTACCATTTCTTTTTGTTTTAGTTTGTGCCAGACTACTATTTTTACCACCTACATGTATTTTAGAGTTTCACAGTTTCAGAGTGTATCATGTAAGTGTTTTATCACAAGGTTTAAACCTTTGAAAAGGGGACTCTAAAACTAGATGAAAAATGCCATAAACTCACTCTACAAATCCAACGCCTAATTTATTACTTTGGGTATCATCCTGTAAGAATCAAAAGTGTTCACCCGGGATTGAAGATTTCCATGTTGTGTTTTAAGAGATAAAGTCATTCTTAAGGTGAAGATGGTGTGCCGTTGTATGGGTTGAAAATGTCGAATAGGGTCAAACGTCTGTCGAGTTGTCACGGATTTCAGACGTCGTCTTATTTTGTTAAACATTGTCATTGTCATTTGGGATAGGTCTATCTTTACAATTTAGGGCTTCACGACGTGTCAAACATTTTGTCTTGAATTAATAAATACCAGGGTAGGGCTCTGAATAGTCTTTCTATATGGCACAGGCGGGGAATCACGTGACCAATGTTTACGATCTTATGTCCGATCAAGATAGGCGCTGTCAAGGGACGCGAATGACCTTAAGAAATTGTCCGTCGACTGCGATTTCTCTACCGAATGTTCGGCGTAACGCCGTTATGAAACAAACAAACAAACAGCCTTTTTCAATGAAAAATGCCAAACGTTTGCAGTACGTGTGCACATAAAAGGTTTACCTCCCCACCTCCAAAAAAGCAAGGGGAACTACAACCTGCGTTTATAGACCTACCCACCATTCCCATTTGTATATCTATCTGTAGTGATATTTATTTTATTCCCAGACTATATTGGTATTTCACATCAATGCTGGTCTGTCTCTAAAATGCTTTCATAGTAATGTAGTAAACACTTAAAAGAGCCTTATTATACCCTCTTGAGACACACATGTAAGCAGTGATAACTTTACCTCTGCGTTCCGCGTCATATATACATACAAATTGCTGGGGACACATCATTTCAAAAGATATGTGTCCAGCCGGAAGCATTCTCATCAGCACAAGTAATGTTTAAAATGTAGTAAACATCATAAAGCATGCTGTCTCATGCTATCGTTCTATCGAATCTGCACTGTTTTGAGTCATTTAAGCTAAGATTATCATTAATAACAAGTGTTATACTATTTGACATGATCTTATAGCTTAGATCATTGGTACTCGGACGCATAGTTTTACCCTTGGACACAAAGTTTCAAAAGATGTGTGTCCAAAAGGACAAGATAACTTTCATTTCTAAAATTAACACTGATGTAAGTTTTCGAATATAAAAGGACCATCCCAACATTTTAGAAACGGTAATTATATACGTATCGTCTTCTGTTTAACATAGTTCGGTTTAAATCGATTTAGACGCGTCTTGGTTGAACCCAATCGGAACTACTCGGGTATTTCCGTGAGCTGTGAAATACACCTCGGATATAAGTGTAGGGTTACAATTTTTCGGGTAAATCGGCATCCGCCAATTAACACATTTTCTAAGCGTGCACGTTAAGTAGTTCAATGTGTATGGAAGGGTTGGACATCCTTTTTAATCACTTTTGATCAGTAACTCATACCAAATGGCGAACTTGTTGTTGTGACATGTATATTTGTTTCCTCAATCACATTTAACGACTTTTTTTATTTTACATTCAAGATCTATTTTTAGAAACGAAAGAAAGTGACGTCATTCTCGCGGGAAACAATATGGCGTCATCCCTATTATTTCAGAGGTGTTTTCTATTGGATAAACCCGATGTGTTCAGATTGGGTTGAACCCCGCTGGGTAAGAATAGTGTGATTTGCAGTCTTATAAAAAAGGCCTTTAATCTTCGCCAGGGCAACACGTGTTTTTTGTATCATCTAAGGACAAAGGAGATTGCACACAACGGTACTTTATGATGTTTTGTAGGAAAAAGCTGTTGTTAAGGATACGAAATGTTACCCATACGCGCAACAATTCTGTTTTACAAGAAACAATTGAAATATGCCAATTTAGCCATTCCAGTACCTTTGACAAGTCCCAAAGTCAGTAGGGCTATATTCAATCGGACACCCGAACAAAT
>OX401406.1:25533721-25568721 GCA_947846245.1 Cerastoderma edule
CTTTTGATGATTCTGAAAGACCTCAATTGCCATAGTATAAGTCAATCAGCTGTACAAAATTAGCAACCTACACATCATCTATATTGAATAATTTATTTGCCTGTGCCATGCCATAATGCTCTAAATAATCCAATGCTTGTGTAGGTAATTGGTTTGTAAGAATCATTTCCTTTGAATATATATGATAGCAGAAAGCTTCTGAGTTTGGAGCAAATGCTTTAAAAAATCGGCAATGTTGTGATGTTTGTAAACAAACCAGGCTGGTGCTTGGATGAAGGCGGTCTTTCGGGTTTCATTTGAAAATTCCAGAAAATTCAATTGTTGCCCAAGGGATTGGTAGTATTCTATACTAGTAGAGTTTTAGTAAAATTTCGTACATTATAATCTACCTGCAGGATTCTATTTGAACAAACAAATATAAAGCCACATGAGAGTCAGTGGAAATTCTTTCTTTGTAAGAACAAAACTTGATGAAACTAAGGGACTGTGTGGTAAACCCGAATTCGGTGAACATGTTTTAAGAAGTAATAAGCTCTTTTGGACTAAATGTGGCCTTAAATGCACGACCCGTCGTCTTATAAATATCAGTAGTGAAAACTACGACGTGTCATGGTGCAATACTTAATGCAACATGTACAATGTTATTTTGGATGAAAGATAAGAAAAAAGATCTGTTTTATGATAGAAAAATTATCAAATTTTATAACTGTCTATATCATTTCTTAATTTTTGGGGGTTTTATAGAAGAAATCTTTCGTAGAACAACCCCTTTACGCAATGCAATTACAATGGGCGTTTGTCACGTGACTATTTGTTTACTCGCAAAACAAGATGGCTGCGAAACCGTGTTTGTGTGTATAGTCGAGGTTAGGGACGGTTACGATTGTGGTTGGTTTTCAAAGGTTTTCATTGTCCTAACCAAATGCAGATGTCATTATCTAAACTGGTTTCCCTCTGTCTACTGGTTTCACTATATTTTATAGATGAGAGACCGGTTCCAAGTCTATCTCCATCTACATACAAGTACACATTCCCCTAAACAAGAATTCGTTGATCCAAATTGATAACATCAGCAGACGACTAGAGAGTATACAGACGTTCTTTATTCGAAGGACGATGCGAAGGACGATTCGTCACAGGCAGTTTTCTTATTAAATCACTGTGGTATTCCACTGAAAGAGCGGCAAGATTAAATATTATCAAAGACGTAATTTGAACTTGTGATGTCTCTAGTATTAGTTCAGTTTAATCTTAATTATTTTACATCGATTTAGATACAAGTTTTTACAATTTAGATCAATCACTCTCGATTCTGCTTCCCGATTACATAACAGGTACTTGCACCGAAGGAGGATTATTGAAAGGTTGCAAGGCAGATCCCGCTACTCACATGATTTGAACCTACGACCCTCATGTCAAGACACCGACGCTCCACCCCTGGACTTCTGTCCTCCAGTTTTATAGAGTAAGGGGTCAGAATTATTATTCTAACATCTGATACAATGGGGAATATACCGATGAATCTATGTAGATAGACGCCATACTGGCGAAGGAAATAACCCCTTGTGATGAGGCTCATGACTTTGTGTCCCGATTAAACCTTAGAATGCTGGGTAATATTCTTAAAATAGATTTTGGTGTCGTATGCTTTTCCAAATCTTAAATGTCTGCATCATTTTGATGAGGAAGGATACCTAGAGTTGCAAACAGGTTAGATCACAGGCCAGTCGCCAATTTACTTGGCGGCTTGCCTGGATCTATCCTGTTTGCATATGCATGAAGTCGGTTCCAGCAGTATAAGGGCTAAGAAAGAAAATGACATTTTGGTTGATACGCGTTGACATTAGTTTATGCATGTGGATTTACTTCTCTAAGCGTCAGTCAAGGGACACAAATGTCGTCGGTTTGAATCCCATAAGGAGCGGGATCTGTCTAGCGACCTTTCACTTATCCGAATTCGGCGGTAGTATTTGTTATGTATCCAGGAAGCAGAAATTGACACTGGTTTGTCAAAAGAACTTGCTTCACAACCGATGTAAAAATAAGTTTAGATAAAAAATAGTACATACAATGATTTGGTTTGTTTTGTATTGTATTTGGTGGGTGAAAAGTACATTCATACATTTGAAAACTGAATCTCACGAAATCTCTATGCCAACTCTTGACATATTAGGGGTTGTTTGTTGTCTTTCAAAAATGAGACAGCCGTAAAGACACAATGTTTGTATATGAACCCATGGCTTTTGATATTTATAGGAAATGTATTAACCATCTCTTGCGAACCCACATTTTCCAAGAACGACATCATAAACGAATTTCTTTTTTTAATTATATTTTCTATCTAATACATTCTCAGGGGAAATTAACGCTGTGCTGTCATCGGTTTTTTCCTGTCTGCGGATTCTTTATACAAAAGATAAACGTTCATCCTAAGACATATTCATCTAAGATATACTTCCAAGATTTATCTTGAAATGTCAATGTCTTCATATCATAATCAGAATCAGAATAAATTGTTGACATATACAACTACAGTGCATTGTCGTTTTAAACAATATCTTCACCAAAAAAAATGTAATGTCAACGTGATACATCTCTCTACTCTTTCTTCTTCTTCTTTTCTTTTTCTTTCCATTATTTCTCTCTCTTCTTTCTTCCTCATCTCTTCCTCACACACAAAGACTTATATATATACATGTACACAACAGCATCAAATTCATACAAAGGTATCTCATCACATAAACATAACGCAAGTTTTTGGTTTTTTATTCAATCTGCACATCTACGTCTATTGACAGATACCTCAAACTAGCTTTCTTTTAGAGCGAGTTTAGAACGGTGCAGGGTAATGGATAATTAACATCGGGTCAACAGTTGAACGTTTTTTTTTTTTAAATTTATTTGAAAAGGGGACATTTATCCTCATGAGTAATTTGTCTTTCTGTTTCAATGATTCTTACCCACTACAGGATACCATACACGTACCCTATATTATAGTCAACAGGGTAGAGTTTACTAAACATTTACGGTTAAGATTTGCGAGAGTTTAAAACATTTTTTTCTCTTATTTCAAGACGCTTTCCGAGACGCTTCTAATGAATTGTAACATCGCAACATAGTACTTTTATTTAAGGTACTAGTCATATTTTATCAGTCTTGATTTTACGCATGTATTTTCCTAACGTTGTTAAGTTTAGTAAAACGATATCCTGGCTCTGAAAATATTAACAAACTAACAGACTCCCATAGTTGGGAATGATTCAAACACAGCCTCCTATTTTGGGAGATTGTCCCTTATGTAATTTTCATTTTATACAGAGTTGAAGTCTTACTTCGTTATACCTCTTTTTTCATTTTTGTTGTTGAAGAACGTGTATGCGTCTTTTTAAAGGAACAGAAAACATTTCAGTTATCAATCTTAGCTTATTGATAGCGTATTGGATTTGACAAGTTTCAAAAACCTTTGTTGTTTTTGTTTTTAAATTATATTTAGATCTATTGATTCGTTGACTTTGATTCATACCACTTTTTGGTAGAAAAATACAACAAAATACACGTATATTCTGATAGGCTACAGTACACTGATACGTTTCCATCCATTTTTTAATTGCCATACACAAATATACGAAAAAAAATGAAGAAGAAGAAGGAAAATGAGAAGAAGAAAAATGAGAAATAGAAGGAAAATAAAGAAGAAGAATAAGAAGAAGAAGGAAAATGAAGAAGAAGAAAAGTTAGAAGAAGAAGGAAAATAAAGAAGAAGAAGAAGAAGAAGAAAATAAACAAATTTCCATTCATAGCCTTATTCAGATGCGAATATTTACTTCATTCTATGAGTAACGGATAACCATTTTCAGTTCTATATCGACCAACATTTTCTTTGGTCACGATGGAAAAACGCCTGAACCGTCATTGGATCTGATAAATAAATTGCTTTTATTGGCCTCATTACTGGAGGAGGCAATGTCTCCGTTAGTTAACCTTACCATTAACCCTTTACCAAACGCCGAATTTTCGACTCTCCCAAATCGAAAGAGTTTGCAGACAACACTCAAAATATGACGAATGAAATTGAAAAATATTCTTTTGGTAGGGCAGAAAACATTGTGGTAAAAGGTTTGAGTCGTAACAAACTGGGTAAATGTCGTTATTGTTTGGTAAATAGTTAATCCAAACAACTTGGGCAGTCACGATGCGCCTGTCTGTTTTCTTTAAATCCTTATGCTGGGTAATTGTTTTGCAATGATGTTTGTGTCGTCTGCTTTTCAAAACCTTACATATCTGCTTAATTTTGACGAGGAGAGGTACTCAGATAAGCAATCAGGTTAGATCTCAGGCCAGCCACCAATCAACTTGAAAGCTAGCCTTGATCAAAACTGTTTGCATAAGCATGAGGTCGGTTAAAGCGCCATCATGGTTAAGATATGTTGTAAATTGTATTACGAATCTAGTAAGCACATATAACAGCTCCTATAATGAGAATAGATGAAATAAGATAAACCAAATTTATCTTAATAAAAGAAAGCAAAGAGATGTATTTACAAACTGAACACAATTTGAGCAGTTGTGATATCCATCTTTAAAGTAAAAATCTAATTAACTGTTCAAATTGTGTTCAGTTTGTAAATACGTCTCTTTGCTTTCTTTTACGAAAATTGATATTTTGATTAAAATGTAATTAAAACATATCTCCTTATCGATAGACTTGTCTTGTTAATGTAGCATTTGTGATCAAAAATGAAGTAGAGCATTTAATAGGGAAATACATAGTTACTTGAAAGTATAAAATCATATTTTCATCTAGCAGTAGTAAATTGAGCGGGAAAACTATGCGCTGGTGCGCATATGCGCCGTCATCAAGTTCTAAACTATAACGTATGTTTTTTAACACGTTCGTCAGTTAGTTTGACATTGGTTTGTTTGGCATCGGTTGTGAACGATGCTTAATTTAGCCTATTAAAACCACTTTTGATAGCTACTTCCTGGATACTACACCAGTACTCGCGCCGATTTGAGGGTTAGTCCAGGCTAACCTCGCTTGACGGGATTCGAACACGGGACCTTCGGTACAAGAGGCCGGCGCTCTACCACTGTACTACTGTCGCCCTAACTTTCTCGTATTTTGATACTCCTTATATAATCCCACGGCCCGACTAGAAGTAGTAACTTGGAAGGGAAAGCTGTGTACTTGTGCGCATACTTGCCATACATAATCATGAAGGTTTACTCTAGAACTCAACCCAGTTCTGTTATCTTTATATCTTTATTGCATTAAACAAACATACATTGTTTATGGCAAAGCAGTACAATTCAATAAAAAGACATTTCCTTTTTTTGCAAAAGAGCAATTAAAAGTCGTGTAAGACGGACATATTCACAATTAAATTCTTAACAAGTTGGCATAATGTATACATTTGCCTAGATTATTTATAATGTCCATCGATGACTTTGACATTAAATTGGTTACTTTCTGTTAAGTTGGTTATGTGTAATAGTAACGACTTATATAGCCTTTCCTTAATTCTCTGAATTTGATGTAGATGAGAATATGGTTGTCTCCTAGTCGATACTCCTTACATTATCCCACGGCCCGGCTATAGTTCCCGGCAGGTTTCTTGACCATTAGGCACACCGAGGAGGTCCTTCATTCTTATGCATGGGGCAGATCTCGCGGTGAACGGCGATATCTCGCTGTAATTAGGATAATAGGAGAATCGGTATCCCAGGATTGACGCTATCGCTAATTGAATAGTTCCTGTCAACAGTAGAAGGTTCCGTGCTCAATTTGGGCTTTTTACGCGCAGTTTGGGCGGTCTAATGGGTCTTGTTCATACCATGTTCAGGAGGCTGCATGGTCTGTGCGTTCTGGTTCGATCAGACTTTAGATGGATGTGGCTTGACAAGACTAACTTTTGAACACATAAAGCAACATTTTTACGTCTTTTAGATGGCATATTTGAAAAAAAAAATGCATCGTGGTAAAATGAGCAATTTCTCCTTTTGCCAAAAATCCTTTTTTTTGTTTTACATTTTTCACGACTCGCATAGCACAATAGCGGAATTTAAAGGTGTTTCACATGTTTACAAAGCTTTTTTAAAGTTGTCTGCTTGAAGTAAAACAAAATACGTCTACAGGTGTCAAAGATCTTATTCAAAAGAGACATTTAGACTCATCCTACTTTGGACGTTTATAATGGGTTGGTGTTTAACGACGGAAAAGTCAACTCGAAACTGGTCTCAGACTCAACCAAGACAGGCTCTTTACCCGCACTTTGAATGTTGGACCAAATTCAAACAAAGACTAGTAAACTTAAGACTAGCTTCAAGATCAATTTAGATTTGCCTCGTATCTTACGCACTATAACGGGCTGTAGTTTTAAACAGGATAAAGATATACATGTCTGGCTCAATACAGGCTTTTATATTCTTAATTTGACCGTTTCAATAGGAACTAAACGGAAATGGACGCCTGAATTCATTTAACTGAAAGGTTTTGAAACGGATTTGAATCTCAAAGGAACAAACAAATCATCTTCTGTATAACAGGTAAGCTAGTTTGACTGAAGTGAATCTTATTTATGTGCTTTCGGGAAGGCTAACTCCTGTTGCATTTAACAATTTGTCCTTAATCTATTTGTGTCATGTTGGAAATCTTGACTTTGAACTATTGAACTCCGTTTTAAATAAAAAAGTTCATACCCCGATAGTATGGATTTTAATGCAAAATTAGCATCTACCAAGCTCGGCCCAACCAGATCGGTCTATGATGCTTTGATCATTCTTACATCACTTACGTGGCAGAATGAAACACTTGATGGTTATATATTGTAAAACTACAGTATTAAACACACTAAAACCATGTCTTTGCACACAGACTGGTTGTCTTTATGTGGGAAAGCTTCAAGGTACCTCGGGAAACAGAACGCGGTACAGGTTTAGCAATTCCTTGACCATTACCAGGTGCATTGATCAACGAATTGCATTTAGAATTAAACTCAAACCTAGCCAAACCCAGTCGATAGAAAGTAAACTTTTTGAAAATTCTCCTGGGCTAATACCTCAGTACTAACGCACCGATCACTGATTTCTAGTTCGTTTAACACGGCCTCTCATTAGATGAAATTCCCGTTCCTTGGATTGACATTAACAAGCAATTTATCCCATTAGTCGACAAGATCCTGTGACGAGAACAAATTGGTAACCCTGGCGTGTCAGAAAACCGTTAGGGTGGGTCTAAAAGGTCGTAACTCCGTTTTAAATAAGAAGCAAATACGATTCTTAATAATTACGCTGCTGGAATTTTAAATTAAAGGTTTAAGTTTTTTCTCTTTTGGAATTTTGTCATACGACAGCTGGGAAATGTTTAGATAAAAATAACACTGTATAGATTGAAAAAGCAAAAACTGAATTAAGAAAAAAATAAAGTAATAAATGATTTATTTCATAAATGGAATTAGGAATGACGCTACACATGCAAAGACATATTTCAATAGTATTAATTACATATCAAAGATGTCTCTGAAGGATGAGTTTTCCCTTTCGATTATCACAAGACCCGTAAAGTGCGACTTTTAAATGTAATCTGTTTTTATTCCCCAATTCTTGGTGTGTTTTTTTCTTTAAGATTACGGAAGGTTTGGTTCCCTAACCCTTATAGTGCTGGAAACGACTTCATGCTTATGCAAACAGATAAGATCCAGGCCAGACGCTAAGTAAATCGGACGCTGGCCGGGTATTCACCTGTTTGCTACTATGGGTATCTTTCCTCAACAAAATTAAGAAGATATTTATGGTTTTGGAAAGCACACTACACAAAAGTATATTCAAAAAAAAAATACCCAGCATCCTGGGGTTAATAAGCGTTCCTTCTGACAAAAAAACATCATCATTAAGTGAAAACTAGGGCGTCTTTTGTCTCCCTTTCGGTAGGTTAGTTTCAAGCAGACATGCTTCTACATATATCATGTAGTTTGAATAAATCATAGTAAATGTACCAGCAAATAGCATTTCGTTTTAACAGTGAAACAAATCGCATATGTTCTTGTTGCGAATCACTATGTATATGTCTTCACTGTATATCGATTACGTACAGTTCATGTTGTGTAAATATTTCACCAAAGCAAACATTTGAATAAAAGTAAAAGGACAAAGGGAAAGCGTACAAACTTACAAAGGTTTTACCAGGAAAATCCACGATGTTTTAAGGACGTGCCGAAAAGCAATTCGAACGTGGAATACGATGTCGTAAACAGACACTTCCCATTGACCGCTGCAGAAAATATGCTCTCATAGCATGCTCTACGGTGATAAAAAGACTGTCACATACACGCACGCCCGTCTCTTAAATCAGGCTTGAATTCGAAGATCAAAGAAGAACGTACTTAACTCTTCTCTCAGCCTAGGTAGAAAAGCCTCTGTAATCGTTATCAAACACTTTTAAATCACTGCATACCTCATTAGATATTCGCAAGGGTCCATCCTTTATGCCTCCTTTAAACGCTACCGTGCATCGACAACAAGAAAGAAACAAACTGAACCTTACCGACTTAGGCAGCATTGTTGTAATGTACATGATGGTTGTTCAATGACATCAACAAGTTTGATAATGAAAGTTAATACTTAACGATTAAAGCATGGGTCTTCTTCAATTTAACAGAATGAAAAAACAACAACACAAGATCTAGGAATCTTGGAGATGTTTAAAAAGTTCGTACTTAAATCATAGTTGGAGAGACGCTTGTTTCAAGAACATCATTCCGTACAAAGGAGACCGTACATTATCATTTCATGTGTACATTTAGCCTAGGTATACCAAAGGTTGTACTCGGGTTATGATGTTGAAATACATTCGAACACAACAAAATACAGAAACATGTCTTGGTTATCCATAGATACGTGATAAAGGTTATCACATGTAGGGGTATTCTATGAAGTATAATTGGAATATTGCAATTCTTTGAGACTTTTTGCCTCGTCGTACGATAGATACAGTGACGAGCAACACTGTGGAATTGGTTCTCACAATATCTACAGTAGAAAACATTCCATTTTAGAACAAAGATATAAAGGTATTCAATACTGAGGTAGTTGTCCACGAATTGTCATTTCTTACGATGGATAGAAGTGCATGCTATGCTGTTGTAGTTGTCCATGATAAGTAATCTTGAACTGTATATATAAGCTCATTTAATACTTAAGACGATGTGTCCATGACTTACCATTTAATACTGCGAATATGATGGATTTCAATGCATAAGAAACTGGCCATGCTTTACTATTTAAGACTGCGACTATAATGGAATCCAATACCGAAAACAATGCTCATCACTTACCATTTTAGACTGCAAATATAAGGGATTTCAATACATAAGGAACTGTCCATGACTTACCAATTACGACTGAAAATATAAGGGATTTCAATACTGAAGGAACTGTCCATGACTTACCAATTACGACTGAAAATATAAGGGATTTCAATACTGAAGGAACTGTCCATGACTTACCAATTACGACTGAAAATATAAAGGATTTCAATACTGAAGGAACTGTCAATGACTTACCAATTACGACTGAAAATATAAGGGGTTTCAATACTGAAGGAACTGTTCATGACTTACCAATTACGACTGAAAATATAAAGGGTTTCAATACTGAAGGAACTGTCCATGACTTACCAATTACGACTGAAAATATAAGGGATTTCAATACTGAAGGAACTGTCCATGACTTACCAATTACGACTGAAAATATAAGGGATTTCAATACATAAGGAACTGTCCATGACTTACTAATTACGACTGAAAATATAAGGGGTTTCAATACTGAAGGAACTGTCCATGACTTACCAATTACGACTGGAATTATAAGGGATTTCAATACATAAGGAACTGTCCATGACTTACCAATTACGACTGAAAATATAAGGGATTTCAATACTGAAGGAACTGTTCATGACTTACCAATTACGACTGAAAATATATGGGATTTCAATACATAAGGAACTGTTCATGACTTACCAATTACGACTGAAAATATAAGGGATTTCAATACATAAGGAACTGTCCATGACTTACCAATTACGACTGAAAATATAAGGGATTTCAATACATAAGGAACTGTCCATGACTTACCAATTACGACTGAAAATATAAGGGATTTCAATACTGAAGGAACTGTCCATGACTTACCAATTACGACTGAAAATATAAGGGGTTTCAATACTGAAGGAACTGTCCATGACTTACCAATTACGACTGAAAATATAAAGGATTTCAATACTGAAGGAACTGTTCATGACTTACCAATTACAACTGAAAATATAAGGGATTTCAATACTGAAGGAACTGTCCATGACTTACCAATTACGACTGAAAATATAAAGGATTTCAATACTGAAGGAACTGTCCATGACTTACCAATTACGACTAAAAATATAAGGGGTTTCAATACTGAAGGAACTGTCAATGACTTACCAATTACGACTGAAAATATAAGGGATTTCAATACTGAAGAAACTGTTCATGACTTACCAATTACGACCGAAAATATAATGGATTTCAATACTGAAGGAACTGTTCATGACTTACCAATTACGACTGAAAATATAAAGGATTTCAATACTGAAGAAACTGTTCATGACTTACCAATTACGACTGAAAATATAAGGGATTTCAATACTGAAGAAACTGTCCATGACTTACCAATTACGACTGAAAATATAAGGGGTTTCAATACTGAAGGAACTGTCCATGACTTACCAATTACGACTGAAAATATAAAGGATTTCAATACTGAAGGAACTGTCCATGACTTACCAATTACGACTGAAAATATAAAGGATTTCAATACTGAAGGAACTGTCCATGACTTACCAATTACGACTGAAAATATAAGGGGTTTCAATACTGAAGGAACTGTCCATGACTTACCAATTACGACTGAAAATATAAGGGATTTCAATACTGAAGGAACTGTTCATGACTTACCAATTACGACTGAAAATATAAGGAATTTCAATACTGAAGGAACTGTCCATGACTTACCAATTACGACTGGAATTATAAGGGATTTCAATACTGAAGGAACTGGCCATGACTTACGAATTAAAGACTGCAAATATAAGGGATTTCAATACAGAAGAAATTGCGCATGACTTACCATTAAATACCGCGAATTGAAGGGAATGTATTACTTAAAGTCCTTAGATAGTAATTTCTTAACGGTGTATAGAACGACTGATATATATCCGAGAAAACATGGTGTAGATAAAAATGCTTTGATTGTTGTCCCTTTGTCAGACATGTCCGCCTTGGAATACAATAACACGTACATTCATCAAATTGCAGAATGTTTACCCATAAACAGTAGAAGCAGGCCCCTCTATGACGGTATTTGTATCAATAATCTGAATGGTAAATATTAATTGTCGTCACACAGAAACTGTCTTTAGAGTATATATGGAGACAGCGAAGATGCTGGAAAGACAAAGACAATACGACGTGATATTGATGCGAATGGTGTATTAATTAATTAGCTTATGTGGGTGTTGTTATATGTTTGCCCATCACCGAAGCAATCCTTTTTACCATTTCCAAAAAAAAGACAACTTCAAACGAACATTCAGCAGCCGACGTTTATAAACACTGTGGCAATAATGATAATAATGATAATGATAATTATAATAATAATGATTATAATAATAATAATAATAATAATAATAATAATAATAATAATAATAATAATAATAATATTAATAATAATAATAATAATAATAATAATAATAATAATAATAATAATAATAATAATAATAATAATAATAATAATAATAATAATAATAATTAATAATAATAATAATAATAATAAAAATAATAATAATAATAATAATAATAATAATAATAATAATAATAATAATAATAATAATAATAATAATAATAATAATAATAATAATAATAATATAATAATAATAATATAATAATAATAATAATAATAATAATAATAATAATAATAATAATAATAATAATAATGATAAAAATAATAATAACAATAATAATAATGATAATAATAATAACAATAATAATAATAATAATTATAATGACATTAATAATAACAATAATATTAGAGTCATTTATTCATGAGTAGAATATCCCCTTTCAAAAAGATCTTAAAATCTATTAATACAAAATGTATATTGCATTGCTACTTTCATTATTTCATTTCGTTACCGATGATACTTTTGAATGAAGTATGCTTCGTAAGCGCTTTGATCTGGAAAAAGGTTAACATTCGTCTGTGTTGTCCATAATTAATGAAGCTTTTCCGAAAATTACTATAGCAATAAAACGTGCCCTGCGAAACAATGGTATGGTGCATTACTCATTTTAGACTGCATACAGTGTTTTATAAAAGTGTCATTTGTGCAGAAAATTGATACATTCGTATTTCCCCATAAAAGGTTATCCCGATCAACATGCGACATCCAATTTGGTTGATCTGACTCTCTTTTGCAACACTGTTTTCAATTCCTATAAATAGAGAACATTGAATGTTCACTTATTATATCAGTATGATATTTAACTTAACTGCATAAACTTATTTCATGGGGTTATTGGTTAAATAAGATTGTTACATGTAGGGATAATTATCATAATTTTTTGTTTTATTGCATATTCTGTCATTCATTCTTAGTTTTTGTGTTGATTAACTGACCTATATGCCAAACTATGCTATTATACAATTATTTACTTTAGATATCGCCTCGGCAAGGACAGTTATGAGCGCCAAATCCGTTGTCATGGCATTATAAGATATCAAAATGTGTGGCTACACTACCGACAATATACGATCGAGCAAAGAAAAAACCAAGTGAAACATAAACTGTTGCTACTCATTATGATTGTCTTAACCCTTTACTAAACGCCAAATATTGACTGTCCCAAATTGAAAGAGTTTGCAGACAACATTTCAAAATTGATGAAATATGAAAAAATCTTCTGATAAGGTAAAAAAAAACATTGGAGAAAAAGGAGAAATGGCTCATCACGAGCCATTTCTCCTTTTACCACAATGTTTTCCAGAGATGCCTGCAACAAAGTGGTCAAATATTGTTTTTGTTAGGTAACGGGTTATAGGGGACGCCCCTAATGAGTAATCTGTAATCTGGTTATCTGTGGAACCTTCCTATTGCTTCCAATAGATTGAAGTGACGTCAACAGAAAGACGACCTACCAATTGCGTAACCATTTCAAACCATGCTCGATCTAATCATTAACCCGCACTTTTTTCGCCTCGTTTCAGTTTATCCAATCGATTGCTACTCATGCAGTTCCTTGCGTGGAAACACGCAGGCGTGCGATGATGAGTTCAGGACGGACATCACAACGGAGCATCTGATTACCAGGAACTGTTACTATGGATACTGGAAGGCCCATTATTGTATTAAATTGAAAGGAGTTAGAGGTGAGGGTACTTTATTTTACATTATACTTTGAATAAAGTCTAGAAGACTAAATAAAGACTAGAAGGCTATCTCGTCTTTACCCTTTACCAAACGCTAACTGTTCGACTGTCCCAAATTGAAAGCGTTTGCAGACGACATTTCAAAATGTGATGAAATTGAAAAAATAGTCTTCTGATAGGGCAGAAAACATTGCGGGAAATGGAGAAATTGCTGGTAAACAGCAATTCCTCATTTCCCAACAATGTTGTCCAGAGTCGTCTGCAGCAAAATTGTCAAATATCGTTGTTTGGTAATGCGTTGAAATGGATCCAGCAAGGGTCAGAGATAAGGGTGTATTTGCGTTGTCCAATGTCAATACTTAGCCGAAATTGCTCTCTTTTAGTGTATGGTTTTGGCATGATTGTAAGTCACTGATCTCAACGCATAAAGTCGGCATAGCATTCTTCCTTATGAAGTTATAGTACCAAACATGACAAAGATAAGAGATGTGTTAACATAAATAACTTTTCTAGTTCTTCTCTAATCCCTATACTGTGTGTACGTACGTATTAGGATTTCTCGATCCGTTGAATCCAAGGAGTTCATACTAAAATGGGCGTGTCCATTTTGTGGAATATTGCGTATAAAAGACCTTACTACACCAGCCGGGGGAAATACGTGACTAATGTTTACGATTTATGTCCGAACAAGATGGCCGAACTACAGATATTTTTTTTCACCTACTTTTGCAAATAACAGCTACATTGTTTTCCTTGCACGAGTTGGCCATCAAATATTGGTTCTGGTTGGATGTGATACAGAGTTTTATAGAGGCGTTACGTCTGACACTCGACAGAGAAATCCCAGTCGACGAGCGCACATGTCAAAACAGTGTTCGCCTGCTATTCCTCTGCCGAGTGTAAGACGTAACGCTGTTATAAAGCATGGGTTATCATATTTCCCCCATAATTGGACAACTGATGGTCAACTCATGCGGGGTGCACAATGTGGCTACCATTGCCAAATGTAGCTAAAGAAAGCAAAAATGGCTGTTCCGTCAATGGTGCGGCAAGTGTTGTCTGAAGCTGTCTTCAATATATTAGTACCTGTCACACAATCTCATATTGAAAAAGCGGTGAAGGTCATTCATCGGTCAGTCCAATGCAATCAGAATAATTGTGTTGGTGATCAATTGCGAAATTACCTTAACGAAGTTGCAATGATATCTGCAAAGATCGCGCCTTTCTCTCGAATTGTAAGGCCGATTTTCTTCGCACAGTAATGATTTACCAAAAATGTCATTACCTCGATAGCTTTCCCCTCTTCCAACATGTCGAGCAATATATATAGTTGTCCAATCGCCCGACACGCCTTTCCTGGTGACCACGGCAAATACATTGCCAGTGCCCTTCCTCATTTCAGAATTATTTATGTAAAATAATGTAGTCAACTTTAAGATAGTACAACAGGATGGGAGATTAAGCGATTTAATATGACAAATACTCGTTTATATCCATTGAATGGGAAAGGAACATGTGTGTATGTTGTCTCGATAGGCTTAGCAAATGATTTTGGTCTTTGTGATCGATCTAGATTGTATTCAGGTCTTTTAAAGCAGTTCGAGAGGACAAATACTTAATGTATAAGAGTCTCTTAATAAGTCAATAAAAATATTGAAGTAGTCAGTTGCAGCTGTGACGAATACCTTTTGATTTCCCAGTTGATTTCAAACAAGGAAAGGATTTGAATCATTGACTTTAATTCCTTTCTAGCAATGAATTGCGCTAACCTCTCCAAAGTGACGTATGAGGAATTAATTTTATTATAAAAGCAAAATGGTAACGGATAAATGAAAAAAAAAGACATAAGTATACAAAAATGTGAAAATACTTCCAAAATGGGAAATGGACTTTTATTAATGCAAATATGGAAATTGTATATGGATTGTCATATGTAGGACTTGATTTTTCAAATTTATCATTGTGAAACAGAGCTAAAGACATGTCTGTGAAGGCAAAACAAGCCTTTGTTAGCATTATTTTCAAATACTTTGTACTCCGTGTATGTATATTGTCTACAGTGAAATAAATCATTAAAGTTGCTGTCCTATTTCACTATCAGTTGTGTTAAGTCTTAATAACCTATAAGAGCGAACACGTATCTAGCCTTTTTATTTCCCATTTCAGCGGACGGTTCCAGTATCGTAGTAAGACAATGTGTCCAGGACGATTGGGGCAGCCATTGTGGACTGATCCAATTCGAGGTCGGAACCGGCACCGAAAACATAGAGGGTTGCCTGGAAACGTGCAACTTCGACGGATGTAACCTAGCAACGACAAACAATTCGAATCTCCTTGTGTTCTGTTCCACTGTGATCGTGTTTTTTATTAGACTGTTATTGCGGTGATGCCTCCAATGGATTATTTGGTTTTGCGCAGACATGTTTATTTCCTTTTACGATATTTGCTCACATGTCATTGTACAAGTTCACGTTACTTCACGGATCACTCTTTTACGAAATATTCTCCGACGTTACTTTCCCACTTTCGTCTGCGGTTGTGTTTTGTGTTATGTTATATTTCTTTTGTCGTTTTAAGTTATACTTGCTGTTATGTTTGGTCCAAATGTCATGACAACTATTGTTATTTTCATTAGTATGATCTTTATCTGTATCCATAAGTCCATATCATCTCCACTCACACCGTCATATTGCCGAGAGTTACTTATTTACTGCCTGTAATGCCTGTTGGCATGTGGGGCAGTAACAAAACATTTCCACTCCTATGTCATATTTGCCTGCCGTTCATCTCTTTCCCAGGGTTTGCAGAGATCTGAAGAAAAATGTATAGGAAAACACAAACAGTCACAACGTTACTTTGGTACCATACAGCAGAGGTGTTTTCTTTTACTTGGCTGAAACAGATATGATTTGATGCCCTTACAGCAGTCGTACGAGGTTTCTTAATGTCCCTTTACTTGATTTTTTGGTGGTAATGTTTCCCCTTTGTGTTGCTTTTGTTAGGGGTTAACCCTTTTCCAACAACAATTTTCGACTGTCCCAAATTGAAAGAGCTTGCAGACGACATTTCAAAATGTGATGAAATTGAAAAAACATTCTTCAGATAGAGCAGAAAACCTTGTGGGAAAAGGAGAAATTGCTCGTGACGAGCAATTTCTCCTTTTCCCACAATGTTGTCTAAAGTCGTCTGCAACAAAGTCGTCAAATGTCGTTATTGTTTGGGAAAGGGTTAAGGTGAACCACTGGAAGAAAATCTCTGTTTCAGATAAGATAAAACAACAACACTGTATTCGATCTAAAAATCGTAGTTGTTTGAACTATGTTTACCATAAAAACTAAATAAACATTAAAACTTCATAGTTCACAGATAAATACCTATTGGGGATTCAATTTGATGTTCCAGTAAAGATTTACGGTCTCAAGGAAGTTGATGAGTACAGTGTTATATTTGTTGGTTCATTCCACGTCATAATTCATTGACAACGTAGAATGCAGCAAAAGACCCCAAAACAACCCACCGACAGCTGTTCTATTCAAAATTTACACATGCATTCCAAGACAATTGTTCTGAACTCTAGTGAGCCAATATCTGATAATGTTGAGTTCTAAATATACAAGTGAGTGTTTTCATCTCGGAGTTAAGTATGCAAATGGTCATCATTTTCCGAATCATGTTCCAGAATGATGACACTTAGGAATTTTAAGTACTTTCTGATTGTTTCACAGCGATTTAACTTTTTCTCGTGTGTGTTTTTGCATATTTGATGGGCAAACCAGATTTGCCTATTACCTGGCCCGATATAAAAACATGATTAATTGATCCTTATCTAAAAACTCATATTCACGTTATATATATTTTGCTTCGATATTTGTGATCATTGATTTGCGTTGTTTGTTTCGAATTCAATATGGTTCCACATCCATTGTATAAATTACCGATTCATTGGGAACAGCGTCATTATTGAGTACCAAAGAATGCATCCGATCAATTATGAATACCCTTAAGTGTAATAAGGCTTGGGATTAGACAAAACAGACATTTTGCTTTGATACTCATTTTGTGTGAACAAAAATGAGAGGTAAGTTTTAAAAGAACTCATGCAGTATTTAATATAAAGCCAAACTTTGCCCTTTTGATGCATATATATGCGTATATATTGTGTTATACTTTAACAGGTGAACATCCATAACTCAAACTTAACTTAGTGTTTAACCTACATTTTCATCCAATGAGAATTCGTCAATGGATGAAAATGTAGGTTAAACACTAAGTATTAGTTAGAGGCTAGTGAAATTTAAACGATATAGAAACCCCAAGGAAGGAGCGATAGCGACTGACGGGGTTTCTATATCGTTTAAATTTCATTATCTAGCCTCTAACTAATGCATAATCTTCCCAGGACAAAACAATGACATGCCAAAATGCCAGCTATGACAACTTTCTTTGTCGTCAAGAAAATGATATTTGTCACCGACAGATGCTTCGTTGGCGCGCTAACCGTTTCTTATAGAGTGTATGGCATATGCCTGTATCACAAACTGCCAATGAACCCTTAGACTGCTAGGTTATTATCAAAAGATAGATTTCTGTCTCATTTGCTTTCCGAATCCTTAATATCTGATTATTTTTATGAGGGAAGATACTAAGAGAGGCAATCAGGTTATATCCCAGGCCAGTCGCAAATTTAATTGGCGGCCGGCCTAGATCTAACCTGTTTGCTTAAGCATAAAGTCGGTTTCAGCACTATTAGTGTTAACCATGAACACAGTCCTGGTTACTCCGGTCATTCATGAACGCGAACACTAACCTTTATAGTGCTGGTACCAACGTAATGCATATGCACACAGGTTGGATCGGAGCCAGCCCCATTCGTTTGCAAACATGTTTAATCGAGGCCAGCTGCCATGTACATTAGCGGCCTGGCCTGTGATATAACCTGTTTGCTTATCTGAGTATCTCTCGTCTTCAAAACTAAGCAGATATTAAAGGTTTTGGAAAGAAGACGACACAAAAATCGATTTCTAGACAATTTCCAAGCCTTCTAAGGGTTAACTTTGATTCATGACTGAACGAATCATTATCAATCAAGGATTATGATGTTTAATCTCGTATGAGTTTAATAATATTTCACGTTTACATATCTGCTCAAGAAGACTTCAGGAACCATCAAGGCAAAATAGATAAATTTGGACTAAACGAACAAACTCTATCTTTGCCAGAATGGTTTCATCGTGTACTCAACATCATAAAAAAGGGAATAATTGATACGTTAATATGTGTCGGTTGTTTTTGCTTTCAATTTATAAAGAACATTCAGAACAGCATCATATCTCCATATGGAGAAATGCATTAAGTTATATGCCATTATTAGCCATGTATCAAAACCCCGATTTTTTCAAGCTTTGAGGATGGATGGACTACCATAACTGTAAATAATATGTTGTATTTTGCTCTTATCCTTTA
Source organism: Cerastoderma edule (assembly GCA_947846245.1). Taxonomy (NCBI): domain Eukaryota; kingdom Metazoa; phylum Mollusca; class Bivalvia; order Cardiida; family Cardiidae; genus Cerastoderma; species Cerastoderma edule. The sequence continues at coordinate 25,552,640 of OX401406.1, forward strand.
TCGATCAATACCTGCATTGAATGGGTCGGTCAATAGCGACTTTTGTAAGACATTTGGCAAAATAAACAATATTCTAACAATGAAATAATAAGTCCTCTTCAAGGGAGAAATCTGAATCATTTCATATGGTAACGCACACATCTTGATGTAAAGTTCTGGCACGCTTTTCAACCGTCTTCTGATATTGGATAACTGATTAGGTAACCTTTGGTAAAGGGTAAAAGGAATTTTGTGCAATTTGATATTTTTTTTTATTGCATGTCCCTTGGTTATCGAAATTTTTTGAAAGATCATAAATCATTTTTAGTTCAATTTAAATTTTACATCGTTTGTGACGAACACTTGAAGCTTATTAAATTCACTCTCGATGACTGCTTCGTTCGCCAAACCAGTGCTCGCGCCGAATTGAGAGCTATTATAGGCATTTGCGTTTTCGTTTTTTTCAACATATAATTCACTTTCTAACCATCACTTGTAACATATTTGCTGCACGTGACTGTTCTGTTCTTATAGGAGCACTTCACTTTAAAGATCAATGGTTTGAGATCAAGTCCGTTTAGTCAGAAATCCTCAGAAAACATTCAATATCGACAAATCCGAATATGTTGATCTATTTCTACAAGGTTATATTATAGGTCGAAATGTCACAATTTAACCTATTTGTTCGTGTGACACTGTGTTATAGGCCTATATTGAAAGCAACAAGAGCAGATTAATGTAAAGTATCAAAACATCATTCAGTTTAAAAAAAAAACCGAGTTAAAGCCATTTTGGTACAACGTATCTATAAAGTGAATTCCTTCTTTTCCACATTTTTTTTCTTTCAATGCCAAAATCATCTCAATCTTTGAAGCTGTTGGTGAATTAAATTAAGTATGGATGGGAGAAATGGTAGTTGAATTGTTGAATCAGCTTTGTTGCAATTCAACCACGATCTAGAGCCAAATACTAACGGTTTGTCAAGTTTATGTAAAAAACTATTTTCAGAAAATTACCCAACATTCTAAGGGCTAATCACTAGTAGTTGGAAACGAGCAAGCTTCTTATTGTGTCTGACTGCTTTCATGTACCCTCTATGCGTTTACAAATGTGTCATACATTAAAAAAGCAGTTCCAAAGCTTCAATGACCACAGTCGGATGGTGAAGCGACTATTTCCTTGTTTTAACAACGGGAGGCGACTCTAAAATTCGAGTGATAGTTTTCTCCCATAATTATACATCAAAAAGGTATATCAGAACCATTTACCAAACTCCAAATTTTCGACAGTCACGAATTGAAACAGTTTGCAGGCGACATTTTAAAATGTGATGAAATTGAAAAAAAATCTTCTGATAGGGCAGAAAACATTATGGGAAAAGGAGAAATTGCTCGTTAAGAGCAATTTCTCCTTTTCCCATATCTTTTTCCGGAATCTTCTGCACCAAACTGGTCAAATGCCGTTATTGTAAGGTAATGGGTTAAGTAATGCATTGTCATTTACTTCTCTCCTTTTTTTTCCTTTTTGCTCTGCAAGCTTTGTTTTTCTTTTTGTCATGAACCCCACCCTTGTTATGGAGTGGTGGGTGACACAAGATGTGACCAATTTGTAGATAGATCTAATTGTATCTGCACTGATATATATATATATTGACCATTTATGTTCCGTCATTGTTTCTGTCATTTGATTTTAAACAAAATCATTACGGATAAAAAGCTATGCACAAAGTGACGTATTTGTCTTATATATGTACCCGCTTTTAAATACTCCTATTGTATTTCCCAATTTCCCTGATATCGAGTGACGTTTGAAGCGAGGTGGTAAGGGGTACGTGTCGTAGATAACTCGGCACCTTTCCGTATTTGTTCGAACACATCTATAGCATGCGGAGTAATCACGTGGTCAATGTGAACGATATAATGAATATTGTAAATGGCGGCGTCCATGAATGAGCAAAATGCATTTTTTCAGCAGATTTCATTTGTTTTCAACTATTTTATATACGCCATGTTCCGAAGATCAATTTTCCGAAACCACAGGTGAATGTTGTTTCCTTTTTAGCCGTGCCGTTCGCTCCAAGACCCTTTCGAGAATTTCGAGTTCAGGGATGCAAATGACCTTAAAACATCATCCATCGACCGAGTGTTAGACGCAATTGTAGTTTCTCGAAAGCCGTTACATAACTGAAAAAGTGTTGATACGGCGTTATACACCATACTCAATACCATTACCATTACATGTTTAACGAACCGATAGATATTGAGACTGGCGCGCCCCTATTTTACAAAAAGGAGGTAACCTTCGAAATAATACAATACAAGGGAGACAATCCAAACAAAAAGTTCTACATAGAAACACCTGTATCATCCCCCTTTCTAAAAAAATCAAAACAAGTAAATCAAACTCGTTTGTTTTCTAAACAAATCTTTAATTATAAATTTGAATCTGTCCATGTGTCTTAATGCTTGTTCGAAAAGAACTTCATTGCGTCTGACAAAAAAAAAGAAAACTCTTACAGCAAATTGTATATCCAGCCAATACCACGACTCAGACAATTTACGATTCAATCAAAGCTTGGAGGAGTGCATGCTGAATAAACCCTTCCTCAAGTACCAAATATAAAGACAGACTGTGAAGTTTTCCACGTAGAATGAATTATATGGTAACAATGTGAATAATTGTCTTTGTTTGAACAGACTGCTTCAATCTCTCCAGAGCGCACATGTGATTGTTACAGTCTTTGGCAAACAAAGGGTCTATTTTCGTCATAACTCAAAAAGGGTTTGTAGCAAAACTAACTTCTCGTACAAAGTTCATTATTCTCTTTCGAAGGAGAGATGACATTTGTGCCGATAAGAGAAGTCTAGCATATCACCCTAACTATAAAGGCTTTATGTAAAACTTCGGTTATGGATTATTTGGCTAGAGCTATTTTGACATAGGTTGTTGGGTACAATAAAAGTTTTATTTTCCGAATCCGTTTCCATCCGTTGAAAATTGCATCAGGAACTATTGAATAAAGTCTTATTTTTCACTTTTTTTAAACAATTCAACAATTGAAATCATTCACTTGCTTGAGATCACTTTAAAGTTTGTCTGGACGTTCTATACTTTATTTTAGGAATTGATTAACGAACATTGAGTCAGCCGTGTCTGTAATAAAAGAAGACACATACTTGAATTAAAAAGGCAAACGATTATAATAATAACATATACAAAACAAATGTTAATTCAATTTTCGGTAGGAAAATTAAAGAAATACAAACTCCCCTAGTAAATTTCAAAAACAATTTATTTATTAAAAACTGGAACAACATGTGACGATTTTTTTTTATAAATATATCTAGTATATACAAGAAGGAATTCATATCAATTTCAAGGTCGCTCCATTAAATAAACCCTTTACCAAACGTCAAAATTTTCGACAGTCCCAAATTGAAAAAAGAATTGTAGACCAATGGAATTGTGATGAAACTGGAAAAAAATCTTCTTATAGTGCAGAAAACATTGTGGGAAAAGGAGAAATTGTCCATGGAGAGCAATTTCTCCTTTTCCAACAATCTTTCCAGAGTCGTCTGCACAAAAGTAGTAAAATATCGTTAGTGATTGGTAATGGCTTAAATTAATCACGTTAACACATCGTAAATCTACGATGAAATGCTCACAGTTGTGAAATATAATCTATTTCGGCAGATACATGTAACTGAACACTAACGTAGCGGGATATAACAGACTCTCTATGTAATTTTAACACTATCTTCAAAACTTAACCGCCATTTGGCAGTTGACATCACGAGCCGTACAAATGGTAGACTTTAGTTCTTGGAATGCTGGGTGATTTTCTAAAAATATATTTTTATGTCGTCTTCTTTCCAAAACCTTAACAATCTGTTAATTTTTGTTGAGGAAAAAAGCTCAGGATTGCAAACAGTTTAGATCACAGGCCAGCCGCCAATTAACTTGGCGGCTGGCCTGGATCTAACATGTTTGCATAGGCATGAAGTCGGTTACAGCACTTTAAGTGTTAAGAGAAGAAATAAGGAAAGGTGTAAGAGGGAAATGTGTCCTTTTCAGAGCTTTGTACAAACAAATCAAATTAAAACCGGAATGTATCATCAATATTGGATTGTTGCAAGCAGTCCCCAAGCAATACAACCATACAGATACTCAACTCGCAAGGATAAACATTCTGAATGGTAACTAATCATTTCGAATCGTTAGATCTCTTCTAGGTAATGCTTGACTAAAGCTCTTGCACTTAAGCTTATCCAATGTTGATGGTATGTAATTGATAATGTTGTCTTTTTACGTTTTAAAGCACTTAAACGTCTAGAACGAGCACTTCCCTAAGCAAGCACTAACGTGAATTTAAAGCCATTCTTATGAAATAATACAACATTTTTGATATAGAAGACTTCTAGTTAGGGCATACAGTTAATCATACCATCGAATATAGCTACATTGGCAAAAAACGGAACAGATACTCTCGCCTTGCTACAGTTCAAGACCGTATCTTAAACCATACAAAAATACGTGGGAATTAATTGAGTCGATGAATAACACAAAATCGTAACATAAAAAAACCCAGACAAACGAACAGAATAATTACAACTAAATAAATTGTACAACAAATACATTTCCCCTTTCTTCAACAAAACGTTTATCACGTATGGGGTGTCGGTTCTGTACAATGAAAGGTCCGTGTCTTCCCGATTGCCAAATGATTGTTTTCTTGAAATCATAAAAAGTAAAAATGTCTTGCTGATGAGACAGATTCCACTGATAAATTCCTTCGTCAATTAGAAAGGCGCTAGTATAATCCCGTCACTAGTGCCATTTTGGGACCGATAACTAGGTGCCGTATAACATTTGTGATATCCGGCACTAGCCATATAGCACATGCACGTGACGATTCATGACGTCATAAGAACGACATGACGTCATGTTTACATCATTCTTTACTTGTTTTTGTCCTTTTTTTTCTCGAGCTTTATTTTCATCTCTTTTCTCTTAAAGAAAACATAAAGGTAACAGGATAAATATAATAGATAGTTGGTGTCTTTGAATGGGAAATGTTATTGGGCTCGGCTTCGGATTATTATCAGTTTCGCCTTCGGCTCATCAGATAACATTCCAAAGCCTTGCCCGATAACATTTCCGATTCACGACACCAACCATCTATTCTCTATTTATTTCCCCATTCATTCGAGTTATACTCTATTTGTTAGAAACCATTGTAACTAAATGAGAGATTGTTTGTAAACAGCAATTTCTCCTTAGCCACAATGGTGTCTTGTACTTAGAATAATGAAATAATAACTGTAATTAAAGGGAGCATAGAATTAAAAAGGTGTTTGTACACAGAAGAGAAAAGTCGGAAGTAAAAAGAGAATTTCTTTGAAACAAAACAGCTTTTGAATTGTTGCTTGAAATACAACTAAAAGTAGCTTTTGAAAGCATGATTAGATAAGGAAGCGTCCATTTCCTAGTATCTACAAATAAATACACGCAGTATATGCGCTAGATCTAAAAAACGATGTCATATGTTTGGATCTTAGTCCATGTTACTTCACTGCATATACACTCTAGCAAATCAAATCAATCTTCTCCTACTTCCATAGACTATTCTTTAGTGTGTGTCATACAATATTACAGCATTTGTGCAGTTTTAAAGAAACCAGTTTTTAAACTTCCAAATTCCCTCCCATCTGTGAATAAGTGCCTTTAAATAGTTGCAGAATCATCGCGTTAAGCGTATAAACATTGAGTGTCGAAACTATTTACATAGTAAAAAACATACTTTGTGCCACTATCCACAGGGGAACAATTATGAATGGAATGTCACAATCTTACATATCATTATACAAAATATAAACATGTATATCTACAAAACAAAGTGCCCGAACCGATTTCCTATAGAAATCAGGTAAACAGTATACACTTTATACTAATAATATGGACAATTTGAATGAATCAAAATGAAAAATAAAAAAAGGAACGTATTTTATTTTGATATTAACGTATTCGTAAAATAGCATACGCAATGGGAGTGAAGCAATCATGAACTATTTTGTTTAATAACCATTCTTTATATCATTGTGATAAAGCAATTGAAGTTATTCATCCAGATCACCACACTTGTACATGACTTTATGCAAACGTGTTTTAAAAAATCAAATCAAGTATTGCGTCTTTTGACATTTCGATAAGCAACCACGTATTGATCAACAGATTGGGCTAGGGTACCATGATTTACAGTCAAACCTGTGTTAAGAGGCCAGCCTATGGGACAGAGTAAATTGGCTGTTTAAGACAGGTTGGCTGCTTAACGCAAATTGATGTACACTATAAATCTAACAATGGGACTTTCTGTAGTGGCTGTTTAAGGCAGGTTTGTTGCTTAAAAGGGTGGCTGCTTAACACACGTTGAACTGTAATAGGATTCACATCATACAGACTCAGAACTCGAGAATCCAGGATTCGAACCCCCTCCCCCCCTCACCCCTCGAAAGCCGTAGGAGTCACAGCCTTAGGCCTCCATCCTGTAGCTAAACGGTAAACGTTAAACGGTGAATATAATTATAAAAGCGTGACTGTTTTGTTTGAAATTGCAACGCACACAGTATACCCAAGTCAGAAGCAGTAATGAAAACAAAAACAACTGGTATTTTTCTTTTCTATGTGTTCAACTTACTGTTTAAACATTTATGGCTTTGTTAGTAACCTATCACATACATTTTGGCACCATATAACAATCATATACAGTCACCTATAAAGTTGATATCGGCCATTAAGGATAGTTATTTCAAAATAACGAACTTCTGTCTAGACATCTTAAAAACAATAAGTTGATGTCCTCAAGAAAATGTGACAATCCAGTGAAGTGATATAAATGATTTTTTAAAGCCATACCTGCGCTCATTAACACTCAAATTGTGAAAGTTCTAGAATAATTGAAAATTAACTTAAAAGTACATTAAATTCCCTTTTACAAAGGAATTGAGACTGTAACACGTTCACACAATGCTTTTAAAAGAGTGAAAACTATAAGATTTGTTTACAGTTAGTGATAAAACTATGTCAGCCGAGAAACGTTGGGAACCAATAAAACCAAAGAAATACTCCATTTTTAATGTTCACATTGTTAATATTGGATAATTAATGTATTTCTAACCTGTTTCAAGTGAATTTTCTAACCAGGCGATCGCCAATCATCATTCTAAGCGCTTCTTGCTATTTTAGATGTTGCTCGATTGTAAACAAAGAAGTTAAATTTGTGGGCACCAAATTTGTAAAAATAGCACTTTGAAAAATTGATAATTAATAGTACAGGCGTTATATTTTCATGATCATGTGGTTTTCGCTATGTTTCAACGTATTCTATCATTTCTTATAACTCATATTACCCAGTTTTGAAGGGTTTTTTTAGCGCTAGTATGCTTTTAAGTTTATATGAAAATATACTTGTGCTACGGTAAACAAGGAAAATCATTGCAAGTATTTGCTTTAACCCTTATAGTGCTGAAACCGACCTCATGTTTATGCAAACAGGTAAGATCCTGGCAAGCCGCCAAGTAAATTTACGGCTGGCCTGTTATCTAACCTGTTTGCTACTCTGAGTATCATTCCTCATCAAAATTAAGCAGATATTTAAGGTTTTGGAAAGCAGACGACATCTATTGTTAGAAAACTATCAATCATTCTGAAGGTTAAGTGCAGTTAAGATAAAGGGTTCCCATTTAATGTTAAACCATATGGAACCATACGACACAAAAACAAGCTGCTCATATTGAACTATTTCCCATGTGGTGCAACACAAGAGGCGCAACCTTTTCATGATTTAAAAATTGTCATACCCTGTAATGCATATATAATTGATTAATTTAAAGTAAAATAACATACACCTAACCTTTGAATAATATATATCGCATGACACATCATAATACTTTTAAACCATTGCCAAACAATAACTACATTTGACCAATTTCTTGCCGAAAACATTGTGGGAAAAAAGAACTTGCTCTAAACGAGCAATTTTTCCTTTTCCAACATTGTTTTCTACCCTATCAGAAGCTTCTTTTTTATTTTCTCACATTTTGAAATATCGTCTGCAAACTCTTTCAATTTGGGACAGTCGAAAATTTGGTGTTTGATAAAGGGTTGAACGGTCTCAATCAAAATTGTATACAGTTGACAATTTTAGATTTATGTCAATAAGTTCGTCAGTTGCCCATTCAAAGCTGGCATTTCCTTCGTTCTATTGAAGACATTTGACAAAGAGAATATGGTACTTGGTTGTTGGTTGCAGTCGAAAGCATGCTTAGTGAATATTAGGAAAAGAGATGAGTAACTAATGTGTGTATTAATCATGAAGCAATAACAGAAATAAACTATGTGTTCTTGACGAATAAAACTATACGTTGGCAAATGATTGTCAGAATGAAAAAATCAAATTTTGTCTACTATAAGGATCAAAATTTAGGTCATCTGGAACAACAAGCGTTTGCGTTCGCCTGGTCATTCGGTGTCTTTTAAAGAGTGATGCAGTAAATACATTTTAATGAAAAATGAAAAAGATGGCTTAAATACATCTTACAGTGAAATAATTTTATACAGATGAGAAAATAGCTTAACCCGTAAACAATAATCTAGGAAAACGTCTCTTCCTGTAACATTTAACACGAAGGTATGTTACTTAAACCTTATAGTGCTGGAACCGACTTTATGTTTATGCAAACAGGTTAGGTATACCCTGTTTGCTACTCTGAGTATCATTCCTCAACAAAACTAAGCAGATAATCATTTCAAGTTTTTAGAAAGCAGACGACACAACTTTTTTAAAGTTATCCTGCATTCTACGGGATAAATAGCAATCAATGTTTTGAAATCGAATTCAATAGAAATGAAAGTGTTTGAAATAATGATTTTTCCCGGAAAAGTATTTCTCTTTTGTCCCAATGGTTTCATAGTGCGTATTCTGCAAGCTGCATCCATGGATTATTTAGACGCGGTTTGGTCTGATATCATTTCATAGTTTTCAATGACAAGGAAGAGAATTTGTACTTGAACATAAATACGAAGGTTATCTCCCGTGTAACACTACTGTTTGTCTCATCGATGAAGAAAGATCAAGTTTATTTTTAACAGACAAATCAAACTGTATTATTTTGACATTTCGATCTTGATTACTTCATTCTTTAGACGTGCACAGACTCTGTCTTGATAATTGCTCCTTTTGTAATCGATGATTTTGTTTTACAAATAACGATCTACATAATAATTGATGAATATGTTTACATTCGTTTGGATGTTTATTTACATTAGTGTGTCGCTCAATTAGCATTATACCAGAACAACATATACAGTTATGTATCGTTAATCCGAACAAGTCCGTTCCAAAGGTAGCACACTATAGTTACACCAGCCCTAGTTCGAATTGGTAAGGGCCTAAATTGATAATATACAGCATTGACAGGCTAGAATATATTTTTAGTCTTCTAAACCTATTTGACTGTCTCAAATGTCTCAAAATCCTGCATCTGAACTTGATCTGTTAAGTTTGTGAAGAAAAACAAAAGCTCAATATAGCCAAAGCAGAGATAGGGGTTGTTGATGCGAAACTAGGTGCTAGCTCAGTTCAAGTTAATTCTAGTTTCACTTTTGACCGGCACAACAAATGTTGATTCGTGGTGAGAAAAGAAGCTGGATGGAAGGCCATTTTTGGGGCATTTTTAAGGTAATCATGGATAAACCTTGCTGGCAGTGCACGTATTGGTCCGTTTAACTGGCGGACAAAGTCTTGAATTGAGACATGCTGAAATGGCTTCCGACAAGGTTTTTCATGGGTTTTCGCGTCCACTTTAAAATAGGAAATTGGGATGAAATATTCAAAATGTGGCTGATTAGACTAGTCTTTTGGTGCTCTTTAACTGCTGTCTCATATATGCATCTGAAAAAATTGCTCATTGCATTGCAGGTTTTGGTTTGAGTTGTAAAGCAGGACATCTTGTGTGCGTGTGTGGGTCGGCCGAGAGGATTTTGAGCCAGTACTGTCTAGTGCTTCCCAAACAGAATTTCCGGATTACCGAATCATCCGGACTTATGAAGCAGAGCATGTTCTTATACACATTAAGACATACACGGTCTATATCCACGTGTATTCTTATAACCCTTTATCAAACGTCAAATTGTCGACCGTCCCAAATTAGAAGAGTTTTGTAGACGACATTTCTAAACGTGATGAAATTCAAAAATATTCTTCTGATATGGCAGAAAACATTGTGGGAAAAGGAGAAATTGCTCGTCACGAGAAATTTCTCCTTTACCCATAATGTTTTCAAAAGTCGTCTGCAACACACCGTTCAAATGTCGTTATTGTTTGGCGATTGTTTAAGCAAATTACTGCACTATAATCCCGTTCCCTCACTGTTTCGTACTTAAAACTATTTTGACAAAAGGATGAATTGCTTGTCCGAAGCAATCTCTTCCCTTTCGTCAAAACGATTTCTACATCATATCATAAGGAACGTATGTTCTATATTTGTCCATTTTTCTGTCTCAAACTTATTTCATATAAGCTAGTAAGACTTTCCAACATAGGGGAGTTTGTTTAATAATATAATGAATAAGGTGTAATCAGGGACTTCATTTTACAAACTGCACGCGTTCTATAAGAGATCCAGCGCCGTAAAGGTAAAGCAAATAGTTCCGAAATCTTGCCTTAACAGTGCCCATTATGTTTGGTCCTTATTCAAGGTTTTATCAGTTATATTAAAGCGTCCAGCAAGTTGCAATTCAAGAAGATAGTTCCAAAATCTAGCCTTAAGTAAGTATTAATGCGAGCTCTACATGCATCGATTACTCCGTGGCCTAGTGGTTAGAGTACAGAACTTGAAATCACATGGCCCCTTTTTGCGTGGGTTCAAATCCCAAATCCTGAAAGGGATATGGATTTTCATGAGAGGCAGTCTCCAGACTGACTTACGGAATGTCGATGGTTCTACCAACCTTGACCAGCCCTTATGGGCAGTTGAGTATGGGGTCTTCCTCCATCATTAATAGTCGGGCATCGCTACATAACTGAAATAATGTTGATGTGATGTAAAACCCATATAAAAAACATTCATCGATTAAAATAGTTCCCTTTTGTGTTTGGTCTTAACCTTATGCAAGTTAGATCAATGCACTTTAGTTTAGCCCTTTACCAAATTACAAATATTCGACTGTCCTAAATTGAAAGAGTTTGCAGACGAAATTTCAAAAATGCGATTAAATTGAAAAAGTCTTCTGAAAACATTGTTGAAAAACGAGGAATTGCTCGTTTTCCAACAGTTTTTTCCAGAGTCGTCTGCAATAGACTGACCAAAGGTCGTTTTTGTTTGGTAATGGGTTAACAAGCCGCCCATGCGTAGGAATTCATTGAAGTCTCGTCCATATTAGGAATCCATAGTGTAGAGTATATGTACATAATAATATATCCAACTTTGGAGCAAATTCACTCTCCCTTCAACCGTCAACCCCACAACCAATCTGAACTCATCGAGTTTATCCAATGAAAACGCCGCTGAAATAATAGGTTAACCGCCATATTGTTTCTCTCGAGACGTACGTCATTGTACTTCCGTTTCCAAATATAGATCTTATATGTGAACTCTGTAAAGTCATTTAATTTGATCAAGGAACGGTTATATATCTCACAGCTTTCTCTTTCACTATTAATCATTAAACTAATTTAAAATGACGCTCATCACCTCCATTTGCATTGAGCTACTTTACGTGGACGATTTACCCGAAAAAATTGTAACCCTACACTTATATCCGAGGAACATTCCTCAGCGCACGGAAATACCCGAGTAGTTCCGATTGCCCCACAACTTTGTAAACACGATCAGGCTCCCATAAGAAAGACACAGTCGAAGTTTGGCTGTTTACCGTCTCAGTCAAGGATCAAACACCTTTGCATATTCTCCCTCAGGTATAAACAGATCTCTTTCGTGGCGCTTTGGCAGTTTGTGAGTTCCATCTCCTCAAGGTTACGAAGCTGTGTGAGACCACAGAGACCCTGTCCGGTAACTAGTGAGCAACCTGAAAATATGCAAATGAGAAAGGTGAAAGCCGTTGTCTCTTAACCCTTAGAATGCTTGGTAATTTTCTAAAAATGAATTTTCGTGTCGTCTACTTTCCAAAGATCCAGTACTTTGAGAATTAACATACGCAAATATACCTGTTCGTCTAAGGGTTAAAATTCAATCATTTCAAATGGAAATAATCCTTTCAAAACTTTTTTTAACGAAGAAAATACGTGCACAAGCATTCTAGGATCTATTGCCATCATGTCAGAATGACATAATTTTTAACGATCAATTCATCTTACATATTCGGGAGCATAAGTCATGTGGCAACGGCAAAAATTGATTTGGTAATTATATAAGTTATTATTAAACTCTATAATGTGGGCAACAGTGGGCAGTGGTAGAGCGTTGGCCTCTTGTACCGAGGCTTCCGGATGCCATCCCCGTTAGGCGATGTAAAATTGGTGTCAAATATATTAATTTAAAAATTAAACTACATAAACATTTGGTCATGCAGGGTGTCCAAAGACTAATCTGAGGAAAGAATTGAAATCAATATGGACGTTTAGGAAGGGAGAGATCGGGACACCCGGTCAATAGATTGTACTCCAAAATTATTGGGAAATGCTTTGCTGTTTGTTCTGTTTGTGTGTAGATTCCAAATGCCATAAGGTCGAGGTCTGTGCTCTATTTTTGTGATTAAATGGTTCCATGTCATATCAACATGGTTAATGTTCGCAATGAATATTGATGATGCAAAGATACGTGATCGTCCAAGTGCAATATACCACGCGTGTAGTGTAAGCATAACCGATACATGAAGACGCAACCATCAATTATGTTAACACATTTTCGACTGTCCCAAATTTAAAGCGCTTACAAACGATATTTCGAAATGTGATGAAGTTGAAAGATAATCCTCTGATAGTGCATGTTGTTCGAAAAAGAAAATTGCTTGATAAGATTTAACATTAACATTTTATAATTGCATTACATGGTCAACCCTAACAGTGCTTAAACCGACTTCGTGCTTATGCAAATAGGTTAGATCCAGACCAGTCGATAGATGAATTAGCGGCTGGCCTGTGATCAAACCTGTTTGCTACTCTGAGTATATTTCCTTAACAAAATTGTTATAAGGTTTTGGAAAGCAGACGAAAGCGTAAACCTACCAGCAAGTGATAACACCCGAAGGTTCCTCATTGAATACATATGTTGTAGGCCGAAATCTCGTATCTGGGTACACCAGCGCAGGAATAGCTTCGTCAGTGACGTCATCGTGGAAAGGTACCCGACACCGATGTCCGTAATATGTGAGCATCTGAAAATAAAATGGGGAAATATATATGTTGTGTGACTTAATCACTCATAACCACTTATATCCTTAGAGCGTTTGCCTCCGAGGGTCGTGGATTCGAATCACGTGAGAAGCGGGATCCGCCTTGAGATCTTTCATTAATCCACATTCGGCGCGATTACTGATTATGTATTCAGGAAGCAGAAACGAGAGTAATTAATCTAAGTGGTTGGAACTTGTTTCACAATCGATTTAAAATAAATAAGTTTAAACTAAAAGTTACTTATGTTTGTTAACTTTCATAGAATTTATTAGTTGTATACAAAGGCTATGATGTGTCTTGTCCTAGGATAGACTATCGAAATCATAGGTACCAGAAGGGAATCAACTCTGGCTCAAAGTGCAGATGTCAGAAAACTGATCAGACAGATTATTATGTGATCTGTCTTATTCAATTGAACTGACTTTTGTTCAACCATTGTGTTATTCTGCTCAAAATCGACTTGCTCTTAATAATTTCTCCTTATTTTTGTTCACTAGAATTAACGTCAGTCTTTTATGACTAATATTCTGGTGTTGCGCGGCGATACTTGGATTAACTGAACGTCTTGGGTCCGAAATGAAATAACTTATCTTATTTGATATGATCATGTTTTATTACCACTGCGTATAAGAAATGTCAATACAATTACAATAACATTACAGCTTGACAACGGGGTAAGGATCATTTGCTGTGTCTGCTTTAGCCTTGGATCCCGGCCCATGCGAGTACCCGCATAAGGGATATACGCGCAATCTGAACACATCGGGTTTATCCAATGAAAACACCTCTGAAATAATAGTGATGACGCCATATTGGTTCCCGCGGAAATGACGTCACTTCACTTTCGTTGTTAAAAATAGATCTTAAATGTGAAATCGTAAAAGTCGTTTAATTTGATTAATGAAACAACTATATATGTCACAACTTATAATTTCGCTATTTCGTATGAGTTAGCGATAAAAAATGATTGAATAAGATATCCAACACTTCCATATACATTGAACTACTTAACGTGCACGCTTAGAAAAGGTGTTAATTGGCGGATGCCGATTTACCCGAAAAATTGTAACCCTACACTTATATCCGAGGTGTATTTCACAGCTCACGGAAATACCCGAGTAGTTCCGATTGATATACGCGTGGGCCGGGACCCAGGCTACATGTATGTATGTTTGCTTTCGAACTAGAATCATCCCATCAGCGGAAAAGGGATAACGATTTCTAGATGGGGGAGATGTCTGAACCACGTCCGTCATATCGATTGTTGGGCTGCCGAAAACGGGAGATAATTAAAATTCCTTCCAGTTAATAGCTCGAGGTAATGATAAGATCATTATGCATTGTTTCCTTTAACAGTTCGGTAGCTTTAGTTTAACAGTTCGGCAGTTTTAGTATAACAGAGAGGTAGCTTTAGTATAACAGAGAGATAGCTTTAGTATAACAGTCCGTTATCTTTAGTTTAACAGAGAGGTAGCTTTAGAATAACAGTTCGGTAGCTTAGGAATAACAGTTCGGTAGCTTTAGTATAACAGAGAGGTAGCTTTAGTATAACAGAGAGCTAGCTTTAGTATAACAGAGAGGTAGCTTTAGTATAACAGGGAGATAGCTTTAGTATAACAGTCTGTTATCTTTAGTATAACAGAGAGGTAACCTTAGAATAACAGTTCGGTAGCTTAGGAATAACAGTTCGGTAACTTTAGTATAACAGTTCGGTAGCTTAAAATAGTATAACAGTTCGGTAGCGTTAGTATAATAGAGAGATAGCTTTAGTATAACAGAGAGGTAGCTTTAGAATAACAGTTTGGTAGCTTAGGAATAACAGTTCGGTAGCTTAGGAATAACAGTTCGGTAGCTTTAGTATAACAGTTCGGTAGCTTAAAATAGTATAACAGAGAGGTAGCTTTAGTATAACAGAGAGCTAGCTTTAGTATAACAGAGAGATAGCTTTAGTATTACCGTTCGGTAGCAGTTATAACAGTTAGAATAGTGTAACAGCGAGGTAGCTTTAGTATAACAGAGAGGTGCCGTTATTAATTAATGTATCTGTCTGCAGACATGATACAGCTAATTCTGTATATATTGTGAAAGGTCGTGTTTAACTCTTTACCACCTGCAAACGACATGATTTACTTCAAGCAGGCGCCTTTAGATGGGTTTGTTAACATGTGAAAATCCCTTCATTTCTGCTGTTGTGATATGTAAATATATAGAAAAAGTATAGAGGCAAAAGGAAAACTTCTTGTGACAATGATTGTGTGTGATCTGCCAAAATTTAAAGCAGCAATAGATGACTATTGTTTATATTGCTACACGGTTTAAACCCTTATGGGCAGGCATCGTCATTTATCAGTATTATCCGGAGAGCACCACATCGCTTTATTGAAATAGGAATACAAAAACTGAGGAGCAACCCTTTATCAAAGTATTTCTGTACATTTCGATTCACTCTTGTTTTTCAATAAAACCGGTGTTTCGTTTCAGTATCTAGGAAAATTTGACTTTTAACAGGTTTTCATCAATCTAAACAATCGTTTTGTCAAAGAAAATCTGTTCGCTTGAATCATTAGAAACCCCTTCAACCGTACAGTGCTAGAACCGACTTCATGCTTATGCTAACAGGTTAGATCATAGGCCAGCCGCCAAGTAAATATACGTCTGGCCTGTGATCTAACCTGTTTGCTACTCTGGGTAT